>CP125974.1:62502420-62866015 GCA_030063025.1 Avena longiglumis | reverse complement strand
TGCATGTATCAAAGAACCCCGACATGTTTGAGAGTTATGACCGAAACTCGCCGTTCTCGCTTTTATGGCGCTTTCATGAGCTATTGCCCACAGCTTAGGGGTTCTAGGGCGATTTACAATGACCTTCCGACTGATACATGTTGGAAAGATATGACCAAACTCGCTGCTTTCTTGTTTTATGGTCGCTTTCATGAGCTATTACCCAGTTTTATGGTTCTAGGGCTATTTAAAGCAACCTTAATACCCGGTACATGTTTGAGAGTTATGCCTAAAACTCGTCCTTTTCATGTTTTATGGTCATTTTCATGAGTTATTGCCCAGCTTTTGGGTTTCAAATGATTTGCATGTCTCGAAGAACCCCGACATGTTTGAGAGATATGACCGTAAACTCCGTTCTCGCTTTTATGGCCGCTTTCATGAGCTATTGCCCACAGTTTGGGGTTCTAGGGCTATTTAAAGCAACGACTTTAAGACCCGGTACATGTTTGAGATTATGCCTAAAACCTCGTCTTTTTCGTGTTTATGGCCATTTTTAATGAGCTATTGCCCATAGTTTTATGGTTCTAGGGCTATTTAAAGCAACCTTAAGACCCGGTACTTGTTTGAGAGTTATGCCTAAAAACTCGTCGTTTTCGTGTTTTATGGTCATTTTCATGAGTTATTGCCCGGTTTTTAGGTTTTAGCCGGATTTGCATGTCTCGAAAGAACCTCGACATGTTTGAGAGATATGACCGTAAACTCGTCGTTCTCGCTTTTATGGCCGCTTTCATGAGCTATTGCCCAGCTTAGGGTTCTAGGGCGATTTACAAAGGACCTTCCGACCCGATACATGTTTGAAAGTTATGACCTAAAACTCGCTGCTTTCGTGTTTTATGGTCATTTTCATGAGTTATTGCCCACAGTTTTTGGGTTTCAGCCGGATTTGCATGTCTCGAAAGAACCCTGACATGTTTGAGAAATATGACCAGAAACTCACCGTTCTCGCGTTTTATGGCCGTTTTCATGAGCTATTGCCCACAGTTTTGGGGTTCTAGGGCGATTTACAACGACTTTAAGACCCGATACATGTTTGAGAGTTACGCCTAAAAACCCGTCGTTTTCTTGTTTTATGGTCGTTTTCATGAGCTATTGCCCACATTTTTATGGTTCTAGGGCTATTTAAAGCAACCTTAAGACCCGATACATGTTTGAGAGTTATGCCTAAAAACTCGTCGTTTTCGTGTTTTATGGTCATTTTCATGAGTTTTTGGGTTTCAGCCGGATTTGCATGTCTCGAAAGAACCCTGACAAGTTTGAGAGATATGACCAGAAACTCTCCGTTCTCGCATTTTATGGCCGTTTTCATGAGCTATTGCCCACAGTTTTGTGGTTCTAGGGCTATTTAAAGCAACCTTAAGACCCGATAAATGTTTGAGAGTTATGCCTAAAAACTCGTCTTTTCCGTGTTTATGGCCATTTTTATGAGTTATTGCCCATGGTTTTTGGTTCCATTTGGATTTTCAAGGCATGTAAGACCTGTTACATTTTTGAAATATATGACTAGAAACTCATAGTTTTCGTGTTTTATGGCCATTTTCATGAGCTACTGCCCACTGTTTAGGGGTTCTAGGGCGATTTACAATGACCTTCCGACCTGATACATGTTGGAAAGATATGACCAGAAACTCGTCGTTTTCGCGTTTTATGGCCGTTTTCATGAGCTATTGCCCACAACTTTATGGTTCTAGGGCTATTTAAAGCAACCTTAAGACCCGATACATGTTTGAGAGGTATGCCTAAAAACTCGTCGTTTTCGTGTTTTATGGTCATATTCATGAGTTATTGCCCACAGTTTTTGGGTTTCAGCCGGATTTGCATGTCTCGAAAGAACCCTAACATGTTTGAGATTTATGACCAGAAACTCGCCGTTCTCGCGTTTTATGGCCTATTTCATGAGCTATTGCCCACAGTTTAGGGGTTCTAGGGCGATTTACAATGACCTTCCGACCTGATACATGTTGGAAAGATATGACCGTAAACTCGCTGCTTTCTTGTTTTATGGTCGCTTTTCATGAGCTATTGCCCACAATTTTATGGTTCTAGGGCTATTTAAAGCAACCTTAAGACCCGATACATGTTTGAGAGTTATGCCTAAAACTCGCTCTTTCGTGTTTTATGGTCATTTTCATGAGTTATTGCCCACGCTTTTGGGTTTCAATGGATTTGCATGTCTCGAAGAACCCGACATGTTTGAGAGATATGACCGTAAACTCACCGTTCTCGCTTTTATGGCCGCTTTCATGAGCTATTGCCCACGCTTTAGGGTTCTAGGGCGATTTACAATGACCTTCCGACCGATACATGTTGGAAATATATGACCAGAAACTCATTGTTTTCTAGTTTTATGGTCGCTTTCATGAGCTATTGCCCACAGTTTTATGGTTCTAGGGCTATTTAAAGCAACCTTAAGACCCTCGTACATGTTTGAGAGTTATGCCTAAAAAATCGCTGCTTTCGTTTTTATGGTCATTTTCATGAGTTATTGCCCACGCTTTTGGGTTTTAGCCGGATTTGCATGTCTCGAAGAACCCGACATGTTTGAGAGATATGACCGTAAACTCACCGCTCGCTTTTATGGCCATTTTCATGAGCTACTTCCCACTGTTTAGGGGTTCTAGGGCGATTTACAATGACCTTCCGACCTGATACATGTTGGAAAGATATGACCATAAACTCGTCGTTTTCTAGTTTTATGGTCGTTTTCATGAGCTATTGCCCACAGTTTTATGGTTCTAGGGCTATTTAAAGCAACCTTAAGACCCTCGTACATGTTTGAGAGTTATGCCTAAAAAATCGTCGTTTTCGTGTTTTATGGTCATTTTCATGAGTTATTGCCCACAGTTTTTGGGTTTCAGCCGGATTTGCATGTCTCGAAAGAACCCTGACATGTTTGAGAAAGATGACCAGAAACTCACCGTTCTCGCGTTTTATGGCCGTTTTCATGAGCTATTGCCCACAGTTTTGGGGTTCTAGGGCGATTTACAACGACTTTAAGACCCGATACATGTTTGAGAGTTATGCCTAAAAACTCGTCTTTTTCGTGTTTATGGCCATTTTCATGAGCTATTGCCCACAGTTTTATGGTTCTAGGGCTATTTAAAGCAACCTTAAGACCCGGTACATGTTTGAGAGTTATGCCTAAAAACTCGTCGTTTTCGTGTTTTATGGTCATTTTCATGAGTTATTGCCACGCTTTTGGTTCTAGGGGATTTGCATGTCTCGAAGAACCCGACATGTTTGAGAGATATGACCGTAAACTCGCTGCTCGCTTTTATGGCCGCTTTTCATGAGCTATTGCCCACACTTTTATGGTTCTAGGGCTATTTAAAGCAACCTTAAGACCCGGTACTTGTTTGAGAGTTATGCCTAAAAACTCGTCGTTTTCGTGTTTTATGGTCATTTTCATGAGTTATTGCCCACAGTTTTTGGGTTTTAGCCGGATTTGCATGTCTCGAAAGAACCCGGTACATGTTTGAGAGATATGACCAGAAAATCGCCGTTCTCGCGTTTTATGGCCGTTTTCATGAGCTATTGCCCATAGTTTAGGGGTTCTAGGGCGATTTACAGTGACCTTCCGACCCGATACATGTTGGAAAGTTATGACCAGAAACTCATCGTTTTCTTGTTTTATAGTCGTTTTCATGAGCGATTGCCCACAGTTTATGGTTCTAGGGCTATTTAAAGCGACCTTAAGACCCGGTACTTGTTTGAGAGTTATGCCTAAAAACTCGTCGTTTTCGTGTTTTATGGTCATTTTCATGAGTTATTGCCCACGCTTTGGGTTTCAGCCGGATTTGCATGTCTCGAAGAACCTCGACATGTTTGAGAGATATGACCGTAAACTCCTGCTCGCTGCTTTTATGGCCATTTTCATGAGCTATTGCCCACGCTTTTGGGGTTCTAGGGCGATTTACAACAACTTTAAGACCCGATACATGTTTGAGAGTTATGCCTAAAACTCGCTTTTCGTGTTTATGGCCATTTTATGAGTTATTGCCCACGGTTTTTGGTTCCAATTGATTTTCAAGGCATGTAAGACCCGTTACATTTTGAGATATATGACTAAAACTCATAGTTTTCGTGGTTTTATGGCCATTTTCATGAGCTATCGCCCACTGCTTAGGGGTTCTAGGCGATTTACAATGACCTTCCGACCGATACATGTTGGAAAGATATGACCATAAACTCTCGCTGCTTTGTTTTATGGCCGCTTTTCATGAGCTATTGCCCACAGCTTTATGGTTCTAGGGCTATTTAAAGCAACCTTAAGACCCGATACATGTTTGAGAGTTATGCCTAAAACTCGCTGCTTTCGTGTTTTATGGTCATTTTCATGAGTTATTGCCCACGCTTTTTGGTTTCAAATGGATTTGTTTGCATGTCTCGAAGAACCCCGACATGTTTGAGAGATATGACCAAACTCACCGCTCTCGCGTTTTATGGCCGTTTTCATGAGCTATTGCCCACAGTTTTGGGGTTCTAGGGCGATTTACAACAACTTTAAGACCTGATACATGTTGGAAATATATGACCAGAAACTCGTCGTTTTCTTGTTTTATGGTCGTTTTCATGAGCTATTGCCCACAATTTTATGGTTCTAGGGCTATTTAAAGCAACCTTAAGACCCGATACATGTTTGAGAGTTATGCCTAAAAACTCGTCGTTTTCGTGTTTTATGGTCATTTTCATGAGTTATTGCCCACAGTTTTTGGGTTTCAGCCGGATTTGCATGTCTCGAAAGAACCCTGACATGTTTGAGAGATATGACCAGAAACTCACCGCTCGCTTTTATGGCCGCTTTTCATGAGCTATTGCCCACGCTTTAGGGGTTCTAGGGCGATTTACAGTGACCTTCCGACCGGATACATGTTGGAAATATATGACCGGAAACTCGTGGTTTTCTTGTTTTATGGTCGTTTTCATGAGCTAGTGCCCACAGTTTTATGGTTTTAGGGCTATTTAAAGCAACCATAAGACCCGATACATGTTTGAGAGTTATGCCTAAAACTCGCTGCTTTCGTGTTTTATGGTCATTTTCATGAGTTATTGCCCACAGTTTTGGGTTTTAGCGGATTTGCATGTCTCAAAGAACCTCGACATGTTTGAGAGATATGACCGTAAACTCACCGTTTTCGCTTTTATGGCCGTTTTCATGAGCTATTGCCCACAGTTTAGGGGTTCTAGGGCGATTTACAATGACCTTCCGACCTGATACATGTTGGAAAGATATGACCATAAACTCGTCGTTTTCGTGTTTTATGGCCGTTTTCATGAGCTATTGCCCTCAGTTTTATGGTTCTAGGGCTATTTAAAGCAACCTTAAGACCCGATACATGTTTGAGAGTTATGCCTAAAAACTCGTCGTTTTCGTGTTTTATGGTCATTTTCATGAGTTATTGCCCATAGTTTTTGGGTTTCATCCGGATTTGCATGTCTCGAAAGAACCCTGACATGTTTGAGAAAGATGACCAGAAACTCACCGTTCTCGCGTTTTATGGCCGTTTTCATGAGCTATTGCCCACAGTTTAGGGGTTCTAGGGCGATTTACACTGACCTTCCGTCCTGATACATGTTTGAAATATATGACCAGAAACTCGTCGTTTTCTAGTTTTATGGTCGTTTTCATGAGCTATTGCCCACTGTTTTATGGTTCTAGGGCTATTTAAAGCAACCTTAAGACCCGATACATGTTTGAGAGTTATGCCTAAAAACTCGTCGTTTTCGTGTTTTATGGTCATTTTCATGAGTTATTGCCCACAGTTTTTGGGTTTCAGCCGGATTTGCATGTCTCGAAAGAACCCTGACATGTTTGAGAGATATGACCAGAAACTCGCCGTTCTCGTGTTTTATGGCCGTTTTCATGAGCTATTGCCCACAGTTTAGGGGTTCTAGGGCGATTTACAGTGACCTTCCGACCTGATACATGTTGGAAAGATATGACCAGAAACTCGTCGTTTTCTTGTTTTATGGACGTTTTCATGAGCTATTGCCCACATTTTTATGGTTCTAGGGCTATTTAAAGCAACCTTAAGACCCGGTACATGTTTGAGAGTTAAGCCTAAAAACTCGTCGTTTTCGTGTTTTATGGTCATTTTCATGAGTTATTGCCCACAGTTTTTGGGTTTCAGCCGGATTTGCATGTCTCGAAAGAACCCTGACAATTTTGAGAGATATGACCATAAACTCTGCTCGCGTTTTATGGCCATTTTCATGAGCTATTGCCCACAGTTTTGGGGTTCTAGGGCGATTTACAACAACTTTAAGACCCGATACATGTTTGAGAGTTATGCCTAAAAACTCGTCTTTTCCGTTTTTATGGCCATTTTTATGAGTTATTGCCCACGGTTTTTGGTTCCAATTGGATTTTCAAGGCATGTAAGACCTGTTACATTTTTGAGATATATGACTAAAAACTCATATTTTTCATATTTTATGGCCATTTTCTTGAGCTACTGCCCACTGTTTAGGGGTTCTAGGGCGATTTACAATGACCTTCCGACCTGATACATGTTGGAAATATATGACCATACTCGTCGTTTTCGTGTTTTATGGCCGTTTTCATGAGCTATTGCCCACAGTTTAGGGGTTCTAGGGCGATTTAAAGCAACCTTAAGACCTGATACATGTTTGAGAGTTATGCCTAAAACTCGCTGCTTTCGGTTTTATGGTCATTTTCATGAGTTATTGCCCACGCTTTTGGGTTTCAAATGGATTTGCATGTCTCGAAGAACCCCGACATGTTTGAGAGATATGACCGTAAACTCACCCGCTCGCTTTTATGGCCGCTTTTCATGAGCTATTGCCCACGCTTTAGGGGTTCTAGGGCGATTTACAATGACCTTCCGACCGATACATGTTGAAATATATGACCGTAAACTCGCTGCTTTCTTGTTTTATGGTTGTTTTCATGAGCTATTGCCCACAGTTTTATGGTTCTAGGGCTATTTAAAGCAACCTTAAGACCCGGTACCTGTTTGATAGTTATGCCTAAAAACTCGTCGTTTTCGTGTTTTATGGTCATTTTCATGGATTATTGCCCATAGTTTTTGGGTTTTAGCCGGATTTGCATGTCTCGAAAGAACCCTGACATGTTTGAGAGATATGACCAGAAACTCGCCGTTCTCGCGTTTTATGGCCGTTTTCATGAGCTATTGCCCACAGTTTAGGGGTTCTAGGGCTATTTACAATGACCTTCCAACCTAATACATGTTGGAAAGATATGACCAGAAACTCGTCCTTTTCTTGTTTTATGGTTGTTTTCATGAGCTATTGCCCACAGTTTTATGGTTCTAGGGCTATTTAAAGCAACCTTAAGACCCGGTAAATGTTTGAGAGTTATGCCTAAAAACTCGTCGTTTTCGTGTTTTATGGTCATTTTCATGAGTTATTGCCCACAGTTTTTGGGTTTCAGCCGGATTTGCATGTCTCGAAAGAACCCTGACATGTTTGAGAGATATGACTAGAAACTCTCCGTTCTCGCGTTTTATGGCCGTTTTCATGAGCTATTGCCCACAGTTTTGGGGTTCTAGGGCGATTTACAGTGACCTTCCGACCTGATACATGTTTGAAATATATGACCAGAAACTCGTCGTTTTCTAGTTTTATGGTCGTTTTCATGAGCTATTGCCCACAGTTTTATGGTTCTAGGGCTATTTAAAGCAACCTTAAGACCCGGTACTTGTTTGAGAGATATGCCTAAAAACTCGTCGTTTTCATGTTTTATGGTCATTTTCATGAGTTATTGCCAACAGTTTTTGGGTTTTAGCCAGATTTGCATGTCTCGAAAGAACCCTGACATGTTTGAGAGATATGACCAGAAACTCGCCGTTCTCGCGTTTTATGGCCGTTTTCATGAGCTATTGCCCACTGTTTAGGGGTTCTAGGGCGATTTACAATGACCTTCCGACCTAATACATGTTGGACATATATGACCAGAAACTCGCTGCTTTCTTGTTTTATGGTCGCTTTTCATGAGCTATTGCCCACATTTTTATGGTTCTAGGGCTATTTAAAGCAACCTTAAGACCCGGTACATGTTTGAGAGTTATGCCTAAAACTCGCTGCTTTCGTGGTTTTATGGTCATTTTCATGAGTTATTGCCCACGCTTTTTGGGTTTCAAATGGATTTGCATGTCTCGAAGAACCCCGACATGTTTGAGAGATATGACCGTAAACTCTGCTCTCGCTTTTATGGCCATTTTCATGAGCTATTGCCCACGCTTTTGGGGTTCTAGGGCGATTTACAACAACTTTAAGACACGATGCATGTTTTAGAGTTATGCATAAAAACTCGTCTTTTTCGTGTTTATGGACGTTTTTATGAGTTATTGCCCACAGTTTTTGGTTCCAATTGGATTTGCAAGGCCTATAAGACCCGTTACATTTTTGAGATATATGACTAAAAACTCATAGTTTTCGTGTTTTATGGCCATTTTCATGAGCTATTGCCCACTGTTTAGGGGTTCTAGGGCGATTTACAGTGACGTTCCGACCTGATACATGTTGGAAAGAGATGACCAGAAACTCGTTGTTTTCGCGTTTTATGGCCGTTTTCATGAGCTATTACCCACAGTTTTATGGTTCTAGGGCTATTTAAAGCAACCTTAAGACCCGATACATGTTTGAGAGTTATGCCTAAAAACTCGTCGTTTTCGTGTTTTATGGTCATTTTCATGAGTTATTGCCCACAGTTTTTGGGTTTCAGCCGGATTTGCATGTCTCGAAAGAACCCAGACATGTTTGAGAGATATGACCAAACTCACCGTTCTCGCTTTTATGGCCGCTTTCATGAGCTATTGCCCACGCTTTAGGGGTTCTAGGGCGATTTACAATGACCTTCCGACCGATACATGTTGAAATATATGACCGTAAACTCGCTGCTTTGTTTTATGGTCGCTTTCATGAGCTATTGCCCACATTTTATGGTTCTAGGGCTATTTAAAGCAACCTTAAGACCCGATACATGTTTGAGAGTTATGCCTAAAACTCGCTGCTTTCGTGTTTTATGGTCATTTTCATGAGTTATTGCCCACGCTTTTGGGTTTCAAATGGATTTGCATGTCTCGAAGAACCCTCGACATGTTTGAGAGATATGACCGTAAACTCACCGCTCGCTTTTATGGCCGTTTTCATGAGCTATTGCCCACAGTTTAGGGGTTCTAGGGCGATTTACAGTGACCTTCCGACCAGATACATGTTGGAAATATATGACCAGAAACTCGTCGTTTTCTTGTTTTATGGTCGTTTTCATGAGCTATTGCCCACAATTTTGTGGTTCTAGGGCTATTTAAAGCAACCTTAAGACCCGGTACTTGTTTAAGAGTTATGCCTAAAAACTCGTCGTTTTCGTGTTTTATGGTCATTTTCATGAGTTATTGCCCACAGTTTTTGGGTTTTAGCCGGATTTGCATTTCTCGAAAGAACCGTGACATGTTTGAGAGATATGACAAGAAACTCGCCGTTCTCGCGTTTTATGGCCGTTTCCATGAGCTATTGCCCACAGTTTAGGGGTTCTCGGGCGTTTTACAGTGACCTTCCGACCTGATACATGCTGGAAAGATATGACCATAAACTCGTCGTTTTCTTGTTTTATGGTCGTTTTCATGAGATATTGCCCACATTTTTATGGTTCTAGGGCTATTTAAAGCAACCTTAAGAGCCGGTGCTTGTTTGAGAGTTATGCCTAAAAACTCGTCTTTTTCGTGTTTATGGCCATTTTTATGAGTTATTGCCCACGGTTTTTGGTTCCAATTGGATTTGCATGTCTCGAAGAACCCCGACATGTTTGAGAGATATGACCGTAAACTCCGTTTTCGCTTTTATGGCCGTTTTCATGAGCTATTGCCCACTGCTTTGGGGTTCTAGGGCGATTTACAATGACCGTAACACCTGATACATGTTTGAAAGATATGACCTAAAACTCGCTTTTTTGTTTTATGGCCGCTTTCATGAGCTATTGCCCACAGTTTTATGGTTCTAGGCTATTTAAAGCAACCTTAAGACCCGATACATGTTTGAGAGTTATGCCTAAAACTCGCTTTCGTGTTTTATGGTCATTTTCATGAGTTATTGCCCACGCTTTTGGGTTTCACCGGATTTGCATGTCTCGAAGAACCCTCGACATGTTTGAGAGATATGACCAAAACTCACCGTTTTCGCTTTTATGGCCGCTTTCATGAGCTATTGCCCACCGCTTAGGGGTTCTAGGGCGATTTACAATGACCTTCCGACCGATACATGTTGGAAATATATGACCGTAAACTCGCTTTCTTGTTTTATGGTCGCTTTTCATGAGCTATTGCCCACAGTTTTATGGTTCTAGGGCTATTTAAAGCAACCTTAAGACCCGATACATGTTTGAGAGTTATGCCTAAAACTCGCTGCTTTCGTGTTTTATGGTCATTTTCATGAGTTATTGCCACGCTTTTGGGTTTCACCGGATTTGCATGTCTCGAAGAACCCCGACATGTTTGAGAGATATGACCAAACTCACCGCTCTCGCTTTTATGGCCGCTTTTCATGAGCTATTGCCCACAGCTTAGGGGTTCTAGGGCGATTTACAATGACCTTCCGACCGATACATGTTGGAAATATATGACCGTAAACTCGCTGCTTTCTTGTTTTATGGTCGCTTTCATGAGCTATTGCCCACAGCTTTATGGTTCTAGGGCTATTTAAAGCAACCTTAAGACCCGATACATGTTTGAGAGTTATGCCTAAAACTCGCTGCTTTCGTGTTTTATGGTCATTTTCATGAGTTATTGCCCACGCTTTTTGGTTTCAAATGGATTTGCATGTCTCGAAGAACCCCGACATGTTTGAGAGATATGACCGTAAACTCACCGCTCTCGCTTTTATGGCCGCTTTTCATGAGCTATTGCCCACAGCTTTAGGGGTTCTAGGGCGATTTACAAAGGACCTTCCGACCGATACATGTTGGAAAGATATGACCGTAAACTCGCTGCTTTCTTGTTTTATGGTCGTTTTCATGAGCGATTGCCCACATTTTATGGTTATAGGGATATTTAAAGCAACCTTAAGACCCGGTAGATGTTTGAGAGTTATGCCTAAAACTCGCTGCTTTCGTGTTTTATGGTCATTTTCATGAGTTATTGCCCACGCTTTTGGGTTTCACCGGATTTGCATGTCTCGAAGAACCTCGACATGTTTGAGAGATATGACCGTAAACTCTCCGCTCGCTTTTATGGCCGCTTTCATGAGCTATTGCCCACAGCTTTTGGGGTTCTAGGGCGATTTACAACTTTAAGACCCGATACATGTTTGAGAGTTATGCCTAAAACTCGCTGCTTTTCCGTTTTATGGCCATTTTCATGAGTTATTGCCCACGGTTTTTGGTTTCAATTGATTTTCAAGGCATGTCTCAAAGACCCGTTACATTTTTGAGATATATGACTAAAAACTCGTAGTTTTCGTGTTTTATGGCCGTTTTCATGAGCTACTGCCCACAGTTTGGGGGTTCTAGGGCGATTTACAATGACCTTCCGACCTGATACATATTGGAAAGATATGACCAGAAACTCGTCGTTTTCTTGTTTTATGGCCGTTTTCATGAGCTATTGCCCACAGTTTTATGGTTCTAGGGCTATTTAAAGCAACCTTAAGACCCGATACATGTTTGAGAGTTATGCCTAAAAACTCGTTGTTTTCGTGTTTTATGGTCATTTTCATGAGTTATTGCCCACGCTTTTGGGTTTCAATGGATTTGCATGTCTCGAAGAACCCCGACATGTTTGAGAGATATGACCGTAAACTCGCTGCTCGCTTTTATGGCCGCTTTTCATGAGCTATTGCCCACAGCTTAGGGGTTCTAGGGCGATTTACAATGACCTTCCGACCGATACATGTTGGAAAGATATGACCGAACTCGCTTTTGTTTTATGGTCGTTTTCATGAGCTATTGCCCACATTTTTATGGTTCTAGGGCTATTTAAAGCAACCTTAAGACCCGATACATGTTTGAGAGTTATGCCTAAAAACTCGTCGTTTTCGTGTTTTATGGTCATTTTCATGAGTTATTGCCCACAGTTTTTGGGTTTCAGCCGGATTTGCATGTCTCGAAAGAACCCTGACATGTTTGAGAGATATGACCAGAAACGCTCTGTTCTCGCGTTTTATGGCCGTTTTCATGAGCTATTGCCCACAGTTTTGGGGTTCTAGGGCGATTTACAGTGACCTTCCGACCTGATACATGTTTGAAATATATGACCAGAAACTCGTCGTTTTCTAGTTTTATGGTCGTTTTCATGAGCTATTGCCCACAGTTTTATGGTTCTAGGGCTATTTAAAGCAACCTTAAGACCCGGTACTTGTTTGAGAGATATGCCTAAAAACTCGTCGTTTTCGTGTTTTATGGTCATTTTCATGAGTTATTGCCCACAGTTTTTGGGTTTTAGCCAGATTTGCATGTCTCGAAAGAACCCTGACATGTTTGAGAGATATGACCAGAAACTCGCCGTTCTCGCGTTTTATGGCCGTTTTCATGAGCTATTGCCCACAGTTTAGGGGTTCTAGGGCGATTTACAGTGACCTTCTGACCTTATACATGTTGGAAAGATATGACCAGAAACTCGTCGTTTTCTTGTTTTATGGTCGTTTTCATGAGCTATTGCCCACATTTTTATGGTTCTAGGGCTATTTAAAGCAACCTTAAGACCCGGTACATGTTTGAGAGTTATGCCTAAAAACTCGTCGTTTTCGTGTTTTATGGTCATTTTCATGAGTTATTGCCCAGAGTTTTTGGGTTTCAGCCGGATTTGCATGTCTCGAAAGAACCCTGACAAGTTTGAGAGATATGACCAGAAACTCTCCGTTCTCGCGTTTTATGGCCATTTTCATGAGCTATTGCCCACAGTTTTGGGGTTCTAGGGCGATTTACAACAACTTTAAGACCCGATACATGTTTGAGAGTTATGCCTAAAAACTCTTCTTTTCCGTGTTTATGGCCATTTTTATGAGTTATTGCCCACGGTTTTCGGTTCCAATTGGATTTTCAAGGCATGTAAGACCCGTTACATTTTTGAGATATATGACTAAAAACTCATAGTTTTCGTATTTTATGGCCATTTTCTTGAGCTACTGCCCACTGTTTAGGGGTTCTAGGGCGATTTACAATGACCTTCCGACCTGATACATGTTGGAAAGATATGACCTTAAACTCGTCGTTTTCGTGTTTTATGGCCGTTTTCATGAGCTATTACCCACAGTTTTGTGGTTCTAGGGCTATTTAAAGCAACCTTAAGACCCGATACATGTTTGAGAGTTATGCCTAAAAACTCGTCGTTTTCGTGTTTTATGGTCATTTTCATGAGTTATTGCCCACAGTTTTTGGGTTTCAACCGGATTTGCATGTCTCGAAAGAACCCGACATGTTTGAGAGATATGACCGTAAACTCACCGTTCTCGCTTTTATGGCCGCTTTTCATGAGCTATTGCCCACGCTTTAGGGTTCTAGGGCGATTTACAATGACCTTCCGACCGATACATGTTGGAAATATATGACCGTAAACTCGCTTTTTGTTTTATGGTCGCTTTTCATGAGCTATTGCCCACAGTTTTATGGTTCTAGGGCTATTTAAAGCAACCTTAAGACCCGATACATGTTTGAGAGTTATGCCTAAAACTCGCTGCTTTCGTTTTATGGTCATTTTCATGAGTTATTCCCCTTACTTTTTGGGTTTCAGCCGGATTTGCATGTCTCGAACGAACCCTGAAATGTTTGAGGGATATGACCAGAAACTAACCGTTCGCGCGTTTTGTGGCCGTTTTCATGAGCTATTGCCCTCTGTTTAGGGGTTCTAGGGCGATTTACAATGACCTTCCGACCGATACATGTTGGAAATATATGACCGTAAACTCGCTGCTTTGTTTTATGGTCGCTTTTCATGAGCTATTGCCCAGTTTTATGGTTCTAGGGCTATTTAAAGCAACCTTAAGACCCGATACATGTTTGAGAGTTATGCCTAAAACTCGCTGCTTTCGTTTTATGGTCATTTTATGAGTTATTGCCCACGCTTTTGGGTTTTAATGGATTTGCATGTCTCGAAGAACCCGACATGTTTGAGAGATATGACCAGAAACTCGCTGTTCTCGCGTTTTATGGCAGTTTTCATGAGCTATTGCCCACAGTTTAGGGGTTCTAGGGCGATTTACAGTGACCTTCCGACCTGATACATGTTGGAAATATATGACCAGAAACTCGTCGTTTTCTTGTTTTATGGTCGTTTTCAGGAGCTATTGCCCACATTTTTATGGTTCTAGGGCTATTTAAAGCAACCTTAAGACCCGGTACATGTTTGAGAGTTATGCCTAAAAACTCGTCGTTTTCGTGTTTTATGGTCATTTTCATGAGTTATTGCCCACAGTTTTTGGGTTTCAGCCGGATTTGCATGTCTCGAAAGAACCCTGACATGTTTGAGAGATATGACCAGAAACTCTCCGTTCTCGCGTTTTATGGCCGTTTTCATGAGCTATTGCCCACAGTTTTGGGGTTCTAGGGCGATTTACAATGACTTTAAGACCCGATGCATGTTTGAGATTATGCCTCAAAACTCGTCTTTTTCGTGTTTATGGCCATTTTTAATGAGCTATTGCCCACAGTTTTATGGTTCTAGGGCTATTTAAAGGAACCTTAAGACCCGATACATGTTTGAGAGTTATGCCTAAAAACTCGTCGTTTTCGTGTTTTATGGTCATTTTCATGAGTTATTGCCCACGGTTTTTGGGTTTCAGCCGGATTTGCATGTCTCGAAAGAACCCTGACATGTTTGAGAGATATGACCAGAAACTCGCCGTTCTCGCGTTTTATGGACGTTTTGTGGATGTGGAGAACATAATAAAAATGGCTGGAGGTGAGATCGACTTTGGCTTGTTAGATTAGATTAGACTAGACTAGCAGCAGCCGACATGTAGAACGTGCACACACCAACCTAGCTAGCTAGTCCGTCGATCCATCCTTGAACGTCCAATGAAGGATGACTCGTCACTTGAGCTGATAAGTATCTCTTCAATGAAGAAATTAATTAAACTTGGGAGCCAAACAAAAGCATTCCTTAAAGTTAAAGTTATCCGTGCGCACGCAGTAAAGCAGTACTCAGATGTGATGAATGTGTCTCATTTCAGTTCACGGCAAGGCAATTCAGATTTCAGCGTATATGAGTTTGCATGGAAGAAACAGACATATGTAAAGATACGTATCGGTATCAGGCGTGTTTGGTAGTATGGATTTACATTTCTCGCATCCGGCGAGAAAAAATAAGCATGTTTGGTTATTTGGCCCATGCGGGTTTACCGCATGGCACGAGTTTTGAAGCAGACCAAAAGTCCGTCCACCGAAAACGCCGAAGTCGACCATTTTCACGCAACCAAGCCCTAACGAGCGTCGTGTGCCGACCGCTTGCATGCATGGAGAAGCGCGAGACGACGCTGCTTAACTCATAGATCGCCCGCCACCGTCCACTTCCCTCCCTCTATTGCTCCTCCTCCCCGATTCGCCTCATGGCCACCGCTCCTCCTCCTTCCCCTCTATTCCACGGCCCCAATATCGGCAAGGTGAGTGCCCATGGCTTGTGGGCGGCCGTTCAACCGGAGAACCTCGGCGGCGGCGGCGAGGTGGCACTCGCGAGGGCGCTCAGGGCTACCGCACCTTTTTGCGCGCGCAGAACTCAGGTGGCAATGGCTGCAGTCGCGGCGGCAGGGTCTTCTACATTTGTGGAGGAAGCCGCATCTACGGCGAAGCAGGCCGAAAAAGCCCTCGCCAGAGTCGGGGTTACCCTCGAATTTTTGGATAGGGTTTTTCCGCCCATGGCGGCGGCCCCAACCCCCGCGCCTGACACGTCTTCTTTCGCTCCGGCGGCACCTGCTATTGCTACTGCTCCACCTGCTATAATGTGCATTAACCGATTGGGGATACTAGTCGCATCTGCTGGTAGTTCTAGTCCTTGTTATTTTGCCCATGTTTCTGCCATGTCCATTGCCAAATTGGACAATAATTGTAGTTGTAGCAAGTACTTATGTGCTGACCTTGTTTTGCTTCATGCCAAGGTGGTTGAGTTTGACTATGTGGGGGCGGGTCTGGCACCCCTACCGGGTTTTATCGACATGCTCCCAATCAACCGCTGGGCAATGAAGTCTGTGGTCATCGGCAGGGTTGAGGCGGCTTCACAGCCGCAAAGCAAGAAGGGGCGACAGCCAAAGCTTGGCCACTACTAAATCGACGAGATCCCTCGCCGCTTCATCATCCAGCTAGACATTGTTGACCTCCACATGCTGGTGATCCCGCCTGTGTTTCATCTTGACCTAAGGAACTGGATCAAGGCCCCGTTGTCGCACGTCGTGTAGGTCACAGCCTATGCCACAGGTGCGCTGAGTGGGTGCAGGTGGATTGGTTCGCTGGCCAGGTTGCGTTCAGAAAGAACTGGACGGAGCTGGTGTACAGACCTAAAACACGACAATGTTGTGGAGTTCAACCTTAAGGCCTTCATTGTTAAGATGGCTATCTACAAGGCGGGCTCCTCCAGTGCCAGACAGTACACCTGCCCTGACCACGGCTAGACGCCTGTCGTAGCTTGTAAGTTTGTAAGTAGTAGTAGTTGCTGATGGACAACTCGTGATGGTGAACTAGGCTGATGGTTATTTTGATCAGGGGTTAAAAACCCTGGTGGTTCTGGGGCCTGCGATGCCCTGTTGATGATTTGTTTTATCAGGGGTTAAACCCTTGATGGTTGAGTGTCACGCGATGCTCCTGCTGATTTTTTTTATTAGGGGTGTAATTTATAACCCCTGATTGCTACCTTCATGGTAGTATATTACGATCACTGGTGTACCTCGTAATGTTGTGTTTGCATATGACTATTATTGTGATCATGTAGCTCGTAATGTTGTGTGTGCGTATGACTGATCTTGTGTTGTGCGTGTACTGAGATGGTAAGATCACACAATTTGAAATGGGTGATCATAACCCATATAATCAGGTGCAAATCACCATACCAAGCACCTGTGAAAATCATCCGTAGGAACAAAAAGTCTTGAATCCATGCAAACCAAACAACTTAACCAATTTGCATGAATTCTGAATACAGAAAGCCAAACAAAGTGTCTAAGTTGGTTCGAGCCAAATCTTCAATCATGTATCACCCAGCGAACGGGTTAGATAGGGGAAACGAAGAAAAATTTGAGCCTTTGCAACCACACACGCCATCAAGTTTGTCAAAACTCACGAGTTAGCAAGATCTCGGAAACAAGCAGATTACGTGGCACCGCAAGAAACAAAGATCTATTGGAGCTGAATTAACTTTTTCATGGATATTTCTTTTCGTGATGATCTATATAGGAGTAGTAAGTAAGTATATGATTGCTATGTGGATGGATGGATGGATGGATCTGTGGGGGTGTGGACGTATGCACAAACAGGACAGGAGCACGTGTCTCTGTACTGTACGTAGGTAGGCAGCTCGCCGGCTCTGAGTCTGAATCTGACCGAACGGTCACGACCACGCCCTCTCGCCGTGCGCGGCGCGCCGCCGCGTGAGGCTCCGGATCCAGCCCCGGCCGCTCCGCCCTTTGGACGACCGCTGCTGCTCCGCTGCTTTCACGTGGCACGCCGCCGGCTGCGCCTTGCCTCCGCCGGTCGACGACGCCCTCTTCCACCGCGCCAGCTGAAGCAGCCGCCCAACCACCTGCTTCCGCCACCGCGTCGCCCCGCCACGCCTCGCGTGCTCCACCACAGCCGTCGTCGTCGCCGAGGGCGCCTTCTCCGCGATCCTGCCGTCGACGGCGTGATCCGGCTTCGTCTGCAGGCTCTGGGCGTTCGCCCACGTCGCCTTGCCGTTGTCCTCGAACTTGATCGAGATGAAAGAATCTGAAATTTTGTTCCGAACCGACCGACCCATGAGCTAAACATAAACAGAGCATGGAACGAATTTGACACAACGTTCTACTATCTATCTGCATTATTATCACGCCCGTACGAGTGTGGAACGTACCGTCCAGGCTCGCGATGGAGGCGTCGTCGTCGGCACCGTCCCCGCCGGCGTTGACCTTGCAGTCGACGTTCCCGTCGTGGCTGCCGCCGTCGTGTGCAGAGTGGTGGTGGTGGTGGTGGCGGGATGAGGAGTCGAGGCGGTGGATGAAGGAGGACCCGAGCGCGAGCACGGAGACGATGCTGCCGGTCCTAACGCGCCGGATCGCCCTGCAGTAGGGCCGCGCCGACAGGTAGCTTGCGCCGTCGGCCGGGACGCGCGCGCGTCCTCCGCCCTGCCCCTGCTGCTTGGAGTTGGAGGCCAGCAGGAGCAGGAGGCGCTCCCGGAGGCAGTGGGCGCACACGCCCACCAGGAGCTCCCTCGGGTGGAAGTAGCACAGCAGCGTGTCGCCCTGCTGCTGCCCCTGCTCTCCTCCTCCGCCGTGGCCGCCATGGTCGAACACGTTGCTCATGGCTCTCCCTAGTAGTAGATACGAGGTGGTGCTGGCATGCAAGTAAAGAAAGCTTGGATATATATGATACTCCAATGCAAAGAGATGACGAGATTCATTGGATGAAGGAAGCTTCACTTTCCGCAATCTATTTTGTTTAGAGATCCTGGACACGAAGAAGAGGAAGAGGAGAGACCGGCTAGCTAGCTAGCTAGCTAGCTACACCACTGTTCGTCGGGCAGCTCCTCGTTGTACTCTCTGTCTGCCTTTAAGAACTGGACCATGGAGACAGTGGAGTGGACCCTGAACACTGACAGTCGGGCATGCATGGATCGATCCAGCAGCTAGCTAGCAGACACCTAACTAACAAACACATGTTCCCAACTTAATTAATTGCGTGTCCCATAATAAACATAGATATCTGTTTTCACGACTCATAAATTGTGAATTTGTGTTAGGCTCCATAAAGCAGGATCATCATCATATACTAACTCCTACCTAGGTTAGGGCAATTAGGCACATTAAGTACTTAAGTGTTAGCTTAGCTTAATTAATGGGTCATTTGATGGATCTATCGAGCATGTTCTTGGTACTAGCAATGATCCTGGCATGATTGAGTGGTCATAGGGGGGAGGATGGAACTGGTCGAGCTGGGGGACGTACGGCGGGGCGGTGCATGCATGATCCAACTTTGATGGAGAAAAGGACCACCTAAGCTATCTAATCTAATCTAATCTAATCTAATCTATCTACACAACACCACATTTATGTATAATCCGGCCGTCCCCTAGCTAGGATTTGCAACTCCTAATTAAGCGTGATCGATGTATACAGAGAATAGGACACGGGAGGAGCAAAACTCATAAAAATGATGGTCTGCATCGTAGATTAATATAATGGCGGTCAAAGCAAGGGGATGGATATATGGGACCAGCACGTGCGTGTCAGTGAGAACTCGAATTATTATTTGGACTTGCCGGCACGTACACATGTCCCGGATCTAGATCGTGTAAAATAATACTATAAGTAACAAACATGCCATGTTCATTCAGCACGTGTGCATGTTTGGTTAGAGCATATCCGCCTAAATAAACCATTTCTCAACTTAGTCAACTTGCTGCTAACGCCGTCAAAGCTCATTCTCACAACTTGTAATTTATTTTATAAATATTTTGAAACAAATGATGAAACGAAAAACATTTTTTAAAAAAAAAATAGATCTTCGAGTTACATTAAGGTAGTGACCATTACTTTGTAGTACCTCCCTCGCTCCATTCGACTTTTAGACCCCGTTTGAAACACAAGAACTCAAAACATAGGAATAATAGAAAAAAAACAAGAATGGAGACGTCATGTATCCTATAGATTCCTAAAGGAACAAGACTACACGAAAACTTCAAAAGCGTTGTTTGGACGTCACGCAGGAGAAACACAGAAATTACGGAGACAAGATAATGAAAATACGAGTTGAGACCTAATGTTAGTTTTCTTCTTAAATTCCTACGGAATAGCCCATCCCATATGAATTTCAAAGGAACCCTAGGTTCCTATGCCTTTGTTCTAAACGGTGCTGTAGGATTTTTTTTCTTATAGCAATCCAGTCCACTAAGCTTCATGCGATTTTTCCTTTATTTCAAGCGGGCCCTGAATTACGACTCTTAAAAGAAAGGCAAACGAGCCCTGGCTATAGCTTGGTAATTAATCAACCGGTTGCACATGGGCTGGTGGTTTTTTTTATAATAATATATTTTTAATTAATTCGAGAAGTATTGCACAAAATATAAGGTGTTTGCTACTAGCAAATCGTCGGTCTGGGCCAAGCCGACTACGTTTTATTCGGTCTAGGCCAGCCGACCCAGCTGATGTGCCACCAACAGCATTTGGTCAAGGCTGCCCGACAGCTTGACGAGCCACCAAAAGCATTTGGTCAAGGCCAAGCCGACTGACCAGTTGACAGGCCAACAACAAGCATTTGGTCAAGGCCAAGCCGACTGCGCCAGTTGACCGGCCACCAACATGCATTTGGTCAGGGCCAAGCCGATTGCTCCAATTAGTCAGGGCCAAGCCGATTGAAAAAGCAATCGGCTTGCTTGGGACCGATTGCACTAATCGTCTTTGGCACCGTGTGTGTTGTGCTACTCCTCTGCTTTCATTCGGCCCGGCACGTGCTATGCTACTTCTTTGCGTTCGTTCAGCCAGGCTAGGACCGACTGGGTAATCCTCCAGTGTGGGGCCCGTGGCCACATGCACTCGGCCTGCTCCTCGCTCTGATTAGGTCCAGCCTTTGCCGAATGGCACACTCGGCTTGGCCTAGACCTACGGTGCGTGCTAGATAAATACTTCTTAAATTGATTAAAAAATATTATTTAAAAAATCGCCATGGGCAGTGGGGCCACGCAAGCAGGCTACCAATGACGGGCGTGGAGTGGAGACATGTGCATCCCGCTTCTACCCTTGGCCACTTGGCATCGACCAATGTGTTGCCTAATTTTTGGTTCGATTTCTCTTACCGATTCGTTCGTCTCCTAAGAGCAAGTACAATAAGGTGACATCAGCTGACTATAAGAGATAAAATACTATATTTTGGCTGAGTTGGATGAGAGAGAAGAGGAGAGAGAAGAAGAGCTGGCTGTAAGTGTTATCGCCATATTTTGGCCTACGAAGGGGATGGGCCGTGATCAAGATGGGCTTAGAAGAGACATATATTCAACGCGTTGTTGGATCGGCCTAGTGCATAAATTTGGGCTGAATTGCCCGTGTATCTTGTATCATAATAGGTTTTGTTTCAGTTTAGGTTCCGTTTCAGTTTAGGTAAAGATAGAGTTGTAGAGTTATTCCAAAAGTAGAGAGTCTCCGGACTATAAATATGTACCTATGGTTATCAAAGAAAGGAGGACAATCACGTTCACAACAACACAATCTCGGCGATCGCCACCCCTTGTTTCTAGGGTTTTTCTCGGGTAGTGTCGCCTAGATCGTATCTTGCGATCTAGGCAGATTTACTTATGCGATTATCCTGTTACTCGTCTTAAGCCTTGTTGATGGCGAGTAACACCTTTACCACGATTTGTTAGAGCTAGCATCGATACTTTTACTATGATTGCTTATTTATGCTACCTCTAGCTATCTCGTGCCTTTGCACCTTCTCCCGGTGTGAAGGTGGCATCTTGCTTGATTTCGCTTAGTCGATTTGATCTGTTATAGTTGTGCCTTGTTCATCAAGGTTTAGTTTAATATCTACGTGATTAGGCCTCACAAACGGGTTGAACGATCCGATACGTAAAGTATGGTTTATTGATCTTAGAGGGACGCTCCGGAATTGACGTTATGTTGGTTTTAGGCCTTCTAGGATCGGTTTTCTACTATTTTTCGTATCTATTAGGCTCAACTACGCTGGACGCCCGGTTATGGTGAAAACACCAAACTATCGAGATCGATTTAGCTTGTAGTAATTAAGCAAAACCCCATGTTATCATAGATCCAATGCAGCCATGGGGATAATCGGCTCTAAAAGCCGATTTACGAAACCGGAGCCGATCACGGCTCGAATTTTACGATACTTGTTTACCGCAGAAACCAATCGAACAATCCATCACCTTCCCGACCGTATAGGTCGTGGCACGCCGAACCAAGACAGACGCGGCGTGCCGGAAGATTTGCGGCCGTTGACCGAGGGACCAGGCCCACCACCGCCTGGAGCCTCCCCTCTTCGTGTTGCTCGTCGCCGCGCCGGTGAGTTTTGACAGCAACACATTTCGCACGCCGGTGGGACCTTCAACAACGCCTACATCAATGTCCGACGCGATGGAGAACAGGCCAGCCACGCACGACGAGCTTCTGCTGAGCACAAAGCGGTATGACGAGATCAAAGGGCTCTTCGGCCGACCATCGGCTCTTCGAGAGGACCCGTCGCTGGCATCAAGTGGAAGGGATTCTCCCGAGGGTGCTCGATGAAGTGGATCTGTCTGTTCTTCGGAGGAACGCCTGTGGCTCTACGACAGAGGTCAACTACATGGTGGCTCATTCTCTACACCGCCACTCGAGAGCCCGTGAACGCCGAGCGGTCGCGTTCGCGTGGTCCAGAGATCATGAAACATCAAGATTTCTCCGGGGCCCACTTTAGGGACCCACCAAGGAGAAAGACCGCCCACACCAGCCGCAATCGCCATTCACACTGCGGCTCCGAGCCGCTGGATCATGGCGTACATTGTCTACAAGGCCGGAGGCGATCCGTGTGATTGCCAATTCCTGCTCGAGCCACCCAAGGAGATCCCGATGGGTACATATGTGCCTACGTGGATCGCAACAACTTGGCGCTGACCAGATCGCAACCGCAGGAGTGTCCATGGCGGGTTTCGCCGCAGGATCTTCGTGAGCAGCGTTGGAGCAACGATGTCCGATGGACGCCGACAAACAAAGTGGCTAGCCAAGTATGCCATCGAACAAGCCATGAGAGTCTAGCCCTGCAGCTCAAACAAGGGACCAAATCACTACCATCCCGAGAGATCGCTTCAGGTCGAAAAGGCGACAATCGGTTACTCAAAGTACTTCAACGAGTTTGACCTGATTCCACTACCGCCCAAATATAAGCTCCCCGAGTTCTCAAGATTCAGGGTCGAGGGGTCAAGCTCGATCGAGCACGTAGTCGATACACCGCACAGCTAGGCATGATTTCGCATCGGATCAAATGCGCGAGATTTTTTGCACAATCTCTAACAGACCATTTTGGTGGTACACCTCGCCACCGATTCAATTCGCACCGAAGCAACTAGAAGAACAGTTCCACATCCAAGACCATTCGAGGCTACCGAGGCTGGCATTGCGCACTGGCGCAAGTACGAAGCGGGAGAAACCGTGGCGAATACATCCAGCCGCCAGACCATCAAGAATGTTGTTCGCTCGCTTAACCGAGAAGGAAGCAATCGAAATGGCAGTGTTGGGACTCTTAGCACCCATCAAGGATATGGCTTCCGTGGAGTACAACTCATCGCACACATGGCCCGAACCGACGATGTATGAACAGCGCCACCCCGAGTTATACCAAGACAGTTCAAGCGGCCCGTAAGCCTGGTCGTTCTGAAGAAGATGATCCCACACAAGACCGGAGGTGGTCGTGGGCCGAGTGGGCTCGGGGGGCAGACCCCGTGTCCTGCAAGTGGGTGAAACAGCAGGGGCCTTTGAAAGGGTTTGACTTCGACGTGAGCAAAGCCGAGCAGATATTCGATCTACTGCTGAAAGAGAAACAGCTGAGGTTACCCGAGGGCCACAAAATCCCTACCGCTCAGAGATGAACGGAGACCATATCGCAAGTGGCATCATTCGCTCACCCACACCACCAATGATTGCAAAGAGCTACGCCAAATCCAGATGGCAATAGAACAAGGTCGCCGATCCTCGCCGATTCGCCATGAAAGTGGACACGAACCGCTTCCCGTGTCAACATTATAGAACTCAACCGCCCGCGAGACGTCAATCGACTTTTCGTCGGTGTCAATATGGCTGGTCCGGGTACCACCATGACACGCATAAGGAAGGAGGTGATCACTCGGGCAAAGAAAGAGAAGGTTGGTCCACGCGACCGGCCCACGATGACGGAGATACTTAACAGGAACAGGTGAGGAGGGTGCGGTATCGAAGCCACATTCCACGCATCTCCTTAATAAGTATGAGCGCCAAGATGATCAACGGCGCCAGACAAGGAGGCAACGAAGGACATGGGCACTCGCCAGAGACCACCCAAAGAGAAGGAAGGCGCAGACAAACATTGGGATTGCCTTTTTCAAGCATTGCTGGACGTGAATGAGCCGATTGCCTACACCGACAACCGCCGTAATGTGGACAACAAAAGAAGGGCACGAGGCCAAGATCGGTGTTCGAACGTCTAGGACCTCTCCAACCTCGTGAGCCGCCCTAAGGAGTCCGCTGAGCAAAGGGCCTTGAGAGGCCGTGGATGACAAAGAAGAAGACAGTTTCACCGCCCAAGGTGGTGCCGATGGACTCGTGACACACCCGTAGCGAGAGTGCAACGGCTGCGTAACTTAGAAGAAGTCAAGCGCAGATTCCACGCTTAAAGAAAGCACGGCCTGATCCGCCGCCAAAGTAAGGCGACTACGGAGACGAGGGCGCGACAAGGAAAGAGTGGCGCCTGTTAACAAAAGCCGATGCACGCATCGGCTGGCACAAACATGGTGTTCAGATTCCGGCAGAGTTCTGCGCCACGAACCAATATGCTACCAAAGGGTACGCTTGATCGCCCACGCCGATTATCTTCGAGAAGCCACGAGAAGGGTTACAAACATCCGAAAGCTCAGACTGCGGGCTACATCAATGGACAACCCGTCAAGAAGATGTTGGTGGACACCGGAGCGCATCAATATCATGCCATACCCATGCTACGACGCTTGGGACGCCCATCGCGGACCGATCAAAACCAATGTCACGTTAAGCGACTTCAACGCCGATCCGGAAACGCATGCGTTCAACGTGGATCCGACCGGCAGGAAAACCATACCCACGCCATTTTTTCGCCGTGAACAGCAAAAGTACCTCGCCGCCTTGCTAGGAAGGGATTGGATCCACGCTAATCGCTGCATTCCATCCACGATGCACCGTGCCTAATACAATGGGGACGGGATGAAGTGGAGGTCGCCCATGCGCATTTATTCTATCGAGGTTTCCATTGTTGGCATGAACATCCGGGAGGCGAAGACCAAGAGCCGATCTCGAATCAGTTTGACGGCCGTGAGCGCATTGAAGCCAAAAACGGGGTGAGGCTGGTCTTATCCACTGGCCTGACAGAGTAGAAAGATCCACGATCATACGTAGCACGGCCGATCCTCGCGATCGGCCACAAAAAATAAAAAGCAACGATCATACGACAAGCAGATCATGTAGTCGTAGCAGGGAGACGCCCTGCCATTGTAAGACCATGAGGTGTACGCCACCCTCGACTAACGCAATCAAAAAGGGGGCCGATTCAGGCAATCGGCCCAAATTATTTTTGTTGTCCTTACCTACTGCTTGCCCTGTGTTTAGCATCGACCTGACAGGTGACGGAAAGCTTGGGTATGGGTTCACATCCGCCGAACTGAAGAGATTGACATTGGTCCCGGGATAAGCCACGACCAACATTTATCGCAAAAGTTAGATCCGGTCGCGAGGCCCAATGATCGCCTGTTGAAACGATACCTAGATCGCCGCTCGACTACACAGAAATGCTCGGGTTAGACAGAGCATCATTGAGCATCGGCCCCATCGAAAAGGATTCGCCATTTCAGCGGCGAGCACGGCAAATGATGGCCGAAATTCGAAGAGGTCAAGAAGGAGGTCGAGAAAATGTTGACAACAAGTTAATCAGCCATGCGGTATGTGAATGGATTTCTAGTATAGTGCCTAGAGAAGAAGGATGGCCAATGGCGGTCGCCATCGATTTTCGGATCTCAACAGGCTACCCCAAAGGATGAGCATCCGGCGCAGAGCGAGACGTTAATCAACGCAGCGGGTCACAAGATCTTAAGTTTCATGGATGGCAATGCTGGTTACAACCAAATTTTTATGGCTCGTAAGACATACACAAAACCGCATTCGAGTACCAGGTTCGTGAGGGTTATTCGAGTATGTGGTCATGACGCTGGACAAAGAATGCCTGGCGCCACATACCGTAGGGCCATGAATTATATTTTCCACGACCTGATCGGCAAGCTGGTGGAAATCTACATTGACGTGGTGGTCAAGTCTGCTTCAGCAAGGGCACTTGGGCGATCTACAACGTCTGGACCGAACAAGAAAGTTCGCCCGAGGATGAATCCAAAGAAGTGTGCCTTCGAGTAACGGCCGGTCAGCCTCGGTTTCTTGTTCCATGAACGCGGGATTGAGATCGGCTCAAGAGTAAGGAGGCAAGGCGAACAATGAAGCCACCCACTACAAAGAAAGAGCTGCAGCCTCTCATCGGCAAGATCAACTTCGCCGCGATTCATCTCTAACCTGTCAGAAGGATAGAGCCGTTCATGGGCTCGTGAAAATTAAAGTCGACGAGGAATTCTCTGGGGCGAACAACAACGGGCCTTCGACGAGATCAAAGAATATCCGACAAAGCCGCCAAGGTTAGTTCCACCCCACCGGACAAACCGTTCTATATTTACTTGTCGCTTCGACACGCCCATCGCCTCGGTGGTGGTACAAGTGCATGATGGGCTAGAGCGAGTCGTATTCTACATAAGCGTAGGATGCCGGACGCAGAGACGAGGTATCCGATATCGACAAGTTGTGCCTCTGTTTGTTTTTACATGCACCAAGTCGCGCCACATCTTGCTATCGCAGAGGTCATCATCATATGCAAGTCGGACGTCATAAAGCACATGCTATCGGCTCCTATGTTAAAAGGCCGATTGGGCAAATGGATGTTTGCATTATCAGAGTTTGACATCCGGTATCAACCTGCGAAAGCTGTTAAGGGACAGGCGCTGGCTGATCTTATTGCGGAGAGGATCAACACTAACATAGCAGACCGTCCATAAAAGCGTGGGCTATGTTTTTCGGATCGATTTGTGACGATGGCTGCGGCATAGGCATTTTGCTCGTGTCGCCTGGGGCAACATTTTCCTTCTCCATCAGGTTGTCTACCCTTCGCACCAACAATGAAGCCGAGTACGAGGCAATACGCAAGGGGATGGAGTTACTCCTCGAAGCCGGAGCGGAGGCAGTGGAAATTTTTGGTGACTCGAAGTTGGTGATTTCCCAACTCACAGAGGAGTACAAGTGCGAGAGCGAGTCCCTCTTCCCATTATGGTTGCACTGCCGTGAGCTGATGGCACGTTTCCGATACGTAAACTTCAGCTGGATCCCGCGGTCGCAGAACATAGAGGCAAATGATCTTGCACAGATGGCTTCAGGCTATAAAGAGGCAGCGGAGGGAGCCGATATTCAGGTACAGCCCCGAAGCGACGATCGAGAGCCGATATCTTCAATTACTTGAAGGATTCGGCTCGGGGGGCACCTAAACGGATAAGGTACAGAGCCATGAAGTATGTGCTTATTGGGGACGAAATGTTTTACAGGACCCTGGAAGGATTATTGCTCAAATGTCTGGGAACATGAGGCTAATCGGCTCCTACGAGGTACATGAAGGCGCCTGTGGGACTCACCACTCGGCTCATAAGATGAAGTGGTTGATCAGGCGATCAGGGTTTTATTGGCCTACCATGCTCGAGGACTGTTTTAAGTACTACAAAGGGTGTCAAGCTTGTCAGATATTTGGAAAAATCCAGATGGTACCGTGATCGAATGAATCCCATCATCAAGCCTTGGCCATTCCGAGGTTGGGGCATGGACATGATCGGCAAGATCAATCCTCCGTCAAGCAAGGGCCACATGTGGATCTTGGCCATCACAGATTATTTTACCAAATGGGTGGAAGCCGTCCCTATGAAGTCAGTAAGTTCAAAAGATGTCATCGATTTCGTGAAAGAGCACGTCATTCATAGGTTTGGGATTCCCCAGACTATCACAACCGATGGAGGTTCGGTTTTTATTTCTCACGAGTTCAGAAAGTTCTGTGAGGACACAGGGATTAAGCTGATACGGTCATCCCCGTACTACGCTCAAGCAAATGGGCAAGCTGAGGCGTCCAACCAAAGTCTTATCAAGCTGATCAAGAGGAAGATCGATGAGCACCCTAGGCGTTGGCATGAGGTTTTATCAGAGGCTTTATGGGCTTATCGCATGTCGTGCCATGGGGCGATAAAAACCTCTCCGTACCATCTGGTCTATGGTCAAGCCGTATTGCCTTGGGAAATTACGGCTGGATCGAGACGTGTTACTTTTCGTAATGAGCTAACGGTCAAGAATATGCAACTTTGATGAGTGACAGTGGAAGATGTGACCGAGCTTAGGCTGTGGTCGCTGAGAAAATAAAGAGAACAAGGCTAAAGTAGCTCGTGCCTACAACAAGAAGGTGAAGCCAAAGGAGTTCCACGTTGGAGATCTGGTATGGGAAGCTGTGTTGCCCTTGGGTACTAAGGACGCAGCATATGGTAAATGGTCTCCAAATTGGCACGGGCCATACAAGGTCGACCAAGTGTTAAGAGGGAACGCGTACATGCTTGAGCAACTGGACGGCGTGAAATTCCCAGTGGTGGTCAACGGTCAACATCTCAAGAAATACTTCCCAAGCATGTGGGATGTTGGACAGTAGAACTAGAATAGCCGATACCTGAAATCGGCTAGGCAAAACACGTAAGACGATGGACAGTAAAAATGTGGGGGGCCGATGTCGAAAATCGGCCGATTGTAATTGAATATAGCCGATGCAAGGTCATCGACTCTAGAGGTTCACACAAGCTACCAAAGATGCCACCACACACGAAGCTCTGCCGAGGGTGTAGAAGGTGTCAGCACGGACGTAGTCCAACTTGGTGATTTCAGCTTCGTCACCATCATCCTTGCTGGTCACGAGTTGTTCGTTCAGGGCACGTTTTTCGATGGGCAATTGGAGTTTGGATCGCCCGTTTTGAAGAAGAAGGACACAGGTCGCCCATTTTGAAAAAGGGTCGCGGGTTACCGTTTTAAACCAAGAAGTGGCCGTTTTGAGGTGCCTAAAGATGCGACCAGATTTAATTTTCACCAACGTTCGTGACACTAAGGATGGGCGTGCAATGAAACCATACAGTATCAACGTTCTGGTTTTGGAGAAGCCGATGGGTGGTCATCGGCTCTTTGCGGGACTGTTAGACCAGTATGCGGAGGATGGGAGCCGGCGCGGTGTCATCGGCTCTTGGAGCAACGACCTATTTTGGCAATCAATGAAATTAGGGGCAAATCCGTAAAAGGCTTTGGGAAATTTTCATTCATTTGAAGATGATCGATTGCAAAAGGATGGTCGATTACAAAGGAGTCCTGCTACTACTAATGCTACTACTACTAAATCCTAATCAAGGCCGAGGTCGCCGCTGCCGCCGCCGTCCTCCTCGCCGTTTCGGCGCCGCTACCAGCTGCTTCGCCACTGCATCGAGAAGCCGGGGGCCTCCTCGTCCTCGTCTTCGCCATCGCCGCCGCCTTCGACCCGGACGGAAGTACTTCACCGCTGGTACTCCCTGAGGAGGTGTCCTCCTCCTCCTCTTCTTCCTCTTCTTCGAGGAGTCGACGCCATCCAGACATGGCGTCTGCCGTCCGCCCGCCTCCCCGTCGGCGAGGAATCAGGTTCTCTTCGCCGTCCGTCAGGACGATCGTCTTCCGACTGTGACAAGAAACTTAACCCTCTCGTCCCACCATTGTGGGCGAGAGTGTACGCCATTGTCGACGGGTGTTCCGGAGTTGGTTCGCGATCACCGAGGCTATTGGAGGCGGAGGACAGACCGAGGAAGCAGAGGAGGCCATGGCGAAAAGAGGGTTTTTTCCGGTGAAGAAAGAGGGTTTTCGCTACGGAGGAAGATGGGACTGTGAACTGTTCAGCGGATTTAAATAAAGAGGAATAGTGAAGAAACGGTTCAATGCCATAGCAGTTTCCCGATTGCCGCCAAAATCACAAATCATGCAATCGCGGAGGAGTTGAGAAGACAGGGCATCATGATGAAGGGGTGGCGTGACGATCCTTTTCTGCCACGCGTTCTGACGTACGCGTAACCCGATAGAGAAAAAAAAACCCAGGAGAAGAAAAACACACAGAGTGGTTTTGGAATTATCATTGCCAAAACCAGGGGGGCATGTGTTATCGCCATATTTTGGCCTACGAAGGGGATGGGCCGTGATCAATATGGGCTTAGAAGAGACATATATTCAAAGCGTTGTTGGATCGGGCCTAGTGCATAAATTTGGGCTGAATTGCCCGTGTATCTTGTATCATAATAGGTTTTGTTTCAGTTTAGGTTCCGTCAGTTTAGGTAAAGATAGAGTTGTAGAGTTATTCCAAAAGTAGAGAGTCTCCTGACTATAAATATGTACCTATGGTTATCAAAGAAAGGAGGACAATCACGTTCACAACAAACACAATCTCCAAGATCGCCACCCCTTGTTTCTAGGGTTTTTCTCGGTAAGTGCCATGCCTAGATCGATTCTGATCTAGGCAGTATTTACTTATGCGATTATCCGGTGTTACTCGTACTGAAGCCTTGTTGATGGCGAGTAACACCTTTACCACAGATTTGTTAGAGCTAGCATCGATACTTTTACTATGATTGCTTATTTATGCTACCTCTAGCTATCTCGCCGTCTTTGCACCTTCTCCCGGGTGTGAAGGTGGCATCTTGCTTGATTTCTGCTTAGTCGATTTGATCTGTTATAGTTGTGCCTTGTTCATCAAGGTTTAGTTTAATATCTACGTGATTAGGCCTCACAAACGGGTTGAACGATCCGGTAATACGTAAAGTATGGTTTATTGATCTTAGAGGGGACGTTCCGGGAATTGACGTTATGTTGGTTTTTAGGCCTTCTAGGATCGGTTTTCTACTATTTTTCGTATCTATTAGGCTCAACTACGCTGGGACGCCCGTTATGGTGAAAACACCAAACTATCGTAGATCGATTTAGCTTGTAGTAATTAAGCAAAACCCCATGTTATCATAGATCCAATGCAGAGCCATGGGGATAATCGGCTCTGAAAGCCGATTTACAGGGAAACCTGGGAGCCGATCACGGCTCGAATTTTACGTATACTTGTTTACCGCAGGAAACCAATCGAACAATCCATCACCTTCCGACCAGGTATAGGTCACGCCTCGAACCAAGACAGACGCGTGCGTGCGGAAGATTTGCGGCCGTTGACCGAGGGACCAGGGCCCACCACCGCCTGGAGCCTCCGGCTCTTCGTGTTGCTCGTCATTGCCGGTAAGTTTTGACAGCAACAAAGTTAAGTCAGCCACAACACGCGCTTCCCAGACTTTGTGGGAGTGATATGTGGGCCATGTATTAGTAAACTAGTACGTTTGTAGTTATCTATTGTCTTTATAGGTACTATAGTGATGGTATAGATGACTTATAGCCAACAATAGGCTATACTATTAAACTTGCTCTAATTAAGCCTCCTCTCCTGATCGGTTGCTAGTACATGAATGTCATGTGTGTGCGTGATGCGGGAGCTAGCCGAAAGAAAATAAGAAACAATTATATTAATTGCACCAGAATGCACAATTGCATGCGCACGGCACGTGCTGTCGAATGCATGCATGTTGGGCGGCGGGGCCGGTGCGTTTAACCTTCGTCGTCGTCGGCACATGTCCCAGTGCAACGAACCAACCACAATCCGGTGCCGTAGCTTTCTACACTACTGTACTGTAGTACTAGTTGTTCTCAAGTACAATAAATTCTAGTCAGCTGGCTATAAGACTTAAACTAGTACTCTCTGTTTTGGATTATAAGTCCTGCACGTAGTTCTATGTCGCCAAATTGAGCAACTTAGTATGATGTATATACTACAAAAAATATATCATCAGAAACTTTAGGATTTGTATTTTTCAGTGATATAATTTTTATATTATATAATTCAAATTATATAGGTTAAAATAATAACCTAGATATACGCGTAGGACTTGTAAACCGAAACAGATGGAGTATTATTTTGCTTAGTTGGATGAGAGAGAAGAGAGAAAGAGACAGCCTCATAAAATAGTTTTTACGCGCTTCCCAGACTATGCGAAGATGTCAGTGGGCCATTGACATATAAAATATCAAATTTTTAAAAATAATTATTATACTACTAAGTATAAGCTGACTATATATATAAACTTATAGCCGGCTCTACTATTGAAATTGCTCTCACTTAGTACCGAGTGCATTATTCCCCGTCCATATTCTCACTCCAGTTGGATATCTAGCCATCGGACCTGCTGCTTGCCTAGCTACTAGCTAGCTTCTACACGTCCACGTCGCTGGCGTCGGCGTCGATCGAGGTGGTTGCCGACGTATGCTCGACAACGGGCCGACAGATATACGCGGCACAATCATCAGGTCTCAAAAACGTACAGACAGACGGGGCAATTCTCCATGCTCGTGGACACCATGTCCATACTCCATACTACTACACAGGATCGCCGCACGTATGTAGTACGTACAAACACTGTCTTCCAAAATAGATCAAGGAAAAAATCGTCCAATCATCACAGATGATCTCCGGATGTTCCCTAGAAGAAGAAAGTATTTTTTGACAAATCTGACCAATTTGAACAAGTTCAACCAGCTCTGCCGCAAACGAAACTAATTTGAATTCTGACCCCTCACGTCGGCGCCACTTCAAACGGCGCCGACCTAACATATGTCGGCAATGGCGCCGAGCTAGCGACTGGGGTGGGCAGCCTGGCTGATGTGGCCGCTATGTCGACGCCATTTCAAATGACGCCGGCCCTAGGGTTATACCCAATCGACCAGTTTCCCTTTCCCAGCCCTCCCATTTCCTCCTTCCAGCCGCCACAAGCTCTCTCTCTCTCCTGTTTTTCGCCCTTCTCTTCAAATCTTGTTGAAACTCAAAGATTTCTTGGATTGGGACCATGGCAAGTCTTCTTAGAGGTAATATCTCTTAAATCCCCTTTGATTCCACCTATTAGAATGTCTAATTTGATCTCATTCATCTCTTTTTTGTTGAAACCCTAGAAGATCATAGATATGTTATTTAGATTTCTTTGTAAATAATATTTGTTTGAATATATTGTAGCTAGTGTATGTATGCATTTGATAGGAGCTTTGTCTTAGTGTTTGCTATTTTAGTTTACATATGACAAAACCAAAATATGCACATGTGGAAAAATATTTGTAGGGATTCATTTCTATAGAGTTTGCTAGTGTATGTATGCATTGGATATGAGCTTGTCTTAGTGTTTGCTAAGTTGGGAAGAACTTCAATGGAAAATTAGCCGGTTGTATGATAATATAGCTTAGGACATTATAAGTGATAGTATTTTCTATGTTAATTATCCCAATGTTTGTAGATTCTCCGGACATGTGGACGGAGATTGCGCGTCATATGAAGTTTGCGGAAAGTACCAAAGGCAAGTATCCCAATATGTCATCGAAAGATGCTCTAGTGCTACCAAGATATCCGGTACCAAATTGTTGCTGTGGTAAAACTTGTCATATCCAACAATCTAACTACCACACTACTGCTGGCCGCGTATTCTACCGTTGCCCCGATACACGCGTGAGTTTTCTTGTCTTGTGACATGGTATCTATCATACTTGATTGATTGTTGATTGTTGATATGGTAACGTTTATTTGACAGGAACATTGCACATGCTATTTCTTCCGGTGGATCGATGGCCCCGAGTGTTATGATGACTATCTTCTTTCATGGGATATTAGCATTCTTTTGGGCCCAAAACCAGCTGAGAGGTGGAAACGCATTATGCGTCCTCCTCCATCTCCACCTAAGTATTGAAAATTACACGAGACCCGACACTTTAGATGAGTCTTGGAAGGTTTTCGATGAGGAGAAAAAGAAGCATGAGGATGAAATAAACTTGGAGTTGCAAGAGATTGAAAAAGCACAGAAGGAGCGCTCAAGGAAGTACCAGTTAGAAGCTAAAAGGAAGAAAGAAGAAGAGGCAAGGATTAAAGAAGAACAAAGGGAAGAGAAGAGAAGGAAAGAGTGGGAAGATAGCAAGGCTTGGTTGAATAAGGAAAACACAAAGTGGAAGCTGTGGAACTAACTATTGAGCACATTCTGATATCATCATGTATTAGGCTTGGTTGTAAGTTGTGGAACTAATTTGGCACCATTTTCATTATGTTTGTAATGAGTACTTGAGATGAAATATTTGCAACTCAAATTGTTTTCTACTGAGATGATAAGTACATTGCATAGCACGAAATAATGATAAATTGCTAGACGGTATAATTTATTTGTTGCTACTGTTGGTGCTCGGGGAATGGAAACCACTGAACCCTCTAAATCGAAGATATAAGAGCACCATTTTGAAATGGAAACTAAATTAAAAGGAAATACGAGTGTCTAGCAATTTTCGTACTCATCCTAATTGTTTCGTTTGTTGGCCATCTTTTTAGCACACCATTCCTCGAACGCTTTCTGGTTGTGTTGTCTATGCTCTCTCTTTCTTTTCTCCTCTAGCTCCTTGGCCTCTTTTTTCTGCACATATTTTTCTCCATACCAGTAAACTTCGTACTGTCTTTGGTCTTCAAACCAGAAATCCTTGTCGCATCGTGATCCCGCCTATTGAATAATATAGATTTTTAGCTTAAACATTAAGCGAGAAGAGAGTTCTACCCCTAGTAAAAAATTGAGCAAGGAGAGAGTTCTTACGAAATAGGGTGCAGGATCCCGGGCGTGCCCGCACACAAATCCCCATTTTCCGCCAAGCCCACCGCTCTTCATCTTGGCTTCATCAGCTGTGTAGCAGCATCCCACCATGCAATCACACTGTATGATCCATGGAACATGACCGTCTAGTTCATTCATCGGTGGTATGTCTGGTGGGAGGAATGTACCACTACGAGGCCTTACGAGTTCAAAGGCTATCTCCTTCCCTTTCCTTGAAGAGGATCCTATACCGACCATGAGTGGTGTTGGCTAAGAGAGATAGAGAGTGAGAGGAGTTGGCTAAGAGAGATAGAGAGAGGTTGATTGGAGTGAATACGAAGACATACAACCACCCGGGTGCTATTTATGAAGGAATGACGAAGACAGACACACTGGCCGAGAGTTAAAAGTAATATGGGAATATATAGAGAAAGATTAGCCCGCTAATTTATTGATCACATGATTCATAAATAATTTACAAGTATTTTGGCAAACAAAGTGAGAAACATAATTCTGCGGAACATAACGGTACATCACATAAGTAAATATTACACACGGGCTAAATTAAAACAATACTACGGCTCTCCACCGAGTACCCCAATACGTGCCTTCGAATTTTCTATCTCGACACGTTGGTCCATGATGAGGACCCGTGCTTCAACAGGAAACGGGTCGTCGCACCACCGGAAGAATCCACATTGGCCATTACCCTATTAAAATGTTCTACAATTATTAAATATAACACACATAGGCTATATATTTGTAAATATGATGGTTTTAAATACATACCTGGTCGTCTGCCCCAGGACAATCCCAATACCTTCGTCCAGCATTTCGGAACCTCCAGTCATAGCATAGCCTAGCTTCAAAGTTGCAGTCGCACCAAAATCGTCGAAGGTCTGCCATTGTTGTGTTGTTGTAGGTGAGACGGAAAACATTGTGTACGAGTGATATATATAACTACACATTTCTAAAGTATTGCATGGGGGTATACAGTGTGTAGTCACCATCAACTATACACTGCATTATCACTAATGTGTAGTACTACTAGCAGCAGTGTGTAGTCACCATCAATAGTGTGTAGTACTACTAGCAGCAGTGTGCTATCCAAATCACATGTGCTCAGTGTTTCAGTGCTCAGTGTTTCAGTGATCAATAATTTCTATTGCTTAGTGTTTCAGTGCTCAATTATTAGAATGGTTCAGTGCACGGTCTTGTTCCGGGTGTTCCCAAACCCTGGGTGCGTAGGTGGTGGGTCGGCCTATGGGAAATCTAAGCCAGCTCCAAACCTGAAAATAAGAAAATAGGTTATGCAAAGCTAGATGATTATGCAAAGCTAAATGGTAATGCAAATAATTATGTTGGTCAAAGTAAACCAACATGTAAGACCAGAACACAACCACCCATGTTTTATATACCCTCGCTCCTCCTACAATCCTCATCAAGTTGTCGATACAAGTAAGCCAACCCAGCCGAACCCCAGCTGTATCTCCCAGCATCGTCCCAGTCACGTAGTAGAGGCAAATACATCCATGAGACGTCGCTACCCCCGAAGTATAAAAAAGCACCTTCACAAACACATACATCACGTACGCTCGAGCATACCGTGATACGGTCTCCTCGGTGGCATCGAGGGGAAGATGTCCAAAGTGGTGTTCTATCCAAGTCAATCTCATCCCACCTGTCTTGCTCCCCTTCGTCCCAGCAATTTTCTCCGGTGGCCTTACTCCTAGAATCTCTTCAACCATGTCCCTGAATCTGTCTGCATGTATCTTTCCAGTCACATCCCATCCTGAGATAGGCAAAGCGGTCAACATCGCCATGTCTTGCAAAGTTATAGTCATCTCGCCACATGGAAGATGGAATGTGTGTGTCTCCATGTGCCATCTATCGACTAGTGCTATAAGGGCGACACTGTTGTAGGTCGGGCAGCCCGCGCTCAATCATGGTCACAAAGCCAATCAGATTCGCCCTCCGTAAGTATGATGTGTACCTCTCATCAAAAACCATCTACTCTGTATGGACCTTGTGTCCACGTATGCGAAGGGATAGTAGAACCTGCCAATCTAGCGATTAGCATTGGTTAAGCAAGTAATAAACAGTAATAGAGAATAATAATTAATTTAGTGATGATCATGTTAGACAATACGTGCATACCTGGGTTTCCGAGAGTATGCGACCTCGGTGGCTCTCCTCATACTCCGCCTCAAGAAGATGGTACTGAGCTGCCATACTACAAAGACAAGGTTTTTTTTGTGAGTTTCAGAAATATGCAGTTATAATTAAAAGATAATTTATAGCATATAAATGAGGACACCTAACGAGAATAATGTGTTAAAAACAGAAGTAAACATGCATAGGACAAAATATAACCTTTCTAGCCCGTTGTAACGCCTCGGCTAATTTTCCTATCACCTTTGGACGACGGCGATGACCTTTCATATGTCTAGTCCCTCGAGGCCTCTTAGGGCCTCTACCACTCCCTCTTGATGAAGGGTTACTAGCGGCCACGATGGCAGCGGCTTTCACCGCTGCTTTTTCTGCGACTAGTTTCTTCTTCCGATCCTCACAACTTAGCTTTTTTGTGTTCTTGTGACCTTCTTCGCCGCATATCGAACAACGGTTCTTCACGGAGTCCTCCACAAAATCATCATTTGGACGGGGTCTCTTGAATGTTGTCCCTCCATCGGCTTGGTCCATGTCCATCTTGAACCGCTTAGTCGCTCTTCGCCCTTTTGTGTCGATCATCAGCTTGCTATCTGGTAAGTACACCGGCCCGATATACTTAGTCCATTGGGCCATGTCTAGGTAAGGCTCGAATCTACCAGCCCATGTGCGATATAGCTCTTCAAGATTATAGAACCGTGAGACGAAGTTGTATGGGTCCACGGCCGAGCACGACACGCGATTATTATATGAGAGCATGGTAGATGGATCTATAAAGGCATCTGGCATGTGCAAGAGTACTGAGCAAGCACAACAACATATTTGCGACCACCATACTGCTCACCACCTGAGTTGGTACCTACTACCTCCGAAACCTCATACTTCTAGACCTCCTTATCAAAACAAGTCCATGTTTGGTCATGAGATTTCGTGGCTTGGTATCCAAGTTCTTCTTCAACAGTCTTTGGCCATCTTTTGTCGGCATTAATTAGCACCTTGACTTCATCGCTCCTCGTGACCCAATACCCGTTGCACTTGGCAAAAGTAAAGGATGCGATGACAGTTACCGGTAGCGTGCGGATACCCTTTAGCACCTTATTGAATATCTCGGCCATGTTACTTATCATGTGACCATACCGAACCCCATCATGACCGAAAGCTTGAGCCCATAGGTGTTTCTTCGGCAAATTCTCCATAAGAAAACCCTTATCCTTCTCATTTGTCAATCCATACAACTCATTGAACATCTCTTCAAATACAGCCGGCTCGAACACCAAGGTAAGCCTACGGATATACTCACATTTCTCTATTACACCAAGCATGGTAGAAATTACCCGCGAAATGACTTATGCACCAACGATGCTTAACAAGGGGATGCCCAGGTATTTCTGCCCTCATGGCATTCAATATGGCCGGATTGCGATCAGAAATGACACAAACTTCTCTTCCGGGGCCAACAATCATAGTCCTCACCAAGTGCATGAACCAGTTCCAGCTGACGTTGTCCTCCTTTTCCACAAGAGCAAAGGCAAGCGGGACCAATCGGTTATCCGCGTCGCAAGATATAGCAACAAGAAGGGTGCCCCTAAACTTCCCTGTAAGGAACGTTCCATCCACACAAAGAAATGGACAACAATGATTGAATTCTTCAACACAAGGGCGGAAGCACCAAAATGCTCGACGGAACACTTGGTACTTGACACCTTCGACCGTGCGAGTCTCGATTGGATGGGGCTGCACAATGTGCATCATACCAGGGTTTCGATGTGCCATCGCCGCCAACAACCTAGGGAGCCTCCCATATGCTTCCTCCCAATCACCATAAACCATCTTCATAGCCATTTGCTTAGCCCTCCAAGCCTTTCCATACTTGATATGATAGTCAAATATGAGTTTCACAAATTGGACCAAAGTGGCCGCTTGCAGGGTAGGGGTAGCTTTGATGGCATTGGCACACCGGTGTGCAATAAAAGTAGATGTCAGTTGCCGGTGCTTATTGCCCTCCAGGACGGCATTGCCACATGTGTGCGGGCCTTCATACTTACTTATCTTCCACCAACCTTCAGGTTTCTTCTTCTTGCCCATACCTTTCATGTACAATCTTCATTCTCGCATATCAAAACATATCTTTCATTTTGGTCGGACTTGAATACTATGTACGGTCGATGATGACTTATGGCGTACTCCTGGAACCATACTTGCATGTCCAACATAGCCTTGAATTTTAGCCTCGGGTATATCAAAGGTCGTGCCCTAGGTTGACTCTGTGTCGCGTCTTCGGTGAGGGGTCTAGGCCGCTCCGGCCCATACTCCCGCAGGTTCGAGTCTGCCACGGCTAGGTGAGACTCCCTAACATCCTTAAACTCATGAACATTAGGATCTCTGCCCCACACCTTGACAAATGCATCGTTCTCCTTCTCAGAAAACTTGGGAACCGAACGATCATCGTCCGATCCCGTAGCGTAAGCATGTTCATACCCCTCGTCCTCTTCATTGTCATCTTCATAGGTATATGGATCTCCCTCAAGAATCGAGGATGCCACCAAAGGTACACAAGGCAATGACGGGATTTTGATTGGCGAGACAGCTACAAACTCTTCCTCGATCGGCTCTAATGTTTCAACATTCATTTTCTCCTCGATGATCTCTACTCGTTCTCTTTCAACATTACTGGGCTCCTCCATAATCTCCTCCAAGTAATCTTCATCTTGTTGATTTTCTGTGTTCCACGCAGGCGGTTGGCTTGGACCCGCGTCATACACATCCTCAGGACGGTCATCGTTGCTTCTTTCGATAACCGAGGGCTGCTTGTTCAAGTCGATGAGAAGATGGGAATGCCCGGTGACCTTGACGGCAAACACGACCAAAGATTTTTTGCGAGTTCTCCACTAGCTCTTTGTATAGATCCCACTCATTGTCACCGTTGATCGGGATCATCTCAGTATAAGATCTAGATCCACCCGCATCATATCTTCCTTCCAAAACAACTTCATCGTATTTGTCACTCCATCCAAGGGCATCTCTAACCTTGACAACAACATCACTAAGACTAGGACTAGTCAGAAAAAATATCACAGTCTTTGCCATATCCACAAACTCAACACCACAATCCGATTGCACAACACGCCCACAGTGATGCACATGAATGAATTTTGCATAAGCCATCTATATTAATATCCAAAAAAAATACCAAAGCATCCATTAGAGAATGCAATACCCAACAAAATGCGACAATGTGCAACCAATAATACCATGCCATCTAAAATCACCCTAAAATACCATTGCTCCATTGCTCTAACCTACTCATTTTGCTACAATCACCCTACACAAACTAGCCAATATCATTCATATATGTTGCACATGCTTACAACACACACACAAACTAGCCAATACCAATCAATCTAGCAACTCCTAAAAACTCAAAAATATTCACAATGTATCCTACAAATCAAGCACATGTATCCTACAAACAACTCGAGGTGAAACACTAGGTTATCCGTATCCTACAAACAACTCCTATAAAAAACTCCTACCAACAACTCCTACAAAATATCATCTAAGTGAAATATCTACAAGATCAAGCACATGTATCCGTATCCTACAAACAACTCTTACAAAAAACTCCTACAAGTGGAATAATTACATCATATGTATAATTACTAAGTGAAATATCTACATTAGCAATATGTTACATCATATGTTGGCCAAACTTGTAGCAATATCATCTAAGTGAAATATCTACATTAGCAACACTTGTATAATTACATCAAATGTTACAATGATTCATATAAGTGGAATAATTACAATTAACTAGACCATGTGCTTCACAATGTGCAAATTATTTTACATACAACATTGTATAATTACATTGTATGATTCATCTAAGTTGAATAATTACAATTAACTAACACTTGTATAATTACATACAACATTTTCACAATGTACAAATTATTTTAGAATAGGGGGAGGGGATTTGAGAGAGGAGAGGGAAGGGGAGAGGTACCTGCGGCCGAAGTGGAGAGGTGCAGGACGAGGAGATGACCGGAGAGGGATCAGCCCATCCTCCACGACGGAGGGAAGCAGCCCACCCTTGACGCCGGAGCGGCCGGCGGCCTGCATGCGTGTGGGCGGCGACCTGTGCGTGCCTGCGGGCGGGCGGCTGGCGTGCGAGCTGGTGGAGGAGCGGAGGGAGGTGGTTCGGAGGTGGGCAGAGGTGGAGAGAGCGGAGGAGGAGCGGAGGTAGGTGGTGCGGCCGGCCGGCATCGCGAGGGAGGGCTGGCGGCTGGGTTAGACTCGAGCGGGGGAGAAAGGGAAACTGGTCGATTGGGTATAACCCTAGGGTCAGCGCCATATGGCGCCGACATAGCGGCCACGTCAGCCAGGCGCCCACCCCAGTGGCCAGCTCGGCGCCATCGCCGACATGTGTTAGGTCGGCGCCGTTTGAAGTGGCGCCGACGTGAGGGGTCATATTCCAAATTAGTTTCACCCGGGAGGCAGAGCTGATTGAACTTGTTCAAATTGGTCACATTTGTCAAAAAATACAAGAAGAAACATGTGACAAATTGACCTAGACATACATGCTTATTTCTTGGATGTGCCGTTTAGGCACCAACGTTGTCGTCGTTCTCTTCTTAGAGGTTCTGCTTAGTACAAGACGTTCCGGAGTGCTAGGAGTGTGGTAGGAATTTTTAGAGGTCGCAGCGGTTGACAGTGGTCTTTGTTTTTTCATTGATCCAACTAATGTCGCCATTGTTTTCTCTTCTTTGTTTTTTTTGTTTCTCTTGGGTGTGATTTATGCCGTTTGCCCCAGCAGTGGCCTTACCCTTGTATCAGTTGGTTACTATATTAATATAGCGGGGCGCAAGACTGACTCGAGAAGCACGTATACCGGTGGCATAGCCCGTGGATTGGAATACTTGTCACATGTTTCTAAAGATAAATAGGAATATGTCAACCAGCGGAAAATAAAATAGATCAATATTGGTATCAAAACCCAAGCAATTTGGTGCCTTTTCGCCGAAGGTTGCACCGAAGCAAAAGCCCAAGCGAAGATACTTACTAGTATCCTTAGAGCTAGTTGTTGCATCGCTAGAAAGATCAATTTCGGTCATCCGTATGCATTTCTTGAGGTTTCCAATTGCATGTCACAACACAAGACAACTATACAAATATAGCGCGTCGCCAGCCACTCAGCTTGTCATGCCATTGGCCAGCGCGCGCCCCTTGCACATATATACCGTCTCCTGCAGCTCCTAATGGACAGGGCACGATTGATGGCGGCACACTATATATATCCGATCACATATGGTGCAATTATTCTATCTTTTATAATTCATTCATTCATGATAATGCACTCAAATTGTTATATTGTTGAGGGTAGGGGGGGCGTTGCCCCCCTCCCCCTCTCATTACACAACATGATATTTTTTACTAGATAACTATTTGTGCATTTCTAAGAAGAGAAAGTATATTGGCATGAGGTGTGGCGTTTTCCGGCCGGTGCGTAGCTCGACAGCAATGAAATAGTAATCTCATCCCCCTTTAATGTCTTGTCTCAGCAATGAAATAGTCCAGGCCCAGGCATGTTGGGTGCAAAACAAGATGAACATACCGATGCTCATGTGCATGCACGCGGCACTACTCCACATTCGATTCGTAGCTGAAAATTAATTAATTAATTCCACACAACCGAACCAGCTGGAGCTCGCGACGTACAACGGACCGACAGGCAGGTAGTATAAGGTTGAGTACTGAGTAGTACACAGGAACAGGCCACTGCCGAACTGACGGGAATAAGTAAGGATATTAATTTGGAGGGGCCAGTTCACATGACAGCCAGCATATCTTCTTCGTTTTACAGTCAAACAAACAATGTCGACATCGACTTGCTCGACAACGTACGGGGCCAAGGATGCATGTATTGTCGAGTTCAATTATCACCGGAAACACAGTCTCATCATCGACTCGTTAGGAATACATCACTCTGGTCATGATCCACGGCATAGGTTCACCGAAGCAAAATAGAATGTGTATTTTTCACTTGGCAAAATGAGATTAACATATGGATATGCGTAGAATGTATGTTTGGCGCCTCCTATGTACCTCCGTCTGAAATGTACCTACCTGACTCACTTGGCCATCCGTCAACCGCTCGGTCACATATGGTGAAAGTATGCTATCATATTTTATAACGTAGTTCATTCATGGTAATGCACAAAATTTTTCTCTAGTTGTTATATTGTTGAGGGTAGGGGGCCCTTGCCCCCCTCCCCTCCCCCTCTCAATACAGATCCGGGCTATTTTGTTAGATAAATATTTATACATTGTTGAGGGTAGGGGGCTCTCACATTCTCCTGCCCCGGCTGTCCGTTCGACAACGGCGATCCTCCATTCTTTGATCAGTAAGTATACATATGTGAGGCATTATTAGAATATAAATGATTAACGTCAGATTGACAATTTTATCCTAGTTTACTCTTTAAGTTTTGTAATCAACATGTAAATATCAGCCACTTCGGCTTTATAATGAAAAATGGCACAATAGGGATTTTCCCTACTATGAGTGCTCAAAAGAAAAAAATGTTGTGTAATCAGCAGTGGCACTGCCTTCCTGGATGAGAGGCGCTAGGCGGCGTCTTACTCTGGCGCCCGGGGATCTTACATACGGATTTTTTTGTTAGATAAATATTTATATATTTTTATGAAGAGGTAGTATAACAAGATACATCCACTGTTGCAGGTAGGCGAGAAAAAAGAAAATAGAGTCAGAAGCATCTTGTTCCGCACATTCCATAGGGTTCATGCGAGGGTCGCAAACCCTAGCCAGAAGAGGCGACGCCTTCTTCCAACACGGTTTGCAAAACAAGATGAACATACCGATGCTCATGTGCATGCACACGGCACTACTCCACATTCGATTCGTAGCTGAAAATTAATTAATTAATTCCACACAACCGAACCGGCTGGAGCACGCGACGTACAACGGACCGACAGGCAGGTAGTATAAGGTTGAGTAGTGAGTAGAACACTGCCTTCCTGGATGAGAGTGTAATCAGCAGTGGCACTGCCTTCCTGGATGAGAGTGTTGGAGATATGCCCTAGAGACAATAATAAATGTAGTTATTATTATATTTTGTGTTTATGATAAATGTTTACATTCATGCTATAATAGTATTAACAAGGAAACATTAATACTTGTGTGATTTGTAAACTTAATTTGAAGTCCCTAGTATAGCCTCTATACTTCACTAGCTTGTTGGTTGATTAATGATTGTGGTTTCCCTATCATGAACATTGAGATGTTATCAACAACAAGATCATATCGTTAGGAGAATGATATGGTGGACATACTCCTATAGATAAGCGTAGCATAAAGATCAAGTCATTTCATTAGTTCAATTGCTATATGCTTTCTGATACATAGTAACCTAATTCCTTCGACCATGAGATCATGCATATCACCTTTACCGGATGGATGCTTTGATGACATGAAACACCACACCGTAACTGGGTGGTTATAAAGGTGGCATTGAGTGTTCGGAAAGTATTGGTTGAAACACATGGATCAAGAGTGGGATTTGTCCATCCATATGACAGATAGATATACTCTGGGCCCTCTCGGTGGAATGTCATCCAATTAGCTTGCAAGCATGTGACTGTCTCACAAGGGATCACATATCACGGGAACGAAAAAAGAGTACTTATCGGTAACGAGGTTGAACTAGGTATGCAGAGATACCGACGATCATAACCTCGGATAAGTAAACTATCGTGAGACAAAGGGAAATTGGTATCGTATGTAAGTGGTTCATTCGATCGCAAAGTAATCGTAGAAATATGTGTGAGCCATATGAATTTCCAGATTCCTCTATTGGTTATTGTTCGGAGAAGTGTCTCGATCATGTCCGCATAATTCACGAACCGTAGGGAGACACACTTAAGGATTCGACGTTGTTTGAGTAGTTATGGTATTATGAGAAAGAGACCGAATGTTGTTCGGAGTTTCGGATGGGATCCGGGATATCACGAGGTGATCCGGAATGGTCCGGAGAATAAGATTCATATAAGGAAAGTCCCGTTTCGGAGTTCGGGAATGATTCCGGTGTTTTCATCGGGAATGTTCTAGAAGGTTCCGGAATGTCCGGCACTCCGGGGGGAAGGGGTACATGAATGTGTCATTACATATTGGAATGATTGCATCATGTACTAAGTGTTCTTGTTGTTCCAAATAAAGGATTAAATTGAATCCTAAAACTGAAAAGTCAAATGGCCAGTTTGAAAGTCAAACGGCTAAAACAGGAAACTGTGGGAAACAAGCAAGAGGAGGTTGAAACCAACTTGGAGGAGGAGTCCCTCCAAGCCGGGCCACCACCAAGGCCGACTTGGGAGGGACTCCTCCCTCAGCCCCTCCCACCTATAAAAGGAGGGGCAGGGCCTCCTCCTCTAGCCACACAAGTTCCTATCCTCTAATCTAAATCCTAGCCCTAGACTCCGGTTTAGAGCTGCTTTGGTTTAGAGCTTCTAATTGCCCTAGCCTTCGGATTAGAGCCTTCTAATTGGTGTGTCTAAACCCTAGACCACTAATAGCTCTATCTCATACTCCACCATACTCGCCCGCTTAAGGCGGCTCATGATCTCCCTCTACTTCCTGCACACGCCAGTTTGCCGGAATCGCGAGGAGAGTGCTACAACCTCCGCTGCTGGAACAAGGGAGAGGAAGGTCTTCGTCGAAAATCGAACGTGTGACCGATCATGGAAGCGCTGCCGAACGCGCCGAAGGATCGTCACACGATCTTGAGATCGGAAGAGTACGACTACATCATCCACGAGAATCCGCCTCGTTAAACACTTTGGAATCTTCGAGGTAAGTTATTCCATCGACTCGTTACAATCTAATAGATAGATCTTGGTTTGTTTATTTGTATGCGATAGAAATTTTTGTTTTCCATGCTACGAAACCCTACAGGGTATCGAGCCGTGTCTATATGTAGATCTGTTGCACGAGTAGAACACAATGGTCATTGTGGGCGTTGATGCTTTTATTGTCGATTGCTTCTTGTGTACTTTGCATCTTGCGGTATGTTGGGATGAAGCGGTCCGGGCTAACCTTACATGACATCGTTCATGAGACTTGCTCCACGCTTGACATGCAACTTGTATTGCATAAGTGGCTTTATGGTGCTGTTTCTCCTAGCATAGTTAAGATCCAATTTACAACGGGTGATCAACAATGCTAGTATCAATGTTGTGGTTCTTGTTCGTAAGTTAGAACGACACTTATTGAAAGCCCCAAACCACGTAAAATATGCAAAGAAAGTAGAGGCGTCTAACTTTGTTTTGCAGGGGTGTGCAGTGATGTGATATGGCCATGATTGTGATTATATTTGATGTATGCAATGTTTCTTATTGTAAGTTGGCAACCGGCTGGAGCCATATGATTGTCTTTAATTTATGTTAAGACCCGCGTGTCTATTCAAAGTAGTTGTAATAGTTGAAGCCGGTGGACGACAACCATGGAAAAGCGTCATTGACCTTGATGCAATGCCGGTGATGATGGAGATCATGTTCGTGCTTGAAGATGGAGATCGGAAGCACAAAGAAGAAAGGCCATATCATATCACATATTATTGAATTGCATGTGATGTTAATCCTTTATGCATCTTGTATTGCTTAGTAGACGACGGTAGCATTATAAGATGATCCCTCATGCACATGAATTTCAAGTCATAATGTGTTCACCCTTAGTTAGCACCGTTGCTAAAGCTTGTTGTTTCGAAGCACCACGTGATGATCGGGTGTGTTAGATTCTGCAAGTGTATACAACGTGAGCAAGCCAGATTTGCTCATGCGGAAACTAAGGTTTGATCTTGACGAGCCTAGCATGTACAGACATGGTCTCGGAACACGGATCACCGAAAGGTAAAGCATGAATCATATAGTAGATATGATGAACATGACGATTGTTCGCCATTGAAACTATATCAACTCTCGTGATGATCGGTGTTGATATAGTGGATTTGGTTCGTGTGATCACTAAAACAATGTGAGGGATGTTGTTTTGAGTGGGAGTTCACCTAGTTTAATTTCTTAATTAATTTGAACTCAATTTGTCATAAACTTAGTCTAAACTATTGCAAATATGTTGTAGATCAATGGCAGCCCCTACCATCAATTTTAATGTGTTCCTAGAGAAATAAAAGTTGAAAAACAATGGAAGCAACTTCGCGGATTGGTTCCGCAATTTGAGGATTGTCCTCACAGCTGGTAATTTGACCTATGTGCTGGATGCACCGCTGGGTGACCCACCTGCAGCTGATGCTCCCGATGAAGTAAAGAATGTTTACCTCGCTCGGAAGAATCAGTACTCCATAGTTCAGTGTGCTATCTTGTATGGTTTGGAATCGGAGCTTCAGAAAAGGTTTGAAGAGTCAGACCCATATGATATTGTCGAGGATCTCAAATTGATTTTTGAGACTCATGCGGCAATTGAAAGCTATGAGGCTTCTGAAAAGTTCTTTAACTGCAAGATGGAAGAAGGCAGCTCCGTCAGTGAGCATGTGCTTAAGATGTCTGGGCACGCAAACAAACTTCAAAGCTTGGGTATAGTGATTCCTAATGCTTTGGGGATTTACCGTGTCCTCCAATCACTACCACCAAGTTACAAGAACTTTGTGATGAACTACAACATGCAGAACATGAACAAGACGCTGCTGAACTCTTTGCCATGTTGAAATCTGAAGTGGAGATAAAGAAAGAGCACCAAGTGTTGTTGGTCAATAAGACCACCAAATTCAAGAAAGGCAAGTCTAAGCGGAAGGGACACTTCAAGAAGGGTGGTAAGAAAGTTACCACGCTTACGAATAAGACCAAGGCTGGACCCAAGCCCGACATCGAAAGTGCTTTTACCGCAAGGGAGAAGGTCATCGAAGAGGAATTTCCCAAAGTACTTGGCGGATCAAGAACGGCAACATCAAGAAGAAAGGTATATCTGATATACATGTTATTGATGTATCTCACTAGTACTGTAGTAGTGCACAGGTATTTGATATCGGTTCGTTGCTCATATTTGTAACTCAAACAGTCTTGCGAATAAACGGAAGCTAGCAAAGAACAAGGTGACGATGCGCGTGGGAAACGGATCAAAGGTTGATGTGATCGCGGTCGTCACGCTACCCCTTCATCTACCATCGGGATTAGTTTTATACTTAAATAATTGTTATTTAGTGTCTGTGTTGAGCATGAACATTATATCGGGATCTTGTTTATTGCGAGGAGACGTTACTTGTTTAAGTCGAGAATAATGGTTGTTCGATTTATATGAGTAATATGTTTTATGCACACACCTTTGATAGATGGTCTATTCTTATTGAATCTCGATGGTGGAAATACACATATCAACAACATTGAGGCTAAACGTTTGAAATCAAGCGATAATTCGACCTATATGTGGCAATCGCTGCCTTGGTCACATTGGAGTGAAACGTATGAAGAAACTCCATTCGATGGACTTCTTGAATCACTTGATTTTGAATCACTTGAAAGATGCGAAGCATGTCCGATGGGAAAAATGACTAAGACTCCATTTTCGGTATGATGGAGCGAGCTACGGACTTATTGGAAATCATACATACCGATGTGTGTGTCTAATGAGTGTAGCATCGCGCGGTGGTTATCGTTATGTTCTTACCTTCACGGATGACTTGAGTAGATATGGGTATATCTATTTCATGAAACATAAATCCGAAACTTTCGAGAAGTTTAAGGAGTTTCAAAGTGAGGTAGAGAATCAACGTAACAAGAAGATTAAATTTCTACGTTCTGATCGTGGAGGTGAATATCTAAATTACGAGTTTGGCGAGCATTTGAAGAAATGCGGAATACTTTCACTGATTGACACGGAACACCACAGCAGAATGGTGTGTCCGAGCGTCAGAATCGAACTCTCTTAGATATGGTTCGTTCTATGATGTCACTTACAGATTTACCGCTATCATTTTGGGGTTATGCATTAGAAACAACGCATTCACTTTAAATAGGGCACCGCCTAAGTCCGCTGAAACGACACCGTATGAATTATGGTTTGGGAAGAAACCTAGATTGTCGTTCCTTAAAGTTTGGGGATGCGAAGCCTATGTAAAGAAGTTACAACGACAAGCTTGAACCCAAAGCGGAAAAATGCGTCTTCATAGGATACCGAAGGAAACTATTGGGTATACCTTCTATCATAGATCCGAAGGCAAAATCTTCAAGGTTGCAAGAATGGATCCTTTCTAGAGAAGGAATTTCTCTCGAAAGAAGTGACTGAAGGAAGGTAGAACTCGACGAGGTTGTCGAACCTTATCTCGAATTGCGAGTAGCGCAGCACGGAAGAAGTTCCCGTGGTGCCTGCACCAATAAGAGAGGAAGCTAATGATGGTGATCATGAAACTTGGTTGAAGTTACAGAGCCCTGAGGTCAACGAGAACTCGTACCACTCCATTGGTATGATCCCGTTATGAGTGTCATGTTGGTGGACAACACCGATGACCCCGAGACATATGAGGAAGCGATGATGAGCCCAGATTCCAATAAATGGCAAGAAGCCATGAACCGAGATTGGATCCATGTACGAAAACCAAGTATGGACTTTGGTGGACTTACCGGATGGCCGAAGGTCACGAGAACAAATGGATTTTCAAGAAGAAAACAGATGCTGACGGTAATGTTACTATCTATAAAGCTCGACTTGTCGCAAAAGGGTTTCGACAAATTCAAGGAGTTGACTACGATGAGACTTTCTCACCGGTAGCGAAGCTAAAGTCTGTGAGGATTATGTTAGCAATCGCTGCATATTATGATTATGAGATATGGCAGATGGATGTCAAAACAGTATTCCTCAATGGAGATATTGATGAAGAGTTGTATATGATGCAACCCAAAGGTTTTGTCGATCCTAAAAATGCTAACAAGGTATGCAAACTTCAACGGTCCATCTATGGATTGAAGCAAGCATCCCGAAGTTGGAATCAACGTTTTGATAAGGTGATCAAAAGTTTTGGTTTTATACAAACTTATGGAGAAGCTTGTATTTACAAGAAAGTGAGTGGGAGCTCTGTAGCATTCTTAATACTATATGTGGATGACATATTGTTGATTGGGAATGATGTAGACCTTCTTAATAGTGTCAAGGAATATTTGAATAATAGTTTTTCAATGAAGGATCTTGGCGAAGCAGCTTACATATTAGGCATAAAGATTTATAGAGATAGATCGAAACGCCAAATATCATTGTCACAGAGTACATATTTGGACAAAGTTATAAAGAGGTTTGGAATGGAAGAAAGCAACAAAAGGGTTCTTGCCCATGTTGCCCAATACGACCTTGAGTAAAACTCAAAGTCCGACATCGACAGAAGATAGAGAAAGGATGAGTAAGACTCCCTATGCCTCAGCCATAGGATCTCTAATGTATGTCATGCTATGTACTAGACCCGACATTGCATATGCTGTTAGTTTAACTAGCAGATATCAAAGTGATCCAGGAGTGGATCATTGGACAGCGGTCAAAAACATCCTTAAGTACTTGAGAAGAACTAAGGATATAGTTCTTTCTTATGGAGGTGATGAACGGCTCGTTGTTAATGGTTACACCGATGCTAGTTGGAACACCGATCCGGATGATTCTAAATCACAATCTGGATACGTATTTATTTTGAATTGTGCAGCAGTTAGCTAGAGGAGTGCAAAGCAAAGCGTTGTGGCGAGATCTTCAACTGAATCGGAATACATGGCCGCTTCGGAGGCTTCACAAGAAGCGATATGGATGAAAGAGTTCATTACAGAGCTGGGTGTGGTTCCTAGTGCTACCGGACCCAATGTCTATCTACTGTGATAACATGGGAGCCATAGCCAATGCGCAAGAACCAAGGTCACACAAGAAGCTGAAGCATATCAAGCTGCGTTTTCACGCTATTCGAGAACATATCCAGGATGGGGATATAAAGATTTGCAAAGTACACACATATCTGAATGTGGCGGATCCGTTGACTAAACCTCTCCCGAGGGCAAAACATGACCAACACCAAACTGCCAATGGTGTTCGGTATATTACCATGTAATCTAGATTAGATGACTCTAGTGCAAGTGGGAGACTGTTGGAGATATGCCCTAGAGGCAATAATAAATATAGTTATTATTATATCTTTGTGTTTATGATAAATGTTTACATTCATGCTATAATAGTATTAACAAGGAAACATTAATACTTGTGTGATTTGTAAACTTAATTTGAAGTCCCTAGTATAGCCTCTATACTTCACTAGCTTGTTGGTTGATTAATGATTGTGGTTTCCCTATCATCAACATTGAGATGTTATCAACAACAAGATCATATCGTTAGGAGAATGATATGGTGGACATACTCCTATAGATAAGCGTAGCATAAAGATCAAGTCATTTCATTAGTTCAATTGCTATATGCTTTCTGATACATAGTAACCTAATTCCTTCGACCATGAGATCATGCATATCACCTTTACCGGATGGATGCTTTGATGACATCAAACACCACACCGTAACTGGGTGGTTATAAAGGTGGCATTGAGTGTTCGGAAAGTATTGGTTGAAACACATGGATCAAGAGTGGGATTTGTCCATCCATATGACGGATAGATATACTCCGGGCCCTCTCGGTGGAATGTCATCCAATTAGCTTGCAAGCATGTGACTGGATCACAAGGTATCACATATCACGGAACGAAAAGAGTACTTATCGGTAACGAGGTTGAACTAGGTATGCAGATACCGACGATCATAACCTCGGATAAGTAAACTATCGTGAGACAAAGGAAAATTGGTATCGTATGTAAGTGGTTTATTCGATCGCAAAGTAATCGAGAAATATGTGGGAGCCATATGAATTTCCAGATTCCTCTATTGGTTATTGTTCGAGAAGTGTCTCGATCATGTCCGCATAATTCACGAACCGTAGGGAGACACACTTAAGGATTCGACGTTGTTTGAGTAGTTATGGTATTATGAGAAAGAGATCGAATGTTGTTGAGTCTCGGATGGGATCCGGATATCACGAGGTGATCCGAAATGGTCCGGAGAATAAGATTCATATAAGGAAAGTCCTGCTTTGAGTTCGGGAATGATTCCGTGTTTTCATCGGGAATGTTCTAGAAGGTTCCGGAATGTCCGGCACTCCGGGGGGGAAGGGGTACATGAATGTGTAATTACATATTGGAATGATTGCATCATGTACTAAGTGTTCTTGCCGTTCCAAATAAAGGATTAAATTGAAGCCTAAGACTGAAAAGTCAAATGGCCATTTGAAAGTCAAGCTAAAACAGAAACTGGGAAACAAGCAAGAGGAGGTTGAAACCAACTTGGAGGAGGAGTCCCTCCTCTCCAAGCCGGCGCGCCACCCAAGGCCGACTTGGGGAGGGACTCCCTCCCCTTGGCCGCCCCTCCCACCTATAAAAGGAGGGGCAGGGCCTCCTCCTCTAGCCACACAAGTTCATATCCTCTAATCTAAATCCTAGCCCTAGACTCCGGTTTAGAGCTGCTTTGGTTTAGAGCTTCTAATTTCCCTAGCCTTCGGATTAGAGCCTTCTAATTGGTGTGTCTAAACCCTAGACCACTAATAGCTCTCTCTCATACTCCACCATACTCGCTCCGGCTTAAGGCGAAGCCCTGCGGGATATCCCCTCTACTTCCGGTACCACGCCGTTGTGCTGCCGGAATCGCGAGGAGAGTGCTACAACCTCCGCTGCCTGCTGGAACAAGGGAGAGGAAGGTCTTCGTCGAGTACCGAACGTGTGACCGACTGCGGAAGCGCTGCCGGAACGCAGCGCCGGAAGGATCGTCTACACGATCTTGAGATCGGGAAGAGTACGACTACATCATCCACGAGAATCCGCTCTCGTTAAACACTTTGGAATCTTCGAGGGTAAGTTATTCCATCGACTCGTTGCTACAATCTAATAGATAGATCTTGGCTTGTTTGTTTGTATGCGATAGAAAATTTTTGTTTTCCATGCTACGAAACCCTACAGAGAGGCGCTAGGCGGCGTCTTACTCTGGCGCCCGGGGATCTTACATACGGATTTTTTTGTTAGATAAATATTTATATATTTTTAAAGAGGTAGTATAACAAGATACATCCACTGTTGCAGGTAGGCGAGAAAAAAGAAAATAGAGTCAGAAGCATCTTGTTCCGCACATTCCATAGGGTCCATGCGAGGGTCGCAAACCCTAGCCAGAAGAGGCGACGCCTTCTTCCAACACGGTTTGCAAAACAAGATGAACATACCGATGCTCATGTGCATGCACACGGCACTACTCCACATTCGATCCGTAGCTGAAAATTAATTAATTAATTCCACACAACCGAACCGGCTGGAGCACGCGACGTACAACGGACCGACAGGCAGGTAGTATAAGGTTGAGTACTGAGTAGTACTACACAGGAACAGGCCACTGCCGAACTGACGGGAATAAGTAAGGATATCAATTTGGAGGGGCCAGTTCGCATGACAGCCAGCATATGTTCTTCGTTTTACAGTCAAACAAACAATGTCGACATTGACGCGCTCGACCATGTACGGGGCCAAGGATGCATGTATTTGTCGAGTTCAATTATCACCGGAAACACAGTCTCATCATCGACTCATTAGGAACACACATCACTCTGGTCATGATCCACGGCGTAGGTTTACCGAAGCAAAATAAAATGTGTATTTTTCACTTGGCAAAATGAGATTAACATATGGATATGCGTAGAATGTATGTTTGGCGCCTCCTATGTACCTCCGTCCGAAATGTACCTACCTGACTCACTTGGCCATCCGTCAACCGCTCGGTCACATATGGTGAAAGTATGCTATCATATTTTATACCGTAGTTCATTCATGGTAATGCACAAAATTTTTCTCTAGTTGTTATATTGTTGAGGGTAGGGGGCCCTTGCCCCCCTCCCCTCCCCCTCTCAATACAGATCCGGGCTATTTTGTTAGATAAATATTTATACATTGTTGAGGGTAGGGGGCGGCGATCCTCCATTCTTTGATCAGCAAGTATACATATGTGAGGCATTATTAGAATATAAATGATTAACGTCAGATTGAAAATTTTATCCTAGTTTACTCTTTGAGTTTTGTAATCAACATGTAAATATCAGCCACTTCGGCTTTATAATTAAAAATGGCACAATAGGGATTTTCCCTACTGTGAGTGCTCAAAAGAAAAAAATGTTGTGTAATCAGCAGTGGCACTGCCTTCCTGGATGAGAGGCGCTAGGCGGCGTCTTACTCTGGCGCCCGGGGATCTTACATACGGATTTTTTTGTTAGATAAATATTTATATATTTTTATGAAGAGGTAGTATAACAAGATACATCCACTGTTGCAGGTAGGCGAGAAAAAAGAAAATAGAGTCAGAAGCATCTTGTTCCGCACATTCCATAGGGTTCATGCGAGGGTCGCAAACCCTAGCCAGAAGAGACGACGCCTTCTTCCAACACGGTTTGCAAAACAAGATGAACATACCGATGCTCATGTGCATGCACACGGCACTACTCCACATTCGATTCGTAGCTGAAAATTAATTAATTAATTCCACACAACCGAACCGGCTGAAGCACGCGACGTACAACGGACCGACAGGCAGGTAGTATAAGGTTGAGTAGTGAGTAGAACACAGGAACAGGCCACTGTCGAACTGACGGCCGGGAATAAGTACTAAGGATATTAATTTGGAGGGGCCAGTTCGCATGACAGCCAGCATATGTTCTTCGTTTTACAGTCAAACAAACAATGTCGACATCGACGCGCTCGACAACGTACGGGGCCAAGGATGTATGTATTGTCGAGTTCAATTATCACCGGAAACACAGTCTCATCATCGACTCGTTAGGAATACATCACTCTGGTCATGATCCACGGCGTAGGTTTGCCGAAGCAAAATAGAATGTGTATTTTTCACTTGGCAAAATGAGATTAACATATGGATATGCGTAGAGAATGTATGTTTGGCGCCTCCGATGTGCCTCCGTCCGAAGTGTACCTACCTGACTCACTCGGCCATCCGTCAACAGCTCGGTCACATATGGTGCAAGTATGCTATCATATTTTATACCGTAGTTCATTCATGGTAATGCACAAAAATTTTCTCTAGTTGTTATATTGTTGAGGGTAGGGGGCCCTTGCCCCCCTCCCCTCCCCCTCTCAATACAGATCCGGGCTATTTTGTTAGATAAATATTTATACATTGTTGAGGGTAGGGGGCTCTCACATTCTCCTGCCGTGGCTGTCCGTTCGACAACGGCGATCCTCCATTCTTTCATCACTAAGTATACATATGTGAAGCATTATTAGAATATAAATGATTAACGTTAGATTGATAATTTTATCCTAGTTTACTCTTTGAGTTTTGTAATCAACATGTAAATATCAGCCACTTCGGCTTTATAATGAAAAATGGCACAATAGGGATTTTCCCTACTGTAAGTGCTCAAAAGAAGAAAAAAAGTTGTGTAATCGGCAGTGGCACTGCCTGCCTGGATGAGAGGCGCTAGGCGGCGTCTTACTCTCGCGCCCGGGGATCTTACATCCGGATTTTTTTGTTAGATAAATATTTATACATTTTTATGAAGGTGTAGTATAACAAGATACATCCACTGTTGCAGGTAGGCGAGAAAAAATAAAATAGAGTCAGAAGCATCTTGTTCCGCACATTCCATAGGGTCCATGCAAGAGTCGCAAACCCTATCCAGAAGAGGCGACGCCTTCTTCCAACACGGTTTGCCGCTCAGTTTGCAAGAACTCCCCAAGATTTCGGGCCTGCCAAGCAAGCCCAAGGGCTTCCTGGACAAAGCTCCACAAAAACTAAGCCACGATGCAGGTGAATATAATGTCGACGCACGTCTTCGGTGTCCCACATAGTGGACACATGCCATTGCCAGGGCCATTACGCTTAGCCACCTCAACTCCTGAGGGTAGGCAATCACGAAGAAGCTTCTAGACAAACATATGAATACTAAGGGGAGGGAGGGCCTTCCAGAGGGGTGTGGTTCATCCTAGCTCAGGGCCCTAGAAGAGAGCTCTGTATGCCATGCTAACCAAGAATTCTCCCACCGGGGTGAGCCATCATGAGACAGAGTCCCTCTCCTTAGAAAGGGAGTCTAGGGGAGAGGTCCTCAATCTCTGGTAATCCACATCCTCAGCCAGGCTAAAGGTCCAGTGGAACAAGATGTTCCAGTGTTCCTCTTGGAAGGCCTCAGCCACTAGCATCGAGGGGGGAGCTCGAATGGACAAAAGGGTGGGGAACTCCTCGCAAATAGGGGAATCCAACAGCCACGGGTCTAGCCATAGACACACCTCCCTCTCATCGCCAATACTAAGGCGGCTCCCTGTCGAATGAACTACTTGATGTCCTGAATGGCTCGCTAGAATTGGGAGACCTCTCGACAAAACTTTCAACAAAACTCTCATGATCAAGGGCGCAAGATGCTTGATCAACACATGAGTCTCTCGAATGGGCATCCCTAGGTAGGTGATAGGGAATTCATCACATCTATAGTGTGGGTTGTCATCTATGCGATGTATATTATCATATGAGTAGCCCAAGATCATAATCTTGCCCTTATCGAAGTTGATCTTTAGTCCTGACATGGATTCAAAGTAGAGGAGCGGGAACTTGAGGTTCATGATGTCAACATATGAGCCCTGCACCATAATCATGGTATCGTCTGCATATTTGAGGTGTGAAATACCACCTCCGGGGATAAGATGCCCCACCACACCAGAGATGTGGCCAGCTATTTTGGCTCTATCCAAAATCTCTGCAAGGGCATCCACCACAAAGTTAAACAAGAGGGGAGAGATGGGGCCCCCCTGTCTTACTCCGTAGGATGGTCTAAAGTAGGGACCAATCTCCCCATTTATATCAACCGCATTGTTTCCACTCATAAAAAACTGCATGATCACTACAAGAAATGTGCCAACTTATGACGTTTTGTTAGTGACTTTGGACAAAATCGACATAGAGTTATGACGATTTCACACCAGATCGTCGTAAGCCATTCGGGAGGGCCAAAACCTTATTAAACTATGACGATATCACTCAAAACGTCGTAATTTCGATGGACGAAATCGTCATAATCGTTAGGCAGATTGAGATATAAGAGATCTGGCACCCGTCGCGTGCGCACCTGGCACACCTCTCTAACCCTAACCCTTATCTATCCCCGCCGCCACACTGCGCCCATCTCCGCTTGCCCCTTCTCTACCACGACCTGCTTCCTTGTTTTGTTCTCCAGATCTCATCCCCGCCGCCACACTGCTCGGTGTCTAGACCCTGCCTCCTCCTCCTCCCTCCTCCTCCCTCGAGCCCACGACCACCTCCGAGGCGCACAGCCCTACAGGCTCCGCCCTCGCCGCCCTCTCCCTCCGCGACCTGCCCCCGGACTTCGCCGCCGACCCAGCCCCCGAGATCGACGAGACCGGCGACGCCGACGAGGAAGACGACGACGAGGGGTACGCCACGGCGTCGGCGGGGAGCAGCACCGCCACTGAAGGAGGAGATGGAGGAGGCTTGAGGAGGACGGTTACGGGGACGCCGCCCGCCCAGCCCCAGCAGGCTACGCCCGGCGAAGGGCAGCAGCCTCGCCTCCAGCGGTATCCGTGAGGAGGAGGAGGAGCCCATGCCTCCCGCCCCACGCCCCAGAGCCGAGGATCGGCGACAAGAAGCATGTCGACGAGGTCCTCCTGTCACTTCGCTCTTTCCTCTTACATAACCGCAGAACCTCATCATTGTGCCTAAAACATTACACGTACACTAGTTCACCGCTCAATTCGTCCGGCTATGTTCATGGGGAACCGCATCCGTCCGGCTATGTCTGTGGGCAGGCGGAGCAGGGCAGCAGCAATGTTCATCAGAAGATGAGCTCGAAGAAGGTAAGATTACTTTACCCTTGCGTAAATTCCATCTGGTCCTTCCAGATTTTGCAATCCTCTGAGCTCCTCATCTGTATTGCATTTTGCATCTGTCATATTTCTCAGATAATATTATGCAGTAGCAATAAGCAATGCAGTGGTAAACTAGCTAGACTGTTTGCGTTATAAGGGGCAGCGTGGATGTGATGGCCTTATTAATCAAACAAGTCATCTCCTTGTTCTTTGCTCCTTTGTTTGAATTAAACTATACCAAATCTGAACATTGCGGCATGATAGTGATTTTTTTTATTGACAACCGGTTACTGCTGAACCGACGTGGAACGAGAATTGGTTGCACTCAAGAGGACATGCCTTTTTTTGCCTATGGAATCAACTAATCAAAGAAGCATCTTTATTTCTATTTGCAGTGCTGCAACATTATCAGTTACTGATTTTTCTTCCTCTCTTTTGCGTCGACCCTCTGAGCTCATTTTATTTATTTGTAGTTTCAGAGTACTAGATTCGTGCTCGTGCTGCGGAGAGCGAGGTCCAGCGAACCCGGGGCCAAGCAATCTCTGCAGGTCCAGCGAACCCTGGGCCAAGCAATTGAGCCTACTATATCCCATCATTGCCTGATTGTTATTTCGTTCCTTTGTGTGTTTCCTATGCCCCTGACCAATTACAAATCTAGAGTTGCCTACTGCGTTTGTCTTGCATTGGTACTAATTGATGTATTTTTCTTTGTGTGAAGATACTCTGGTCTACTTTTACAAATGTCTATATTATGGGATGCTGATTTGTTATGAAATTACACTTGGTGGTATCAATTTAATATAGGTATTTGTCGAGGGCTACACAAAGAAGTTTTGAGAACACTAGGATAATAAATTTGTGCTAAGGTTGTAGTATGAGATTTCCTTATTGTTGTTGGCTGATTTAGCATTAGTTTTTCAAGTAGTACTTTCTGATGAAAACAAAGCATGATGTGAGGAGTATATTTCCGTCCAGAAGAGAGTATTAGTCATGAGTTTCATGTCAGACGGGAAAGTGTTTTATGCATTTTCCCATGGATCTGATAGAGCATATTTCTATCTGCTCCATATCTGAAATTTGTTCCCGGACTATTGATGGAACCTATGAAATATTGTGCACCTAACCTCATTTGGATGCACATTTAGATAGATATTATGTTCTATTCGATCATACCAGTTCCAAGAATATTGTAGTCATTTGTGGATTGCACTACCTTGACGTTTAAACTGACTGCAAATGCAGCGACATGTGGGAGGAAGGGCTGATTACCATTAGCCTCAAGAAAATGTGCAAGTTACTGCCTGCCGCCGCTGCCGGGGGTTTCACTTTTTTTCTCCGAGCTTTTCTCTCAATCGATATTTCCATCCGCTGCATATTGCGTCCACGAAAAATCCTATTTCCGAGATCTCGGGCTACCTTCCGCGTGGAAGCGCTACAATCGCTTTGCCTGCCGCTTCCCCGTCACGTTTGCTCTGAGATGGCTGCTTCACTATGCATTTAGGTATATTGATACCCCTTCTTATCTACCCACCTGAGCCCCAATTTGAACTCTATTTCAAATATTCATTTCCTTAATGGTGCCTGAAGATTGCAGTGAGTGTTCCTTATACTTTAGTTCTGATTGATGTGTGCTTGGTCGGTGTCTGGATGCAGGTAAGCAAGAATATGCCAAACGAGGCAGGGTTCAAGGGGCAGGTGTACATCGATTGCCCCATGAAGCCTTGCTTCCTATGCAAGATGCTAGATTCTGGCATCTTCTGTATATTTGCATGTTTGGTTTGAGTGTGCATTTCTGGTTGGGAAGTAGAAGAGTTCAGTAGTATGGTGATTTGAGATGGAGAGTTAAGAAGTTGTACACCCCAGTAAGAAAAGGGTAGTTCATGAACTCAATCATGTTTAGTATGACTCAGTAGTATATCCTCATGTACATTTTCATAGGATTTTATACCAAATGCTTGTTCCAAGTAATTTTTGAAAGGTTCCACACTTCTTTTGAGATAAGGGTATAACGATGGACCCCTACATATTATTTTATCATGTGTCGGCAAACAGGAGTCGTAGAAAGGTTTTTTCTTTGAATATTTATAATAACTTCTGTCTTCTCTTTACTACTTTGAAGATTGGCATGATGTAGATTTCCAGTCAATGGTATGGTGATTTGAGTTGGCGCGTTAGGAACCGGTAGTGTTTCCCGGTGAAAATGGGGTAGTTCATAAACTCAATCAGGTTTATGACTTGGTACTTCTGTTGTGTACACGTGTACAGAGGTTTAGACTGACTTCTTCTTCCACATATATAGTTCTAAAAATATTTGCACTTATGTTGAAATCACCGAGATAAGAATAGTTTGGTGTCGATGAACTGCGTTGTCTTATATTCGCATATGTGTGCATACAAGAAACTCAAATAGTTGTTTTCATTTACTACTTGGAAGCTTGATATGAACGGAGACTTTTTGGAGTGGTGCCAAGGACGAGGGTGCAAGCCCGTCCAGTGCTGCCGAGCCAACTTCCGCGGCCGGATCTCACGGTAAGTTTTGTGTTTTTTAGGGAGATACACTTTCCATGTAGGTTGATCAAAGGCAATCTTCTTAACCTGACACCATTCAGGTAATTAGCCAAAAAATATTAAATGTCCTCACCTTATTCCCAATTGCACCCTTCTTTTTCAGTACGTCATGCATATTTGTATTATCAGAAAATATCAGTGTGCCTGATAGTTATCTCTTGACATGATTATTCTTTCTAAATTCTAAATTTGTTACAAGGCGTAGACAAGTTCAGATCACACAAGCATACCAGAGGAACACATGGGTTTATGTTTGTAACTTTTTCTCTTTGAGATATTTGGCACTTTTTTCTATTCCTAATTGCTAAATGCCTAAATGTATTGAATCCACCAAAATTTTGTTTTGTGTTTCCTAATTTGTTGAGCCCAAGAAACTGCAGTTAAATTGTGGTCTGAAGAGAAAGAAGAGCCATACACCTAGACAATATTTGAAATCATAGGAGCTAAAGAGCCATATATAGGACTTGTTGCTTGTTATGGGCATAGTTATTTGTGGATACAGTCTTCATGCACCATTAATCGGATCTCAATAGGTCTTTTTTCCTACAAAAATGGTGAAATATTCTGCTTATAAAGAATTATTTTTTTGCATTTTCCTTTTATTTGATTTGGCCACTTTTATCCTGATGTGTTGATGTTTTGTACAATTAAGTAAAAGCCTAGCTCTTTTTTCTTCAAACATTGTATGCATGATCGAGAGGAATCAAGGCTAAAATTGTTGTTGGTTGATTAGTATCTACATAACTGAAGACTAGAGAATTGGTGACAAATCTATGTGTTCTGGAACAATAAAGCTACAGTTTGGATTTAATGCATCGTACATATCACATAATCCATAGTAAAATGGATATTCTTGATTCTTACTGCAAAGGAGCTGGCCCTGCTGCTTGTGTGCTGCTGCTTGTGTGCTGCTGCTTGTGTGCTGAAGCGCATCATCCTTTGCCATGTTACCACATTTGCAGCGTCGAGATCAGCAAGCTGCCACCGCAGGGGTGTTCCCTTTATGGATTAGATAAGTCCATGATCTCTCCCATCCTCTTCCTTTATTACTTGGTTGATAGGCCAAGGTTCCATGGCATATTATTTTGTCGAGTTCCTATGTTTACAAGGCGTAGACAAGTTCAGATCACACAAGCATACCAGAGGAACACATGGGTTTATGTTTGTAACTTTTTCTCTTTGAGATATTTGGCACTTTTTTCTATTCCTAATTGCTAAATGCCTAAATGTATTGAATCCACCAAAATTTTGTTTTGTGTTTCCTAATTTGTTGAGCCCAAGAAACTGCAGTTAAATTGTGGTCTGAAGAGAAAGAAGAGCCATACACCTAGACAATATTTGAAATCATAGGAGCTAAAGAGCCATATATAGGACTTGTTGCTTGTTATGGGCATAGTTATTTGTGAATCTGATCTTCATGCACCATTAATCGGATCTCAATAGGTCTTTTTTCCTACAAAAATGGTGAAATATTCTGCTTATAAAGAATTATTTTTTTGCATTTTCCTTTTATTTGATTTGGCCACTTTTATCCTGATGTGTTGATGTTTTGTACAATTAAGTAAAAGCCTAGCTCTTTTTTCTTCAAACATTGTATGCATGATCGAGAGGAATCAAGGCTAAAATTGTTGTTGGTTGATTAGTATCTACATAACTGAAGACTAGAGAATTGGTGACAAATCTATGTGTTCTGGAACAATAAAGCTACAGTTTGGATTTAATGCATCGTACATATCACATAATCCATAGTAAAATGGATATTCTTGATTCTTACTGCAAAGGAGCTGGCCCTGCTGCTTGTGTGCTGCTGCTTGTGTGCTGCTGCTTGTGTGCTGAAGCGCATCATCCTTTGCCATGTTACCACATTTGCAGCGTCGAGATCAGCAAGCTGCCACCGCAGGGGTGTTCCCTTTATGGATTAGATAAGTCCATGATCTCTCCCATCCTCTTCCTTTATTACTTGGTTGATAGGCCAAGGTTCCATGGCATATTATTTTGTCGAGTTCCTATGTGATGTGGAAAGGTATTGTCTGAATAGCGTTTTATTAGGTAAACCCGTTTTTTTTTGCCTGCTTAACCTGTGGAGTATTTCCTGGAGCTTAATTTTCTTGCTGCTGCTCTTTTCGTATACACGGAGCATTTCCTGGAGCTTCACGTGTGCTAGTACATTTGTTCTATCTAGTACTTGTAGTGTCTGGTCGTGCATTTGATGAACTACGTGTGTATATTTGAGTGTCAGTAGCAATTAGTTTGTGAACTATAATCTGTTGATTTGGAGTTGGGTTCTTGTAAATCTATTATTTATTGTGCTTCTAATTTTCTACGTTATTACTAGCAGATATGATTTCATTCTGACTCGATGGCCATCATTTTCTCTCTTATACAGGAGATCAAGGCTAAAGTTGGAAGAAGGGAAGATTTTATTGCATACTCAAAAAAGTGGAGTAGATAGTCATGTTTTCTAGATAGTTATACATGGTCTTGGATGGTCTGAACTATGAATGGTTGTAATATACTACATATCCCCAAATGTTTTATATTCCAGGTTATGTAATACGGCTTGATTGAAATATACATTATAATTTTCGATGTCATTTGTGAAAATTTATTTGATTTTGGTTCTTGGCTGCTCGGTCATAGTAAATGATCCAAAAGATATTTGGGCTAGTAAGAAATGATCCAAATAATTTTTGGGCTTTAAAATGGCCGTGGCCTAAACAATATTAAATTGCAGCAGTGAATAATTCAAAAAATGCAGAACAAAATCATTGTAGAAAAAGGCCCGGGGCCTAGAAATAAAAAGGCCAATATGCTGGGCTTGAGCCATGTAGCTGAACAGAATTGATTAGAAAAGCTTATTTGAATTATTGGGCTTGGCCCACATAAATGACCGAACGGACCGGGCTGAATTCAGACTACGACGATTTTATTTCGTCATAATTTTGCCACGTCGGATCGACCCGCCGGATCGACCTGGCACGGCTAGATGGTCCATGACGATATTGAATCGTCATAGAGGTTATGACGATCCAATATCGTCATAGAAGGTTATGACGATTTTGCAAAAATCGTCGTTATAGTTCATTTGCGACGCCCAGATTTCGACGATTTCATTTTCGTCATAAGATCGTCATAGATGAACTACTGTGACGATTTTGTGACGAAAATGGAGGGTCATAGAAGCTCAGATTTCTTGTAGTGGATCCAGCATATCATCTTGTCATTAATGCCCCTCCTCTCCAGGACTAACCGGAGGAAGGCCAAGTCCCAATGGTCATAGGCCTTCTAGAATTCCAACTTCAGGAACACTCCCTTTTGATGGCGTACCTTGACTTCATGAAGAAAAAGCACACCATCATGAATCAAGCGTCCTTTTCGAAAGGCGAACTTGAGAGGGTGGGTTAGCCGTTCCATCACCGGAGCGAGCCTGGATGCACATACTTTTTCAAAGATACGCTAGATGACATTGATCACTGTAATTGGTCTAAACTGGCGGATATCCATGGCCCCCACTGCTTTGGGGATCAGGGTAATCACCCCAAAATTCAGCCAAAACATCACAAGAGTACCAGTGTAGAACTCCTGGAACATCCTCATGATGACCGGTTGTAGCTAGTCCCATAAGGTCTACAAGAAGATGACCGGAAGACCATCTGTCCTTGGGTCCGAGTTGGTGTTCATGCACTTAAGCCTAGCGGCTACCTCCTCTAGGAGGAATGGGAGTGTGAGCTCCGCATTCTTGGCGGGGGGTAACCGTTGCCTCCTCCGACTAGAAATCCGGAGCCAACGAGATCCTAGAGCGCGGCGAGGCCGAGAACAATGTATTATAGAAGGAATAAATATGGTAGGAGGTCTCCCTCGGGTCCTCGATAAGGGAGTCCCCCTCCTAGAGGCAGGGGATCGAACATTTCCTCCTCCTACCATTAGCAATGGTGTAGAAATAAGCTGTGTTCGACTCCCCTAGAGGATCCAGTTATGGCGACTCCGTTGTCATCCGAACGCCTATTCTCTCTTATAGATCTCCATAATGGATGTCTCAAGGGAGTATCTATGGAACCAAGCATCAGTCGAGAGACCAACCTACTCGTCCTTGAGGTCTAGTGCCTAGATCTCCTGAAGCAGAGCCGCCTTCTGACCTTGCAGGGCAGTAGCTAAGTTTGCACCCTTGCCTTGCATGAACCGACGGGAGAGCTTGGCATAGTGGCGCCAAACATCCACCGCACAGTACACAAGAGGAGGCAGGCAGCGGCCTCCAGCCACTTTGCCCGAACCACCTCCACGAACCAAGGCTTCTAAAGCCAAAAGGTCTCGAAGTGGAAGCGATTTAGGCGCGGCGGAAGGCCTCCTCCCGATTAGAGGAGGGGGGTTAGACCTGAGCCTGGTGACCGCCCGTAGGGAGCACAACGGGAAAGCTAATTTCCACTCTACCGACACGAAGACACGGTCTAGCACGCTATGCACGGGATCTAGCTGCTTGTTGGTACACATATATCTCGCGCCCACCCGCACGATCTCTCTAAGATCGAGATCGGCGATGCAGTCGTTAACATACGCATCCAGGAAAGATCCATGTTTGCTGAGCCCTTGTCGAGCCCTTGTCGTCGTCCGTTGAACGGATAAGATTGAAGTCCCCGGCTACAAGAACCGGGATATCAGCCCTCCGGAGGTAAGAACTACTCTATTGTTTGTATAGAAAAATGTAAGCATATGTGAAGATATGGCACACAATGCTTCAGATGTTCGTGCGTGCGTGACTTTTGACCGAAGCCAATCTCTCATTGTTTTTCAAAAAAACTGAATGCTCGTTTAATCTCATCTCTACCGTGAATCTCTTGGTTCGTCCCATGATTACATTTGGCATTGCCAGAAGCCTATTTTTTTTACCTGAATATGAAAATGCAAATAAACTACATGCAAATGGAACCTGCGAAAATTTCTGAAATATCAGTCTTTGTGTGACAGCTTTGTTACAGAAGCTAAGTTGTGAAGTCTGGTAATACCAGTTTACGAATTCGTTCGTATTTAGTCCGGTAATACCAGTTTACAGCTTGACTGATTGCATCGTCGCATCTAATTAATCTGCTTCATGGGAGCAGAGAGGCTGCTGAACGCGGCAGCGGGACTGGTATGGGCACTGGTCTACTGGATGTTTAGAAATAATGGGGCTAATGGGCTAATCCATTTAGGCCCATGAGTGTTTCAGATTTTCCCAAAATCTCAAAGCCCAAATTTGTGGCAGCCCATATGTGTTTGGGCCCATGTTTGTGGCAGCTCACATGGGAGTGGAGTGGGAGCTAAAGTTTAGTCCCACATGGAAAGTTGGAGGAGAGTTGCACCACCTTATAAGGTGAAGTGTTGCACCACTTTGTAAGTGAGTGGGAATAAGAGAGATACACACGCACGCTCGCCTCGTCACGTCACGACGCGCGCGCGCGCCGCGGGTTGCGGGAATCTCGCCGAGCCGAGCTTTATTTTGCTGCTCAGGAAAATTGACAGACGTGTCAAACGGTTAGCTTATTCGGATCGCTCCCGGATCGTTGGCTACTGTAACCGACCCGAACGTGCGTAACGTGGACTTGGCCCACGTTTTTCTCCGTTAGGGTTTCCTGAGCCGCTCTATATAAACCAATCTAGGGTTTTGCCTTCCTCTCTACTTGCGCCGTCACCGTAGTCTACTCCATCCCGCTTGCCGGCGTACACCGGCGGACGGGAGAGCAGGTCTCCGGAACCACTCGCCCTTGCGATCCTGTACGGGAGAGGGCGAATAAGGTTTTTGGGAAGCGCTCTGCGACTGCCGAAGTTCTTCATCACGGGTCGTCTTCCATCCAAGTCGGGCGGTCTGCCTACCGCCGTCTTCGCCGCCATCTGCTGCGATCCCTCTTCCCAAAGTTTCTACTACGACAACGAGCAGTCGTGCTCGTGATCCTGTTTGGTTATTCATCATGTTCTGCGAGTACATGTTAGGCTTTGTTGTTTCGATCATCCTGTTGTTTAGTACATCTAGTATGTTCGAGTTACATGAGCTAGTAGCTGGTTTTGTCATGATTTATATTCTGGAATTAATCGTGGAAATTATGCCTAATAATCCAACAATCCAAAAACCTTATTGTAGGCAATTTCTGAATTAACAATGGCTGGTTTTACCGATGCTGAGGCGGATAAGTTTACCGATGTGCACTTTAAGAGGTGGCGATACAAGGCTGAGCTTTGGCTGACCACGATGAAAGTGTTCCACATCGATAAAGGCAAACTGAGGGAACTATATCGGAGGATCGGAAAAAGTTCGAGGATGCTATCATCTTTGTGGGATGTATTACGAGCATTCTTGCTGACCGTCGTGTGATGTGTTTATGCACATAAAAGACGGAAAGGAGCTCTAGGATGCACTGGATGCCAAGTTTGGTGATCTGGATCTTTGGCGGTGAACTGTATATCATGGAAGCTTTCATGATTTTAAGATGACTAAGGACCTTCACCTGGTTCAACAAGCTCATGAGATACGATTGCATTACCAAGGCTCGAACTCCTTAAGTGTACCTTACCCGACAAGTTTGTGGCAGGATGCATTATTGCTAAGTTGCCCCCTTCATGGAGGAACTTTGCCACAACTCTCAAACACAAGAGACAGGAGATATCAGTTGAAAATCTGATAGCGTCCCTTGATGTTGAGTAGAAGGCTTGGGCTAAGGACACTCTTGAGAAAGGAGGGTCTTGCTACTGCTAACTTTGTGCAGAAAGGCAAATCCGTAGGCAAGAACAAAGGGAACTTCAAACCCTCCTTTAACAAGCCTGTAAAGACTACAACCTTCAAGAAGAAGAAGGCGAACAGGGACAAGAGTGAACTGTCTTGTTACACTTGTGGAGAGCCCGGCCATTTTTCCAAGGACTGTCCAGAACGCGCAGACCGCAGAGGGAAAAAGGCCAAGACTGTCAACGTCGTGACCGCTAGCAATACTGATGGGTATGGTAATTTATTTACTGTTCTTTCAGTATTTCAATCACCGTGTTGGTGGCTTGATACGGGTGCTAATGTTCATGTGTGTGCTGACATCTCTATGTTCACTTCTTATCAGGTCGCTCGGGATTCATCCGTCCTAATGGGGAATGGATCACATGCTTCTGTTCGTGGTGTTGGCGGTGGATCCGAAGTTTACTTCCGGAAATATCGCGGTGAGGAACGTGCAGATGTCCCTACTATGAACAAGAATCTCGTTAGTGGCTCCCTTCTTTGCAGAGATGGGTTTAAGGTTGTCTTAGAGTCTAATAAAGTCGTTGTTTCGAAACATAGACAATTTATTGGTAAAGGTTATGAGTTCGGAGGCTTGTTTCGGTTTTCACTTTCAGAGTTTTGTAATAAATCCGTGAATCATATTTGTGGTGGTGTTAATGATGATACCAGTATTTGGCATTCTCGTTTATGTCACATTAATTTTGGTTTGATATCTCGGATGTCCAGCATGAGTTTAATTCCGAATTTCACTATTGCCAAAGGTTCTAAGTGCCATAGTTGTGTGCAATCAAAGCAACCTCGAAAGCCTCACAAGGCTGCCGAGGAGAGAAACTTGGCACCTCTAGAACTCATACATTCTGATCTATGTGAGATGAATGGTGTGTTGACAAAAGGTGAAAAGAGATATTTCATGACGTTGATAGATGATGCTACTAAATTCTGCTATGTTTACTTGTTGCAAACTAAAGATGAGGCTTTAGACTACTTTAAAATCTATAAGGCCGAAGTTGAAAATCAACTAGAGAGAAAGATCAAGCGTCTTAGGTCGGATCGTGGTGGTGAGTATTTTCCCAAAATATTTGATGAATTACATCAGAACACGGAATTATTCATGAGAGGAGGCCTCCTACTCGCCCCAATCAAACGGGTTGCCGAGGAAAACCGCACTGACCGACTTGGTGAATTCCATGTTAGCCAACTTTGGTTTATCAAAGGCATGGTGGGGAGGCTTTGTTGACTTCATGTCATGTCCTGAATAGAGTTCCTAACAAGAATAAAGAAAAGACCCTTATGAGGAGTGGGTTGGGAGAAAACCATCACTTTCGTGTCTGCACTTGGGGTGTTTGGCGAAGGTCAACATACCGATTCCCAAGAAAGCATAGCTCGGACCCAAGATGTGGATTGTATCTTTCTAGGATATGCTCCACGGAGTGTAGGCTATAGATTTCTAGTGGTTGAAATGAGGTACCGATATGCATGTTGATACTATAATGGAATCTCGTGATGCAACATTCTTTGAGAATATTTTCCTATGAAATATATGCATAGCATTGGTAGGATTTCTTGAAATACTTCCGAATCTAGTGCATCTATTGATAATTCTGAGCAACCACATGAGGAATTTCTTGAGAAGGATGACGATGAACCTCTCACGAGGAGTAAGAGACAGAGTGTTGCAAAATCCTTTGGCAATGATTTCATCGTGTACCTTGTGGATGATACTCTCAGATCCATTACTGAGGCATATGCATCTCCTGATGCAGATGATTGGAAAGAAGCTGTCCAAAATGAGATGGACTCGATTCTTTCTAATGGAACTTGGGAATTATCGAGCGACCCTATGGTTGTAAAACCTGTGGGATGTAAGTGGGTGTTCAAGAAGAAGCTAAGGCCTGATGGTACTATTGAGAAGTACAAGGCGTCTTGTAGCTAAGGGCTACACGTAAAGAAAGAAGATTACTTTGACACCTATTCACCGTCGCTAGACCCGACCACCATTCGAGTACTACATCTCGGTTGCCTCTTATGGTCTTCTCGTTCATCAAATGGATGTGAAGACAGCTTTTCTTAACGGAGAGTTGGAAGAGGAGATCTATATGGATCAGCCGGATGGGTTTGTGGTAAAAGGTGAAGAGACAAAGGTGTGTAAGTTATTGAAATCTTTATATGGCCTGAAACAAGCACCTAAGCAATGGCATGAGAAGTTTGACAGAACTCTACTTTCTGTTGGCTTTGTCATTAATGAGGCTGATAGGTGTGTTTACTATCGCCATGGTGGGGGCGATAGCGTTATATTATGTTTGTACGTGGATGACATTCTGATCTTTGGTACAAACATGAAAGTGATAAATGAAGTCAAGTCTTTCCTGTCAAAGAGTTTTGATATGAAAGATCTGGGAGAGGCTGATGTCATTCTGAATATCAAGCTTATTAAGAACGAGAATGGGATTACTTTAACGCAATCTCATTATGTTGAGAAGGTCTTGAGCCGATTTGGCTTTAATGATGGCAAGACTTCTCCAACACCTTATGATCCCAGTTTGACATTACGAAGAATAAGAAGGAACCAACAGATCGGTGAAATATTCACAAGTTGTTGGTTCTCTCATGTACTTAGCAAGCGCTACAAGACCCGATATCTCTCTTGCTGTGAGCAAGTTGAGTAGGTTCATGTCTAACCCGGGTATTGATCATTGGCATGCACTTGAAAGGGTCATGCGCTATCTATGTGGTATAATGAGCTATGGGATTCACTATTCGTGAAATCCTGCTGCTTGAAGGATATAGTGATTCAATTGGATCTCGACATTGATGAACTCTACGCCACGGCGGGTATGTGTTTACCCTTGGAGGTGGCGCAGGTCATGGAGGTCTCAGAGACAAACCATATTGACGAGGTCAACTATGGAAGCAGAACTTCTCGCTTTAGACACGCCCACGTTGAGTCGAATGGGTGCGTGAGCTCTTGATGGACTTGCACGTGGTTGAGAAACCGCGGCAATCCTTCCGAATTGTGACAACCAAATTGTTATTGTCAAAGTGAACAATTCTAAGGATAACGCGAAGTCATCAAGACACGTGAAGAGACGTTTGAAATCTGTCAGAAATTGAGAAACTCCGAGTAATAATCACGTATATTCAAAGCACAAAACACAGCAGATCCCTTTACAAAGGGACTATCACGAAATGTGATAGAAAGTGCATCGAGGAGATGGGGTTGAGACCCATGGATGTCACACCTTAGTGGTAACCCAACCTATGTGATCGGAGATCCCGTGAATTAGGACACAGGAAGAACAAGCTAGTGGTTTGACCGAGGAGAGTATTTTGTAACCCTCTCTATGTGAAGATGCATGACTCTCATAATCAGAAGGCAGGTTGGCAACATGCCTTAATGTGTTTATGTTGGCTTTAATTAGCAAAGATGCCGTCCTGCTGGGCATTCTTGAAAGAACACACCTATATGAGCTCGATCAGAACGTCATGTCTATGAGATCTGGGTGATCTCTAGTAAACTCATGAAGAGACAGGAGTATGACGATATGCTCCAACCCGGGTAGGCTAACGACAGCCAAGTACTAGTTATGATTTTGAACGAAATCTATTGGCACCAAACTTGCAATTCAAGGTTTGTCCATTGTTCAAGTTGTTGATAGGCGTAGTTCAAGATTCTAGGCGGAAGTTCAACTTAATGCTGCTGAAACACCGTATATAAACAAGTAGCAAGGATTGGCAAATCTTCAAATGGGCATTTGAGATCTGGTGGGGATTGTTAGAAATAATGGGGCTAATGGGCTAATCCATTTAGGCCCATGAGTGTTTCAGATTTTCCTAAATCTCAAAGCCCAAATTTGTGGCAGCCCATATGTGTTTGGGCCCATGTTTGTGGCTCACATGGGAGTGGAGTGGGAGCTAAAGTTTAGTCCCACATGGAAAGTTGAGGAGAGTTGCACCACCTTATAAGGTGGAGTGTTGCACCACTTTGTAAGTGAGTGGGAATAAGAGAGATACACACGCTCCTCCTCCGACGACGCCTCAAGACGCACGCCGCCTCGCCACGCTCAAACGGTTAGCTTATTCGGTCGCCCGATCGGTGGCTATTACAGAATCGACCCTCCGTTAGGGTTTCTGAGCCGCCTATATAAACCAATCTAGGGTTTTGCCTTCCTCTCTACTTGCGCCACCGTAGTCTACTCCATCCCGCTTGCGGCGTGCACCGGGACGGGAGAGCAGGTCTCGAACCACTCGCCTTGCGATCCTGACGGAGAGGCGAATAAGGTTTTGGGAAGCGCTCTGCTCGCCGAGTTCTTCATCACGGGTCGCCTTCCATCCAAGTCAGCGGTGCCTACCGCCTTCGCCGCCATCTGCTGCGATCCTCTTCCCCAAAGTTTCTACTCGACAACCGAACGCAGTGCGTGCTACGTGATCCTGTTTGGTTATTCATCATGTTCTGCAGTACATGTTAGGTGCTGTTTGTTTCCGATCATCCTTGTTTAGTACATCTAGTATGTTCGAGTTACATGAGCTAGTAGCTGGTTTTGTCATGATTTATATTCTGAATTAATCGTGGAAATTATGCCTAATAATCCAACAATCCAAAAACCTTATTGTAGGCAATTTCTGAATTAACAATGGCTGGTTTTACCGATGCAATCGAGGCGGATAAGTTTACCGATGTGCACTTTAAGAGGTGACAAGGCTGAGCTTTGGTGACCACGATGAAAGTGTTCCACATCGATGAAGGCAAACTGAGGGAACTATATCCGACGAGGATCGAGAAAAGTTCGAGGATGCTAATCTGTCTTTGTGGGATGTATTCGAGCATTCTTGCTGACCGTGTGATGTGTTTATGCACATAAAAGACGGAAAGGAGCTCTGGGATGCACCTTTGGATGCCAAGTTTGGTGCTGCAGATCTTTGGCAAAGGAACTATATCATGGAGAGCTTTCATGATTTTAAGATGACTAAGGACCTTCCCGTGGTTCAACAAGCTCATGAGATACAGTGCATTACCAAGGAGCTCGAACTCCTTAAGTGTACCTTACCCGACAAGTTTGTGGCGGGATGCATTATTGCTAAGTTGCCCCCTTCATGGATGAACTTTTCCACAACTCTCAAACACAAGAGACAGGAGATATCGCTGAAAATCTGATAGCGTCCCTTGATGTTGAGGAGAAGGCTCGGCTAAGGACACTCTCGAGAAAGGAGAGGGTCTTGCTACGCTAACTTTGTGCGTAAAGGCAAGTCCGTAGGCAAGAACAAAGGGAACTTCAAACCTCCTTTAACAAGCCTCAAAGACTACAACCTTCAAGAAGAAGAAGACGAATGGGACAAGAGTGAACTGTCTTGTTACACTTGTGGAGAGCCCGCCATTTTTCCAAGGATGTCCAACGCTGCAGCCGCAGAGGGAAAAAGGCCAAGACTGCCAACGCCGTGACCGCTAGCAATACCGATGGGTATGGTAATTTATTTATCGTTTTTCAGATTTCAATCACCGTGTTGGTGGCTTGATACGGTGCTAATGTTCATGTGTGCCGACATCTCTATGTTCACTTCTTATCGGTCACTCGGGATTCATCCGTCCTAATGGGGAATGGATCACATGCTTACTCGTGGTGTTGGCACGGTGGATCTGAAGTTTACTTCCGAAATATCGTGCGGTGAGGAACGTGCAAGATGTCCCTACTATGAACAAGAATCTCGTTAGTGGCTCCCTTCTTTGCGTAGATGGGTTTAAGGTTGTCTTAGAGTCTAATAAAGTCGTTGTTTCAAACATGGACAATTTATTGGTAAAGGTTATGAGTTCGGAGGCTTGTTCCGGTTTTCACTTCGAGTTTTGTAATAAATCCGTGAATCATATTTGTGGTGGTGTTAATGATGATACCAGGTTTGGCATTCTCGTTTATGTCACATTAATTTTGGTTTGATGTCTCGGATGTCCAGATGAGTTTAATTCAATTTCACTATTGCCAAAGGTTCTAAGTGCCATAGTTGTGTGCAATCAAAGCAACCTCGAAAGCCTCACAAGGCTGCCGAGGAGAGAAACTTGGCACCTCTAGAACTCATACATTCTGATCTATGTGAGATGAATGGTGTGTTGACAAAAGGTGAAAAGAGATATTTCATGACGTTGATAGATGATGCTACTAAATTCTGCTATGTTTACTTGTTGCAAACTAAAGATGAGGCTTTAGACTACTTTAAAATCTATAAGGCCGAAGTTGAAAATCAACTAGAGAGAAAGATCAAGCGTCTTAGGTCGGATCGTGGTGGTGAGTATTTTCCCAAAATATTTGATGAATTCGAGAACACGGAATTATTCATGAGAGGACGCCTCCCTACTGCCCAATCAAACGGGTTGCCGAGAGGAAAAACCACACTGACCGACTTGGTGAATTCCATGTTAGCCACCGGTTTATCAAAGGCATGGTGGGGGAGGCTTTGTTGACTTCATGTCATGTCCTGAATAGAGTTCCTAACAAGAATAAAGAAAAGACCCCTTATGAGGAGTGGGTTGGGAGAAAACCATCACTTCGTGATTCTGCTTGGGGGTGTTGGCGAAGGTCAACATACCGATTCCCAAGAAACGCAAGCTCGGACCCAAGATGTGGATTGTATCTTTCTAGGATATGCTCCACGAGTGTAGGCTATAGATTTCTAGTGGTTGAGTCTGAGGTACCGATATGCATGTTGATACTATAATGGAATCTCGTGATGCAACATTCTTTGAGAATATTTTTCCTATGAAAGATATGCATAGCATTGGTAGGATTTCTTCTCAAATACTTCCTAATCTAGTGCATCTATTGATAATTCGAGCAACCACATGAGGAATTTCTTGAGAAGGATGACGATGAACCTCTCACGAGGAGTAAGAGATGAGTGTTGCAAAATCCTTTGGCAATGATTTCATCGTGTACCTTGTGGATGATACTCTCGGATCCATTATCGAGGCATATGCATCTCCCGATGCGGATGATTGGAAAGAAGCTGTCCAAAATGAGATGGACTCGATTCTTTCTAATGGAACTTGGGAATTATCGAGCGACCCTATGGTTGTAAACCTGGGATGTAAGTGGGTGTTCAAGAAGAAGCTAAGGCCTGATGGTACTATTGAGAAGTACATGGCGTCTTGTAGCTAAGGGCTACACGTAAAGAAGGCGAAGATTACTTTGACACCTATTCACCTGTCGCTAGACCCACCACCATTCGAGTACCATCCCCGGCCTCTTATGGTCTTCTCGTTCATCAAATGGATGTGAAGACTTTTTCTACGGAGAGTTGGAAGAGGAGATCTATATGGATCAATAGGATGGGTTTGTGGTAAAGGTGAAGAGACAAAGGTGTGTAAGTTATTGAAATCTTTATATGGCTCAAACAAGCACCTAAGCAATGGCATGAGAAGTTTGACAGAACTCTACTTTCTGCTGGCTTTGTCATTAATGAGGTTGATAGGTGTGTTTACTATCGCCATGGTGGGGGCGATAGCGTTATATTATGTTTGTACGTGGATGACATTCTGATCTTTGGTACAAACATGAAAGTGATAAATGAAGTCAAGTCTTTCCTGTCAAAGAGTTTTGATATGAAAGATCTGGGAGAGGCTGATGTCATTCTGAACATCAAGCTTATTAAGAACGAGAATGGGATTACTTTAACGCAATCTCATTATGTTGAGAAGGTCTTGAGCCGATTTGGCTTTAATGATGGCAAGACTTCTCCAACACCTTATGATCCCAGTTTGACATTACGAAAGAATAAGAAGGAACCAACATCATGAAATATTCACAAGTTGTTGGTTCTCTCATGTACTTAGCAAGCGCTACAAGACCCGATATCTCTTTGCTGTGAGCAAGTTGAGTAGGTTCATGTCTAACCCGGTATTGATCATTGGCATGCACTTGAAAGGGTCATGCGCTATCTATGTGGTACAATGAGCTATGGGATTCACTATTCAGAAATCCTTGTGCTTGAAGGATATAGTGATTCAATTGGATCTCGACATTGATGAACTCTACGCCACGGCGGGTATGTGTTTACCCTTGGAGGTGGCGCAGTGTCATGGAGGTCTCAGAGACAAACCATATTGACGAGGTCAACTATGGAAGCAGAACTTATCGCTTAGACACAACCACTGTTGAGTCGAATGGCTGTGAGCTCTTGATGGACTTGCTGTGGTTGAAACTGTCAAGCGCAATCCTTCCAATTGTGACAACCAAATTGTTATTGTCAAAGTGAACAATTCTAAGGATAACGCGAAGTCATCAAGACACGTGAAGAGACGTTTGAAATCTGTCGAAATTGAGAAACTCGAGTAATAATCGTACGTATATTCAAAGACAAAACACAGCAGATCCTTTACAAAGGGACTATCACGAAATGTGATAGAAAGTGCATCGAGGAGATGGGGTTGAGACCCATGGATGTCACACCTTAGTGGTAACCCAACCTATGTGATCGGAGATCCCGTGAATTAGGACACAGGAAGAACAAGCTAGTGGTTTGAGGAGAGTATTTTGTAACCCTCTCTATGTGAAGATGCATGACTCTCATAATCAGAAGGCAGGTTGGCAACATGCCTTAATGTGTTTCTGTTGGCTTTAATTAGCAAAGATGTCGTCCTACAGGGCATTCTTGAAAGAACACACCTATATGAGCTCGACTGTAAATGTCGCGGTCTATGAGATCTGGGTGATCTCTAGTAAACTCATGAAGAGACCAGGAGTATGACGATATGCTCCAACCCAGGGGTAGGCTACGACACCAAGTACTAGTTATGATTTTGAACGAAATCTATTGGCACCAAACTTGCAATTCAAGGTTTGTCCATTGTTCAAGTTGTTGATAGACGTAGTTCAAGATTCTAGGCGGAAGTTCAACTTAATGCTCTGCTGAAACACGTATATAAACAAGTAGCAAGGATTGGCAAATCTTCAAATGGGCATTTGAGATCTGGTGGGGGATTGTTAGAAATAATGGGGCTAATGGGCTAATCCATTTAGGCCCATGAGTGTTTCAGATTTTCCCTAAATCTCAAAGCCCAAATTTGTGGCAGCCCATATGTGTTTGGGCCCATGTTTGTGGCAGCTCACATGGGAGTGGAGTGGGAGCTAAAGTTTAGTCCCACATGGAAAGTTGGAGAGAGTTGCACCACCTTATAAGGTGGAGTGTTGCACCACTTTGTAAGTGAGTGGGAATAAGAGAGATACACACGCGCGCTCCTCCTCCGACGACGCCGCCTCAAGACGCTTCTGCCACGCTCAAGCACGGTTAGCTTATTCGTCGCTCCCGGATCGTTGGCTATCAGAATCGACCCTCCGTTAGGGTTTCTGAGCCGCCTATATAAACCAATCTAGGTTTTGCCTTCCTCTCTACTTGCGCCCACCGTAGTCTACTCCATCCCGCTTGCGTGCGGCACCGGACGGGAGAGCAGGTCTCCGGAACCACTCGCCTGCGATCCTGTACGGGAGAGGGCGAATAAGGTTTGGAAGCGCTCTGCTCGCCGAGTTCTTCATCACGGGTCGTCTTCCATCCAAGTCAGCGGTGCCGCTTCACCGCCTCTTCGCCGCCATCTGCGCGATCCCTCTTCCCAAAGTTTCTACTACGACAACCGAGACAGTGCGTGCTACGTGATCCTGTTTGGTTATTCATCATGTTCTGAGTACATGTTAGCTGTTGTTTGTTCCGATCATCCTGTTGTTTAGTACATCTAGTATGTTCGAGTTACATGAGCTAGTAGCTGGTTTTGTCATGATTTATATTCTGGAATTAATCGTGGAAATTATGCCTAATAATCCAACAATCCAAAAACCTTATTGTAGGCAATTTCCTGAATTAACAATGGCTGGTTTTACCGATGCACTGAGGCCGGATAAGTTTACCGATGTGCACTTTAAGAGGTGGCAGTACAAGGCTGAGCTTTGGCTGACCACGATGAAAGTGTTCCACATCAGTAAAGGCAAACCTGAGGGAACTATATCTGACGAGGATCAGAAAAAGTTCGAGGATGCTAATACTGTCTTTGTGGGATGTATTCTGAGCATTCTTGCTGACCGTCTGTGTGTGGCATCCCGCAAAACCACTACTAGAAAATCGCGTTGAATTTGTGCATTGCATCGTCATCATCATGCATTGTTCGCATAAAACTACGTTTGCAAAGCCCGTGTTGTTTTCTAAACGCCCCTCTTTATTTCAAACACCGAAAACCGGGTCCCCGGAATATTTTGTTTCGCCCGAAATCGGTTTGCAAAAGCCTTGTTTGTAATGAATAAAATTTATAATTATTTTTAGCGGGGCAGTCGAACGGGCAGATTGACCCGAACGACCGCCCCAGAAATTAAATCGGCCCAACCTGTCCCACTCTAAATCCTAAACCCACCAACTATCCTACCCAACCCCCTGGCCACCTCACTCCCACCTATCCCGTCGCGCCACCTCACCCCTCCCTCTCCCTCACCCAATCCTAGCCCTCCACCTCACCCTCTCTCTCTCAACCCACTCCCACCAACTCAACACACGCACGCCACCCCACCAGCTGGCTCCCGCTCGTCCCTCCCTCACAGCCACCCCCACCAACCCGCGTCCACCCGTCGCTGTCCCCCGGGCCCCACCAGCCCACCTCCCTGACGCGCCTCTCACCCGCCCCGAACCACACGCACACCGCGTGCCCCTCACCTCCCCGGTCCCCAGGCCTCCTCCGCCAAGACGATCCGCCGAGCCGGCCCGGAGCTCCTCCGCCTGCCAACCTTCTCCGCCACAGTCCCCGGCCAGGTGGCGCAGCTGCCTTCCCGCCAGCTCCTGATGCCATCGCCCGCGTTCCCAGGCTCCGGCCACGCCTCCGCCTCCCAGGCCCTTCCTCACGCCCGTCCGCTGCCGTGCCAGGCCCGCGCCGCCAAGCGCCAGCCCGCTCCACCTCTGCCTCGGCCTCCGCGCCACGGCTCGTGGCTACGCCGCCTCTAGCCACGCAGGCCGCCAAGATTACCATCTCCACGCCTGCCCAGCCCGCCTCCGCTGTTCCCGAGCCGCCAAGCGTCAGGCCCTTCCTCATCCGCGCTCCGGCCCTGTTGCTCTTGGCGTGCGTGCACAGTGGCGGGTTGACCTCGTCTCAGTACAAGAGTTGGCCTCAGGTGATGATGCGCTGGCAGCTGGTCACCAGGTACCCGAGTCAGATGACGCCGTCCGAAGAAACGGGGATCCCACAAAGAACCGCCACCGTCAAGACCTCCAGGAAGCCGCCATCCGTTTGGCGAGGATGATTCACCGAGACCGTCACCAACCCGATAGGCCCGATGAACCACCGGCGCCCTGAAATACAAGACTGCTCCTCCGGTACGCCAAGCTCGTCAAGCGAAGGAAACCTCAAGATCCCCAAGGCGATGCCACTCGGGGTGTTCCAACAGGGAAACCGGAGGCGATGATGTCGGATGCGACCAGTCCTTCTTCTCGGAACCGAAGACCGTGGACGCCAAGTCCCCGGGTTCAAAGGCGACAAGAACCCCGATCCGAAACGCCAAGATCGCCACGAGACCAACAAGCGCTTCACCCCGAAGACAAGATCGACCCCGTGGGACCCGGCAAGATCTGGCCGACGACAAGAACGGCTCCGACCCGGAAGAATCCGGACGCCGACACCGACCCAAGCTCGCTTCCGGACGGCAAGATCTACCCTGAACCGAGAACGCTCCGAGACCAATCCGTCGAACCCTGGACCCCGAGACCGACCCCGAACCCCGGAACCCCAAGATCGTCGAGGCTCCTTATGTGTGAACCCTTTATCCGAGAACCCTATTTTATAATATAATAACAATTGATACATAATTGAATTGTCATACTCGCATTGCATAATCATGTGGTTTGGGGGCCTTATGCCGATTCACCTAATAATTAAATATGGGGCCCATATGCGGGCAAATCTAGCCTTATATTGGCCTCATTTAAACATGTGTAGCGAACCGTTTCCATCTGTTGCCTTGCTAAACAACATTTAATATGCGGGGTACCTAAACAACTCGAACCACCTAATTAATTGCCGGGACCCCGGTTCCGCTTAATGTGACCTAATTGCATCGCACTTTGCCATGCCATCGTCATACATGCATCATGCCGATCTTCGCCGTTATATTAAATATTGCATCCGTGTTCTTCTAGTGTTTTGCTTCTTCGCGGATAAGGCCGTTGAGTTGATGTGAGCTTCGCCCGATCTTCGTTGAACCCTTGACAATGTTTTCAAAGCAGCATCTCCCCCTTTCTACCTATCTTACTTTTATAGTCTTTATTCCCTCCTGTTGATCTATTTGCTATCTGTGTTGCGATGCTTTAGTTCTGTACCTGTGATATACCGTGCAGCACTATATTGCCTTGGACACATCCTATTACCTGTTGTTTGGTAGATAGTTGGACTTAGCGTCGTAGTCGCTTGCTCAAGTCTTTGTTAACGTCGTCAAATGCCACAATTGATGATGTATTGCCGCATGTTGATGTTGGAGATGATTCTAGTTTTACTTATCGTCACTTTAATTTCTGTTTAACAACTAAAATTGAAATAAGCAGAGGCATCGTGGGTGATAGATAATATTTGGTTCGACGCCCACTTGTGTCCCGTGAAGACCCCGAGTACTTGATACATGTTCCTTGATTTATCGCTATCCACATATGGGGAGTATGGGCCCCTTAGCGAGCTTGATTCTCTTATTTCGTGGGGCCACAAAGTAGTTTGGGGCTTTATTACTATCTCCTGCTTATGCCATGCTTTACCGCTTTATTTACTATTGTGCGAGGAGCACACTGTACTGTTTAGGTAAGCGGGATGTTTTCGCGGTATCGACAGTCCCCGATTGGGGACCTGCTGTCGTTTACAGCCATCGACTCAAACCTTGAGTCCGTCTCGGAGCTTGCTTACTGCGGGTAGCTTAATGGGGTGGCCCCAAATATTTCAATCTTGTGATTGCTCTGTCGTGAGACCTCGTTGGGTTTTGATTTGGTTTCCGAGGTTGATCGTGTGTGTGTTGCTATTGGTGCACCCCGGCCGGGTTAAAACTTTCTGAAAGCCGTGTTCGCGGTTATGGATGACTTGGAGCATAGTATCTCGATCATAGACAAGCATAACTAAAGTTTACTGCTATAAATTTGACTTTATAATGACTAGTAATTAGCTTCACTATAATGGAATGGCTAAATAATACGCCACAATTGCTTGTTTGGAGTGTCGCGACCATTGTACTGACTAGTAAGTATTGCAACTAGCGGAATGGCTGATTAAAAGTACCAACAATCGCCGGTTTTTGGGTTCATCTCATGCTACCAGTCGATTAGTAATTATTGCAACTATAACGGAATGGTTAACTAAAAGTGCCCACGCCTACTTTATTCGTGACGATTATTTAAACCGACTAGTAAGGAGCCGCACTAAAACTGAATAAGTAAACTGCCAACCGTGCGAGTTCCTCGGTTGACTTCCTCGTTTGGTCTCGAGAAACACCAGATGGGTTTGTTTGATGTTAGCTTGGGTTGGATCCGGATAGGTCATTCTCACCTCTCGATAACCGCCATGTATCGAGTCTCTATAGGTTGTTCGATTGCATCTTGCCGCTCGATCCACCATACCTATGTAGGCGAGGACCGCCGAATTCTAGCCTCGCCGTGTCTTGGCCTCGATCTTGACGCTCCTCTTTTCCTTTGCCCTTTGTCGGCACCCTTTGTTTAAGCGGTTTTGAGATCGACGTTAGCGGGGTTACCCTTCCGCTTGGCTCAGGGGTTATGGACGCCATTGGTTATTCTTCGGGCTCTTAGCCCCATTTGCATCTTGTCCGTAGTGGACGCCGATCATTTCAAGGTGATTTGGATCTTTGTATATTATATTTGTATTCTTGACTCTCGAGTCTGCTATATATATTTGTTCTGTGGGTCCCATCGAGGACTGTGTAATGCTATTACTTTGCTTTCCACCCGCACGAAAGTGCCTGGTGAGCACCTTTGAATCGTTTCTATGCGGGTTTGGCGAATTTTGCTAAAACTTGCATAGGTCCGATTCTGAGGGTGTTACAGTGGTATCGAGCTCAGTTGCGATACCCCACAAGTCCAGCCTGTAGGATAACCTAGCTAACGGCCGAAGTAGAGTGTCAAAACTATTTTTGAAAATTGGTTGGATAGTTCTGATTAGGTCTGATTTTACTCCTTACCCCTCTGCTGCTCTCCTCTCATCTCCGCGTGTTTTGAATCCACCTCTTATCTTTTCTTCGAGTCCAGGAATTCTCGTGGTTGGGTTTCCGTCGTACCTTTAGGGTTTCGCTTCCTTCTTCGATAACGGTGTTGCTACATCTGGTCTTCATGCTATCCGAGGAATCCTTCGTCTGTGGTGTCATTCTTTGTTCCTTGTTTGTGCCTCCCGGCGTTTTCCGACGCGACGACATCATCTACGCCAGATCCGATGCAGAGTCTGCATCACTCCTTTGTTTCCGAACATCGCTTGTCGAGATCTTCAGTCTGATTCCGAGAATGGTTGCACTCTTTTCTACCGAATGTGCAGAGTAATAGTTTGGGTGCGTGATGGATTGGCCCCCATGCCGACTACCCCTTCTATTCGCTTTTGTACATTGAAGTGGATGAGAATGCATCGGTTCCCTCTTTCCATCGAAGCTAGAGGTGGCTTTATTTGTTGATGCCTCTACCTTCGACCTTTTGTTCCGGAGTGTTCTCTCGACGACCACGGACAACGACCTCTTGTTAGTGGTGTCGCGAGGATCTACACGAAGCGAGGAGACGCAGATCGCCGACCTTCCTTCCCGGTACCATGAGGCGGATCTCGAGGGCGAGATCCCTTGTTAGTGGTGTCGAATTGTGGCATCCCGCAAAACCACTACTAGAAAATCGCGTTGAATTTGTGCATTGCATCGTCATCATCATGCATTGTTCGCATAAAACTACGTTTGCAAAGCCCGTGTTGTTTTCTAAACGCCCCTCTTTATTTCAAACACCGAAAACCGGGTCCCCGGAATATTTTGTTTTGCCCGAAATCGGTTTGCAAAAGCCTTGTTTGTAATGAATAAAATTTATAATTATTTTTAGCGGCAGGCGATCGAGCAGACGAGACCAACGACCGCCCTGTAAATTAAATCGCCCAACTGTCCCCACTCTAAATCCTAAACCCACCAACTATCCTACCCAACCCCCCCCTGGCCACCTCACTCCCACCTATCCTGTCAAGGCCACCTCACCCTCCCTCTCCCTCACCCAATCCTAGCCTCCACCTCACCCTCTCTCTCTCAACCCACTCCCACCAACTCAACACACGACGCCACCCACCACTGGCTCCCGCCGTCCCCCTCACAGCCACCCCACCAACCCGCGTCCACCTGTCCCATTGCCCCACCACCCCACAGCCTCCTCGACGCCTCACTCAACCACACCACGCACACCGCGTTCTCACCTCCCCAGGCCTCCTCCCGCCATGGACGATCCATCACGCCAGCGCCGCCCGAGCTCCTCATGCTAACCTTCTCCGCCTCGCCAGTCCAATGAAGCCTCCCGCCCGCCGCTTCCCAAGGTTCGCCAGCGCCATGTTTCCGCCTCCCGCCTCAAGGCCAGGCCCTTCCCGACGTCGTCCCTGCCGCCGTTGCAGCCCATGGCGCGACGCCAGCCCGCTCCACCTCTGCCGGCCTCAGCAGCTTCGCCACGACTGTGGCCGCGCCCGCCTCTAGCCACGCAGGCCGCCGCGCCAGTACCCCATCTCCACGCCTGCCCCGAGCCCGCTTCCGCGCGTTCCGGAGCCGCCCAGTCGCGTCGAGCCCTTCCTTGTCCGCTCCGGCCCTGTTGTTTTGGCGTGCGTGCACGGGCGGGTTGACCTCGTCTCAAGACAAGAGTTGGCCTCGGTGATGATGCGGCGGCAGCTGGTCACCAGTACTGAAGATGACGCCGTCCAGAAACGGGATCCCACAAAGAACCGCCACCGTCAAGACCTCAGAAGCCGCCATCCGTTTGGCGGATGATTCACCGAGACCGTCACCAACCCGATAGGCCCGATGAACCACCGCGCCTGAAATACAAGACTTTCCTCCAGACGCCAAGCTCGTCAGCGAAGAAACCTCAAGATCCCCAAGGCGATGCCACTCGGTGTTCCAACAGGAACCGGAGGCGATGATGTCGGATGCGACCAGTCCTTCTTCTCGGAACCGAAGACCGTGGACGCCAAGTCCCCGGGTTCAAAGGCGACAAGAACCCCGATCCGAAACGCCAAGATCGCCACGAGACCAACAAGCGCTTCACCCCGAAGACAAGATCGACCCCGTGGGACCCGGCAAGATCTGGCCGACGACAAGAACGGCTCCGACCCGGAAGAATCCGACGCGCCCCGACACCGACCCAAGCTCTGCTTCCCGGACGCGGCAAGATCTACCCCAGAACCCGAGAACGCTTCCGCCGAGACCAATCCGTCGAACCCTGGACCCCGAGACCGACCCCGAACCCCGGAACCCCAAGATCGTCGAGGCTCCTTATGTGTGAACCCTTTATCCGAGAACCCTATTTTATAATATAATAACAATTGATACATAATTGAATTGTCATACTCGCATTGCATAATCATGTGGTTTGGGGGCCTTATGCCGATTCACCTAATAATTAAATATGGGGCCCATATGCGGGCAAATCTAGCCTTATATTGGCCTCATTTAAACATGTGTAGCGAACCGTTTCCATCTGTTGCCTTGCTAAACAACATTTAATATGCGGGGTACCTAAACAACTCGAACCACCTAATTAATTGTCGGGACCCCGGTTCCGCTTAATGTGACCTAATTGCATCGCACCTTTGCCATGCCATGCGTCATACATGCATCATGCCGATCTTCTGTCGTTATATTAAATATTGCATCCGGTGTTCTTCTAGTGTTTTGCTTCTTCGCGGATAAGGCCGTTGAGTTGATGTGAGCTTCGCCCCGATCTTCGGTTGAACCCTTCGGCAATGTTTTCAAAGCAGCATCTCCCTTTCTACCTATCTTACTTTTATAGTCTTTATTCCTCCGTTGATCTTTTGCTATACGTGTTGCGATGCTTTAGTTTCCGTACTGTGATATACCGTGCAGCCCTATATTGCCTTGGACACATCCTATTACCGTTGTTTGGTAGATAGTTGGACTTGCGTCGTAGTCGCTTGCTCAAGTGTTGTTATGGTCGTCAAATGCCACAATTGATGATGTATTGCCGCATGTTGATGTTGGAGATGATTCTAGTTTTACTTATCGTCACTTTAATTTGTTTAACAACTAAAATTGAAATAAGCGAGGCATCGTGGGTGATAGATAATATTTGGTTTCGAACGCCCACTTGTGTCCCGTAAGACCCCGAGTACTTGATACCTGTTCCTTGATTTATCGCTATCCACATATGGGGAGTATGGGCCCCCCTTAGCCAGAGCTTGATTCCGTCTTATTTCGTGGGGCCACAAAGTAGTTTGGGGCTTTATTACTATCCTGTACTTATGCCGTGCTTTACCGCTTTATTTACTATTGTGCGAGGCACACTGCATCGCTTAGGTAAGCGGGATGTTTTGCTGATATCGGCAGTCCCGATTGGGGACTGCTGTCGTTACATGACCATCGACGCAAACCTTGAGTCCGTCTCGAGCTTGCTTACTGCTATGGTAGCTTAATGGGGTGGCCCCTGAAATATTTCTGAATCTTGTGATTGCTCGTCGTGAGACCTCGTTGGTTTTGATTTGGTTTTTCCGAGGTTGATCGTGTGTGTGTTGCTATTGGTGCACCCCGGCCGGGTTAAAACTTTCTGAAAGCCGTGTCCGCGGTTATGGACGACTTGGAGCACAGTATCTCGATCATAGACAAGCATAACTAAAGTTTACTGCTATAAATTTGACTTTATAATGACTAGTAATTAGCTTCACTATAATGGAATGGCTAAATAATACTGGCCACAATTGCTTGTTTGGAGTGTCGCTTGCGACCATTGTACCTGACTAGTAAGTATTGCAACTACAACGGAATGGCTGATTAAAAGTACCAACAACTGCCGGGTTTTTGGGTTCATCTCATGCTACCTGTATCTGATTAGTAATTATTGCAACTATAACGGAATGGTTAACTAAAAGTGCCCACTGCCTACTTTATTCAGGACGATTATTTAAACCTGACTAGTAAGGAGCCGCAACTAAAACTGAATAAGTAAAACTGCCAACCGTGCGAGTTCCTCGGTTGACTTCCTCGTTTGGTCTCGAGGGGGAAACACCAGGATGGGTTTGTTTGGTGTTAGCTTCAGGTTGGATCCGGATAGGTCATTCTCACCCCTCTCTGATAACCGCCAGTTGTATCGAGTCTCTATAGGTTGTTCAGTGCATCTTGCCGCCGCTCGATCCACCATACCTATGTAGGCGAGGACCGCGAATTCTAGCCTCGCTGCATGGCCTCAAGATCGACGCCTCTTTTTCCTTTGCCCTTTGTCGGCACCCTTTGTTTAAGCAGGTTTTGAGATCGACGCCGTTAGTGGTTACCCTTCCGGCCACGGGCAGGGTTATGGACGCCATTGGTTATTCTTCAGGGCTCTTAGCCCCATTTGCATCTTGTCCGTAGTCGGACGCTCGATCATTTCCAAGGTGATTTGGATCTTTGTATATTATATTTGTATTCTTGACTCTCTGAGTCGCTGCTATATATATCTGTTCTGTGGGTCCCATCGAGGACTGTTGTGTAATGCTATTACTTCGTTTTCCACCCGCACGAAAGTGCCTGGTGGGCACCTTTGAATCGTTTCTATGCGGGTTTGGCGAATTTTGCTAAAACTTGCATAGGTCCGATTCTGAGGGTGTTACACTGTGTGATGTGTTTATGCACATAAAAGACGGAAAGGAGATCTGGGATGCACTGGATGCCAAGTTTGGTGCTGCAGATGCTGGCAGTGAACTGTATATCATGGAGAGCTTTCATGATTTTAAGATGACTAAGGACCTTCCTGTGGTTCAACAAGCTCATGAGATACAGTGCATTGCCAAGGAGCTCGAACTCCTTAAGTGTACCTTACCCGACAAGTTTGTGGCGGGATGCATTATTGCTAAGTTGCCCCCTTCATGGAGGAACTTTGCCACAACTCTCAAACACAAGAGACAGGAGATATCAGTTGAAAATCTGATAGCGTCCCTTGATGTTGAGGAGAAGGCTCGGGCTAAGGACACTACTGAGAAAGGAGAGGGTCTTGCTACTGCTAACTTTGTGCAGAAAGGCAAATCCGTAGGCAAGAACAAAGGGAACTTCAAACCCTCCTTTAACAAGCCTGTAAAGACTACAACCTTCAAGAAGAAGAAGACGAACAGGGACAAGAGTGAACTGTCTTGTTACACTTGTGGAGAGCCCGGCCATTTTTCCAAGGACTGTCCAGAACGCGCAGACCGCAGAGGGAAAAAGGCCAAGACTGTCAACGTCGTGACCGCTAGCAATACTGATGGGTATGGTAATTTATTTACTGTTCTTTCAGTATTTCAATCACCGTGTTGGTGGCTTGATACGGGTGCTAATGTTCATGTGTGTGCTGACATCTCTATGTTCACTTCTTATCAGGTCGCTCGGGATTCATCCGTCCTAATGGGGAATGGATCACATGCTTCTGTTCGTGGTGTTGGCACGGTGGATCTGAAGTTTACTTCGAAATATCGTCTACCGAGGAACGTGCAGCATGTCCCTACTATGAACAAGAATCTCGTTAGTGGCTCCCTTCTTTGCAGAGATGGGTTTAAGGTTGTCTTAGAGTCTAATAAAGTCGTTGTTTCGAAACATGGACAATTTATTGGTAAAGGTTATGAGTTCGGAGGCTTGTTCCGGTTTTCACTTTCAGAGTTTTGTAATAAATCCGTGAATCATATTTGTGGTGGTGTTAATGATGATACCGTGTTTGGCATTCTCGTTTATGTCACATTAATTTTGGTTTGATGTCTCGGATGTCCGGCATGAGTTTAATTCAATTTCACTATTGCCAAAGGTTCTAAGTGCCATAGTTGTGTGCATCAAAGCAACCTCGAAAGCCTCACAAGGCTGCCGAGGAGAGAAACTTGGCACCTCTAGAACTCATACATTCGATCTATGTGAGATGAATGGTGTGTTGACAAAAGGTGAAAAGAGATATTTCATGACGTTGATAGATGATGCTACTAAATTCTGCTATGTTTACTTGTTGCAAACTAAAGATGAGGCTTTAGACTACTTTAAAATCTATAAGGCAAGTTGAAAATCAACTAGAGAGAAAGATCAAGCGTCTTAGGTCGGATCGTGGTGAGTATTTTCCCAAAATATTTGATGAATTCCAGAACACGGAATTATTCATGAGAGGACGCCTCCTACTCGCCCCAATCAAACGGGGTTGCCGAGAGGAAAAACCACACGCTGACTGACTTGGTGAATTCCATGTTAGCCACTGCTGGTTTATCAAAGGCATGGTGGGGGGAGGCTTTGTTGACTTCATGTCATGTCCTGAATAGAGTTCCTAACAAGAATAAAGAAAAGACCCCTTATGAGGAGTGGGTTGGGAGAAAACCATCACTTTCAGATTCAAGGCATTTGGGGTGTTTGGCGAAGGTCAACATACCGATTCCCAAGAAACGCAAGCTCGGACCCAAGACAGTGGATTGTATCTTTCTAGGATATGCTCCACGGAGTGTAGGCTATAGATTTCTAGTGGTTGAGTCTGAGGTACCTGATATGCATGTTGATACTATAATGGAATCTCGTGATGCAACATTCTTTGAGAATATTTTTCCTATGAAAGATATGCATAGCATTGGTAGGATTTCTTCTGAAATACTTCCTGAATCTAGTGCATCTATTGATAATTCTGAACAACCACATGAGGAATTTCTTGAGAAGGATGACGATGAACCTCTCACGAGGAGTAAGAGACAGAGTGTTGCAAAATCCTTTGGCAATGATTTCATCGTGTACCTTGTGGATGATACTCCCAGATCCATTACTGAGGCATATGCATCTCCTGATGCAGATGATTGGAAAGAAGCTGTCCAAAATGAGATGGACTCGATTCTTTCTAATGGAACTTGGGAATTATCAGAACGACCCTATGGTTGTAAACCTGTGGGATGTAAGTGGGTGTTCAAGAAGAAGCTAAGGCCTGATGGTACTATTGAGAAGTACAAGGCGCGTCTTGTAGCTAAGGGCTACACACAGAAAGAAGGCGAAGATTACTTTGACACCTATTCACCTGTCGCTAGACTGACCACCATTCGAGTACTACTGTCCCTGGCTGCCTCTTATGGTCTTCTCGTTCATCAAATGGATGTGAAGACAGCTTTTCTTAACGGAGAGTTGGAAGAGGAGATCTATATGGATCAGCCGGATGGGTTTGTGGTAAAAGGTGAAGAGACAAAGGTGTGTAAGTTATTGAAATCTTTATATGGCCTGAAACAAGCACCTAAGCAATGGCATGAGAAGTTTGACAGAACTCTACTTTCTGTTGGCTTTGTCATTAATGAGGCTGATATGTGTGTTTACTATCGCCATGGTGGGGGCGATAGCGTTATATTATGTTTGTACGTGGATGACATTCTGATCTTTGGTACAAACATGAAAGTGATAAATGAAGTCAAGTCTTTCCTGTCAAAGAGTTTTGATATGAAAGATCTGGGAGAGGCTGATGTCATTCTGAATATCAAGCTTATTAAGAACGAGAATGGGATTACTTTAACGCAATCTCATTATGTTGAGAAGGTCTTGAGCCGATTTGGCTTTAATAATGGCAAGACTTCTCCAACACCTTATGATCCCAGTTTGACATTACGAAAGAATAAGAAGGAACCAACAGATCAGCTGAAATATTCACAAGCTGTTGGTTCTCTCATGTACTTAGCAAGCGCTACAAGACCCGATATCTCTTTTGCTGTGAGCAAGTTGAGTAGGTTCATGTCTAACCCGGGTATTGATCATTGGCATGCACTTGAAAGGGTCATGCGCTATCTATGTGGTACAATGAGCTATGTGATTCACTATTCAGGAAATCCTGCTGTGCTTGAAGGATATAGTGATTCGAATTGGATCTCTGACATTGATGAACTCTACGCCACGAGCGGGTATGTGTTTACCCTTGGAGGTGGCGCAGTGTCATGGAGGTCTCGTAGACAAACCATATTGACGAGGTCAACTATGGAAGCAGAACTTACTGCTTTAGACACGCCAGCGTTGAGTCGAATGGCTGCGTGAGCTCTTGATGGACTTGCCTGTGGTTGAGAAACTCATGCCGGCAATCCTTCCGAATTGTGACAACCAAATTATTGTCAAAGTGAACAATTCTAAGGATAACGCGAAGTCATCAAGACACGTGAAGAGACGTTTGAAATCTGTCGAAATTGAGAAACTCGAGTAATAAGCTACGTATATTCGAATGCATAAAACCTGGCAGATCCCTTTACAAAGGGACTATCACGAAATGTGATAGAAAGTGCATCAAGGGAGATGGGGTTGAGACCCATGGATGTCACACCTTAGTGGTAACTCAACCTATGTGATCGGAGATCCCGTGAATTAGGACCTGGGAAGAACAAGCTAGTGGTTTGACTGAGGAGAGTATTTTGTAACCCTCTCTATGTGAAGATGCATGACTCTCATAATCTGTAAGGCAGGTTGGCAACATGCCTTAATGTGTTTCTGTTGGCTTTAATTAGCAAAGATGTCGTCCTACAGGGCATTCTTGAAAGAACACACCTATATGAGCTCGATCAGAACGTCGGTCTATGAGATCTGGGTGATCTCTAGTAAACTCATGAAGAGACCAGGGAGTATGACGCATATGCTCCAACCCGCGGGGTAGGCTACTGACAGCCAAGTACTAGTTATGATTTTGAACGAAATCTATTGGCACCAAACTTGCAATTCAAGGTTCGTCCATTGTTCAAGTTGTTGATAGACGTAGTTCAAGATTCTAGGCGGAAGTTCAACTTAACAGTCTCTGCTGAAACACTGGTATATAAACAAGTAGCAAGGATTGACAAATCTTCAAATGGGCATTTGAGATCTGGTGGGGGATTGTTAGAAATAATGGGGCTAATGGGCTAATCCATTTAGGCCCATGAGTGTTTCAGATTTTCCCTAAATCTCAAAGCCCAAATTTGTGGCAGCCCATATGTGTTTGGGCCCATGTTTGTGGCAGCTCACATGGGAGTGGAGTGGGAGCTAAAGTTTAGTCCCACATGGAAAGTTGGAGGAGAGTTGCACCACCTTATAAGGTGGAGTGTTGCACCACTTTGTAAGTGAGTGGGAATAAGAGAGATACACACGCGCGCTCCTCCTCCGACGACGCCGCCTCTCGCACGCACGCTCGCCTCGTCACGCTCAAACGGTTAGCTTATTCGGGTCGCTCCCGGATCGTTGGCTACTGTAACTGACCCCTCCGTTAGGGTTTCCTGAGCCGCTCTATATAAACCAATCTAGGGTTTTGCCTTCCTCTCTACTTGCGCCGTCACCGTAGTCTACTCCATCCCGCTTGCCGGCGTGCACCGGCGGACGGGAGAGCAGGTCTCCGGAACCACTCGCCCTTGCGATCCTGTACGGGAGAGGGCGAATAAGGTTTTTGGGAAGCGCTCTGCGCGACTGCTCGAGTTCTTCATCACGGGTCGTCTTCCATCCAAGTCAGGCGGTGCTGCCTACCGCCGTCTTCGTCGCCATCTGCTGCGATCCCTCTTCCCCAAAGTTTCTACTACGACAACCGAACGGTACGTGCTACGTGATCCTGTTTGGTTATTCATCATGTTCTGCGAGTACATGTTAGGCTGCTGTTTGTTTCCGATCATCCTGTTGTTTAGTACATCTAGTATGTTCGAGTTACATGAGCTAGTAGCTGGTTTTGTCATGATTTATATTCTGGAATTAATCGTGAAAATTATGCCTAATAATCCAACAGGATGGATGGGCATCTGGAGATTTTACAAAGCACACAAATGTGCCAAGACATCTACTGCATGTCTAAAATCTGTTTGAACCTTGTGACATTTAGAAAATTATACTAGTGTTATTTTCAAGCTAACAACTCAACCTCTAGCTTTTTTTTTTCTTTTCTTTTTGAGAAGAGTCAAAACCTCTAACTTGGGTTTGGTCCTTACATAAGGTCGTCGCACCGGCCGGGTAATAAAAGGGAAGTTTGACCACATTTGATTCTGGTTGTCTCTTTCCACCAAGACACAAGTAGTACCTACGATACCAAGCCGGGCCATGATTTGGATGGTTTCTGCATGACAATGACAATGCCATCCCAATTCACAAAACGATACATACATACTATAGCATAACTTACCTGTTACGAAGGGCTTGGAGGACAATGAATCGATATATGCAGGCTCCAGAGTATGATTAATGATGTCTCTCACGTTCTCGCCATCCAAATCATGGCCTTGAAAATGGCTATCTCCAGAGGACAATGACATCTCTCGAGTGTTTCTGTCTGTTCCTTGAAGATGGATGGATCTATGGTAGCCATCGCTGGAACAGGGAACTGACTGACTGACTGCAAGGATATATGCAGTGCAAACTGGAACAGCAATCTCAACATCCTTCAGTGCGTGCGTGCTTGAGACCAAACCAATGGTTAGGGAGGGGCTCTCGTGACAGAGACTAGCAGTCAGCAGACCCTCCTCCATCACGAATAATGCATGTCGCCGGACCGACAGACATACGGTCAGTGTCGAGTAAAGTACACTGTCAGGCACAATGATCAGGTCGCGGATTAACATCAGACTCCTCTCGCTTAGACCATGTACTATGTTGCTCGGGTTCAAAAAAAACTATGTCAGAGTTTAGAACCGCTTTGATTAACCTGTTATGTATAGAACCATCATGAGACCCACTGGGCACATTCTCTGCATGCATGCATCCAGGCTCTCCCTCATAATTGTGCCACAAGGTCCCACATCTGCATGAAAAAAGCGAATCATATTGTTAATCCGCTTCTTGTGTCAGAGTATATGAGTCGATGCTCCACTATGTAATGAATCGGTTCAAGAGGAGGAGAGAGAATGTTAGGAACCGCTTTTGGTTCACATAGTACATGGTCTTAAACACTATCATATTAGTAGTACAGTACACAGTTATACAGGCACGCACCACAAATTGCGTGCAATTTGTTTATCAAGATAGTTTAACTTTAATTTTATAACAAGGTACTAAAAATAAACTAGCAATACAAACAAGAATAGAAGCCTAGCGCTACGCTACCCGGCAACGGCGTCAGAAAAGTATCTTGATTCTCTAAGTGCAGGGGATCAGCGTAGTATAATTCGATAAGTATTTAAGTGTCGAACCCACGAGGAGCTGGAGGTAAACTATCTATTCTCAGAAGACCTATAACCCAGTTATATGGCCTTTTATGCAAAATTAGGATCTACGGTGTGTGTGGTTGTTTTTAATATTAACTAGAAAACAATAAAATAGTTGAAATAAATACTATAAGTAAAATAATGCAAATGAAGTTGAGCTAGTGGAGTGGATGTGGATAATCTATGAGAGCAAATATTTAGGAAAATTGCTATTTCATTCTTTTTATTGTTTCTTCTAGGAGGATCCATAACTAGGTGTAGCTATAGATATGAGCAAATACACCACTAGTGATTGATCCCAATGCCAATTAAGAACAAACAAAGGAATATTAAGACATAAAATCCAACCACCGCATTTAGATCTAAGGTCCCCATAATAATACCCCCATCGATTAACCATAAATTAATACTACATATATTTCTATGACTTGGGATTAGGTGCTCACATCTGTTGTGACGACCTTGTGCATCCCCCAATATATGTGTGCACTCATATGTTAGTGAATCAAGATCATCATAGATGATAACATATACTTGTATGTAACCAAAACAAACTAGATCACAATTTCCATAGCAATTCACTACTCAAACATCAACATAGTCATAAAATAGATCATGGAAAAATAATATATTGCATTATACATCATGTTTTCCAAGAGATTACAGTGGGGGATGATGGGATCTTGCAGTAGATGGTTATGAAGATGAGCCTCCCCAAGGGAGAGAGGAGTACATGGCGTGGTGGAGGAGCGGCGGCGGCTTACCTAGGGGGCCGAGGCCCCTTGCCCCTTCTTCTTCCTTGGCCATAGTGTTGATCTTGAAGAGGTTCTCCCCCTTATTGGGGGCTGCCAAGGAGGGGGAATTTCGTGGCTATGGTGGATCCTCCAAAAAGTAGGGTGTCCCCTCAATATATAGTGGTGGAGATGCAATCTTGACTATAGGATGGATGCCCCTTTGATCCAAGGGATCTTGGGCATCTCTAGAACCTTCCTAGGAGTCCCCTCTGTCTCTAATCTATACCTAATAATAAAGGACGAAGTGTTTCTTACGAGTTCCGCTTTTTTGGACGGATTTACCCCTGCCCAGGCCGACGGGCACTAGTATAAAAAGAGCCATTCGTCCACCCCAGTTTGGAGCATTACTCCCAGTTATGGTTGGACCCGGGACTAATGTCAGCATTAGTCCCGGTTCCAACGGCTAGAACGCCAGCAATCTTTAGTCCCGGGTCAAACGGGACCTTTAGTCTCGGTTCGTATCACCAACCGGGACTAAAAGGGGTGCCCTTGGTGCCAACCCCTTTAGTCCCGGTTCGTATCACTAACCGGGAACTCATCTTTATAATCACCCTATTACGGTGTGACGTTTGATGTTATCAAGATACTCTTCTAGTGTTAGTGATTGACATGATCTCATGGTCTAAGGATTAGGATTACTTCGTATGATGTTATAGCAATATAAACACAATGACTTTGATCGTAATGCTATACTTCGGATGAATGTCCATGATTAGAAAACCTTGATCATCTTGTTAATCAACGAGCTAGTTTATAAGAGAGGCATAACTAGGAACTTTCTATTTGTTTAAACACACATGTATTAACATTTCAGTATTAATACAATTATAGCATGAAAAATAAACATCTATCATATACTTGGAATATACATAATAACAACTTTATTATTGCCTCTCAGGGCATATTCCCTTCAGGGATATCAGCAAGCCAAGTGGGAAATCAACAAGCAGCTAAAAATTATGGTGTGACCTAATTATACACGAGAAATGGATTACGGGCTGTGCATGATTAAAGGAGAGTCGATCCGTTGGATGCTTGCATTGATTGAAAGAAATAAGCTCAGCCTGAGAGGTATACCACAACCAGTGGCGGCGGTAGAGTCAGAGAGATGTATGTGCATTTCTCAAATGCATAGGACAGTGAGGTGGCAGGCGGCGATTCTGAGAGAGATCAAGGAGAGGCTGGTCGAGATTTTCACAATCACCACTCCGTTGGGCTGACTTCTAACCTGAATTAATAAGTTTAGAAGGCTTCTAATTGAACATATAAATTGACCACTAATGTCCCCATCCTCAAACTAATTTTTTATGACCCGGTTTTCTTTTGATCCCATCGAAATTCATATCTAGGCCATGTATACCTCCATATAGTTGTATTCAGTCGAGCTAGGTATACTTCACATTCTTACCAGCTGACCCCACCTCTCGTTATCACGATCTACGTCTTTGCATGCTAAATTTTAATTTTTTTCTGCTGCTATATATCTCCCGATTTTCACCTCCCGCACGCATGTCTACGGTGAGTATACTTCTAATTGGATCATACGGGTTTTTTCGAGTTTGTACGGTCGTCAAAACGAATCGGTATCGAGTTTTTGTTTGTCAAAGTTTGAGGAAGAGGGGCACGAAAGCAAAAGTGTCAAAAAATCAATCTGTAGCAACGCACAGGAAATTTTCCTAGTGAGTCCATAAAGTCGTGGTTGGGCCGAAATCCTCGAAGATGGAAAGAGTTTGAGTCAATCACGCCACATATTTTCGGAGTCCCGAAACCGCTTTTGTCCTCCGTAGTAATATGGCTATAAAAAATGCATCCGGACTCCTATTGGGGTAAATTTTATGTCTAAATTATTGAAAATAAAATTCTCCACAACTTTACTTTTTACACTTTTTCCATTGAACGTCATATTTTGGGTTATTTTTGGCAATCTTCAAAAAGAGTTATGCAGGGACAGATTTCAGGATTTCCAGATTTCATCATAATGAAAAGTTTCCTTCCATATTTATGTATTTACTACACAACAAAGTGTAAAACAAGAAATTGTGCACTTTTGAAACTATTAGTAGGTTAGTCCCAATAAATATAATAATATTGCAAAATAATAATAATTTTGAAGCAATAAACGACAAAGTTTATGGATGCATTTTACATGCATCATATGCAATGTTAAGGATATCGCTTATCGGTAATTTATCCGTCGGCTGAAATTTAGCGATTTTTTAGCGTATCGGCCTATTTATCGGGTGATAAATCAGAAAATCGGATGATAAATCAAAAAATCGGCATATCGGCCACCCTCGACTGGCGATAAATCGGACGATTAATCGGCATATCGGACGATTTTTTGAATAGTGATCATATGTGAACATAGAGTCTATCAGACCTGATCATCACGTGATGCTTCAAAACGACAAACTTTATTAACGGTGCATACTAAGGAAGAACATATTATTATCTTGATATTCTGTAGAAGGATCATCTTATAATACTACCGCCAAGCTCTAATCTAGACATAAGCATAAATAAGATGCAAACAAACATCATATGTAAAAGTGACATGATATGGTTCTTGTACTTTATCACTATCTTGTGCATCATGGTATGATCTCTATCATTCCATTTGTGTCACGCCAAGGTCTATGGTGCTTCCACTTATTTGTTATAATTCCTGAGATTATTTTACCATACTAAAATTGTAACATTTACCATATCATGATACAATCCCAGTAAAAATAAATCTAGACGTCTCTAATTTATCTTTTGCAAATTTTACGTGGTTGTGGGATTTTTAGGAAAGAACCGTTCTACCTGCGAACTTCAATCACAACAGTGATAAGCAAGTTATTAAGCAGATCGTTATAAATCAGATATTAACTATAGTGAGAGAGACAGACACCTGGTATCCACTTACGCAAAACGAATTGCATGTCAAACGTGAAACATATCTCATGTGTGAGGGCATGTAAAATTTGTCTGGTCCGTTTCATCCCACTATGCCGCTAATATCCAAAGTATACGAAAGTTTTCAATAACATGAGCATCAACGCCTACATCTCCATGTGTTCTAACCGTATAAAAGCATCTACGCATAGACATAGCTCTGATGCCACTACTGGGGTTTGTTGCATGGAAAACAAAAAAATTCCTACGGTTGCAACTGCCAAGATCAAATCTAGGCGATACTTTGTAACGGTTTTAGAAGGATTCACCCTTAAAGACCGTAAGAGGGATAACGTTACCGCAAATAAACATGGTTGATGTAGAGTGAAAACGATCATCCTTTTTTTCATTGCTTGTGTGGACCACCTTCACCAGCTATGCCACCGGAGAAGATTTTCAGCATTACTCTTGCCCGCTGGAGCCAATAGATCGTCCTAGCTCCTCTTCCCCTCCGCCTCTTGGCCATCTTGTCATTCCCGCGCCAAACGCTCCCTCCTCTCCACAGTATTCACTAATACTGTCTACGATTGTTATTATTGAGGGTAGGGGGCCTTTGCCCCCTCCCCCTCCCTCCAAATACACACGATTTTTTCTAGATAACTATTAGTACATTATTAAGAAGAGACAATATAACAGGATGAGCTACGGCATTTTCCTAGTGCGAAGCTCGACATCGGGGCGATAAACATACAACACCAATCATGATATTCGGCCCACTAATCATGTCGAGAATTAAGGTAGCATCAACTCGTGAATGTTAGCCAAATTCGCGCTTTCTAACTTGCTGCCAAAAATCAGTTTAAAAAGATTCAGACTTAGATAAACCTATGGACATATTCCACTACGATCTTCTTCCCGGAGTGAAACTGGATCAAGCTACCTTGAATTTTGAACAACTTCCTTTTTTTCCCCGAGAACTTGCAGATTTTGATTGAAATCTGGCCGAAAGATGTGATAAGTACGAATGCTTCAAGTTGACTTGGGAAAACGAGAATAAAAAAAAATCGGTTTTGTTATCCCCCTTTAGCCGGGTTCGCCGGAGAATTTCACTGTTTTATGGCGATCAGGAAATAAAAAGATGCCCGAAAGTTATCCAAGAATTACTGAAATGTCAAAAGGGTTGAGCAAAATGAGCTATGAACGTTCTAGTTAGCTCACTGTCTGCAAGAAGTTTGAACTACGACTGGAGTTTACTTTACTGGGAAAGAAAATTACTAGAAGTTTGAATCGTTGAAATGATTTTGACCAAGCCCCATCCATCCATCGACCCCACGTTTGGTTTGCTGCCTAACCAATTAATTATTGGTTCTCCCGCTCGACATGTTGGGTGCAAATAGATGGATTGGTTGGATGGTCATGTGCATATGCATGATCGAAGCTAAAATTAATTCCACCGATCGAACTGATCGAGTGGCCAACCAAGAGCCTAGTACCTAGCTAGCATCATCCTATTCCTACCATACATTCAGCCCTCCTGTTCCAACCAAGAGCCGGCCGTATTGCTGTCGACGAATGTGTGCACCATGGCAGCATGCAGAGCATTCTTCATCTGCAGCATCTGCCGGCGCGAACTTGAAAGATGAGTCGAGTTTGAGTACTACACAGGACACGATGATAAGTTCAGCAACACACAGTCTCACTCATCATCGAGCCATTATTGCCATCAGAGGAGGCGTGGCAAGCGAGGCATGCGGCATCGGAGAAGGAGTGCGCGAGGGATTCTCTCCTTGTCACACCTTAGTGAGTGGTGCAACACTCTACAATATAAGGTGGTCCAACTCCCCTTCCACTAAAGAATGCGACTAAACTTTAAGACCACTAGCGCAGCCATATGCTGCCATGCTCAAGTGAGCGAAAAAGAATTTCAGAATTTGTCTAATGTTCCAACAGCCCAAAACTCATCAAATTCCAACACATTGTACCTGCAAAACCATTGTGGTATTGTTAGACCTTCTGGTCTTTTTTTCATTGCCTGCCTGGACCACCTCCTTCAGTTGCACCAATCCGAGAACACCATCGGAGAGATAGGTTAGTCTGTCCCTCGCCCACTGGAGCCAATAGATCGTCCTGGCCCCTCTTCTCCTCCACCTCTTGGCCATCTCGACATTCTACCGCCGACGCTGCCTCCTCTCCATAATATGCACTAATATTATCTACGATTGTTATTGTCGAGGGTAGGGGGCCCTTGCCCCCACCCCCCTCCTCCCACTCCCCCTCCAATATACACGGGGATTTTTTGCTAGATACTCCATCTGTTTTAAAATATAATACTTTTTACCTTTTTTTCTAAAACATATGTATTGTCTAGTCTTCTTTAAATAGATATGTTCATCCATTATGCTCCAAAAGATACATACTAAAAGAGTCTAAATATTTATGTTTTAGAAAAAGACTAAAACATTTTATATTTTGAAATGAAGGGAGTAACTACGTACATCCTTAAAAAGAGACAGTATAACAGGATGAGATGCCACGTTGTAAGGGAAAAATGCCTTATCTATTATTTTGGTTAATGTTGACACCTGAGATAAAGTACGGACTAATGTTACCTACTAGTGTTTACAAATGTTATAGTCCATAAGAGATGATGAGAGGTGGTGTGTGAACCCCACCCCCCACACACATTCGCTAATCATGAGAAGAGCATGTGTTTTCGTTACATTTTTTTCTTATTATCAATTGAGTCGTTCAGGAAACACCACACTATTAAAAGGGGCGGTCTCAATAAGCTCTTTGGGAATGCAAAACATCATATACACATCCTAATACCAAACACCCACCTGAGATGAGCCATAAGTCAAGATGGAAAAATAGCCCGTGAAGGGTCCATGCAAAATCAGCGAGATTCCGGACGCTGTCGGAAATCCATCGCCTACCGCCGGAATTTCCCGGCGCCTACAGAACCACTCTACTGACTAGTGTTTCGGCGGGTCGCTAGAAATTCCCGGCCTAGTTTTCGGTTCGCCGTATTGGCTCCAGAATTTTCTGGCCCCGCCGAACTTACTACAAGTTTCGTCTCAGACTCCCTGAAACGGCTAGTTTTCCACCATACTATAAATACCCCTTTCTTCTCCACCGGGAAGGTTAGATCAATCATTCATATTCATTTTTTTATCTCTCTCTTTCACTCACTCCATTGTTGAAACATCAAAAAAGCTTGAGTATCTCCCTTTCTACCCAACCAAATCCAAATCTCTTTTGTAGAAAGTAAGAGGATATCCCGATCTATGTTTCCAACAATCCATATTTTATCCCCCCTTGAGTTCATCGAGTTGGTGAGTGGGCTTGTTACTCTTGGGTTCATGGAAAACCCTAGGTGGCTAGGGTCGCCCGAAGTCTTTCGGCGTGTGATTTGGCCGTGAGTGTTTAAAAAGTACCTTAAATTCTACCACGAGTAAGCGAGCTATTCCTTTATCTCGGAGATAAGGTGTCCTTTGTGTCTTGGGGAAAATCCTTCGTATGATCTCACACCTCTACAAACGTGATGTAGTCCCCTGCCCCCCTTCCAAGGGAGTGAACACGGGAATACATCTTCGTCTCCGAGTGATTCCGTTATCCCTAAACCGAACCTATTACTTGCGTTGTTTACTTTATGATAGCCTTCATGCTTAAAGTATCTTGTATCATCATCATCATCATATAGGTTGCCTCACCTATCTTGCATTTAGACACTGTTATATTCCGCAAAGCCTACAATTTGCAACAACAAAAAAATTGTAGAAACCTCAAAAAGGATTGAGCAAAATAAGATACCATGAGTGTTGTACTAAACTCACCGTCATCAGATTGAAGTTTGAACTCCCAAAAAAAAAAGAATGAAGTTTGAACTAATGGGTATTTATTGAAAAAAGAAAAAGGAACTAGCTAGCCCAGACCAGGACATGCATATGAATTGGATTGATACTCATGATTTGATTCCATTTCCACCGAACCGGCCGGGCGGGCACGTCACATGTCGCTCGCACGTGCGCCGCTCTCGTCATACTACAACTAGTGCTCTGCTTCATGTGAGTTAGCAGAGAGCATTCTTTCGTCAGCCAGCAGCAGCAGATGCAGATGCCGGCCTGGGAATGTCGCCTTCTTCTGCTGCTCTGCTTCATGGGAGGAACAGAGTAGGAGTCATTCTTCGTCTTCTCCGTCGCCGGCATACATAGCGTCATTGATACTGGTATGTTGCTGGTCAACTTGACGGGATGGGGTTCAGTTGGGAGCATATATATACCAGGATATCTACAAGCTCAAAGGAAAGACAAAAGAAAGAAAAAGAGAAAACAATTCTGATCGCATAGTCGTCGTCGTCGTCTGTCATCGTCACTACAACTGCTGCTGCTGCTTGTGCTTCATGGGAGGAACATAGTAGGAGTCATTCTTCGTCATCAGCATCAAGATGCCGGCCAGGCTGAACCTGAACCTGAAGGTCGTCTTCTTCTCCGTCTCCGACATACATATATAGCGGGATATTAGTATGGTGCTGGCCAACTTGACAGGATGGGGTTCAGTTGGGAGCATCTGGATGGATATCTGCCACCCAAGGATGACTCGACCACTAATGGTAGTAGCCTCACTGGCGCCGCTCGCTCGACCGACTCTGTGTCGGCGCCGTCCGCCCGCCCATCCGGTGGTCGACGAGCTGCTCTCGCGTCCATAACTTGCAATACCAAAGCTAAAAGGGCCAAACGGCCAATCAGAAACATGTGCGAATTGACATGGACAGAGCAGCAGCAGCATGAGTAGAAGATGGAACTGAAGATGGAGACGGAGCGTATGCGTGGAAGCACGACGACAGCGACCGCCGCCACGACGACAGATACGCTTCTAAGTACGCGGCGCAATGATCATGTCGAAAGTTAAGACGGTCTCATCCAGCCATTAACAGTCAGGCAGGCAGGTCCCTACGACATGAAGCCAAGCCATGATTTGGGGTTTGTGCATGATAACTACAATGCCATGGCAATCCACAAATGATATACTTAGACGAGTAGCATATAAACTCACCTGTTTTGTTTACCTTCCACGAAAATGCATGATAAATATATATATTCCAGACAGAGTATATGATGTCTCTGACCCGTTCTCGCCATCCAGACATGAATTCACAGCTCGCGCCAAAACTGAACATTCCCGGCTGGGTTCCAGAATCCAGGAGGAGGAAGATAAACTTGAACCACCACCAGAGGATCATCCATCCCACGAGTGCAATGTGACAGGCGTACCACCATGTTATTAGGTTGGTGCTGGAACCAAATCAAACGATCATTGCTGCCACATCCAACCATCATCTCCGCTTGCTTGATGTGAGCACCCTCTTTTGTAGTACTACTTCACAAGGTCATTCAGGGGAGCACGGGATAGAATGGCCATCAGACGAATGATAAGAAGACTCTCATACTAATTGTTTGCAGCCCAAGCGCACGAGCTACTACTACTACCGTCACCCAACTACAAGGTAAGTATGTTACAAGAAAGACCATCTATACTGTTGATGATTGAAACCTGCTCAAATTTCTAGGCGGGGAAGCTGCTTTCACCGGACCAGCAAGGGAAAAATGTGACTTCTACCCTTCTACTAGGGATCTAAGTAACAGAGAGAAAATGCAAACTTCTAGTTTTTTTCTAGGGATCTAAAGAGAAAGAAAGAAAACTACTGCACAGCATACAGAACAGTGACCGGGCAACCGGCCTGATCAATCATGCAGCCCTCCTCCCATGCATGGTCCAGGACGATGATGGTGATAACAGTAAGCCGAAGCGGGGTGTGGTGTAGGGGGTGATCAGCAAGTGCACAGACAGCATGGATCATACGGGTTTCCCGAGCTCGGATGGCAGCAGGCCCCACGCATGGAGTACCTCTGCAGAAACAGGAGAAGAAAATTGTTTAGTTTCAGTGAGTGGTGAACATGACCTGGAAATAGGAGAAAATGCAGTTGATTGCAGAGCACCCTAATAGTTCTCAGTCATAGAAAACTAACTGTTGATTCAGTTAGCAGGTTCAGTTAATAAAAAAGCATGGAGAAGAAATGAAGAAGCATGTGTTGGCACAAGGTACACAGGAAGAAAGCCTGGCCCATGAATCGACAGAACCGCATATGGAAGAAGTATAAATAAACCAACTAATGGGTGATATAACCACTATCGCGAAGTTGCATTAGAAGAAATACAGACTAATCAGAAAAGGCAGCAATATCTGCGTATAGAACAGGAAACGTGATCTACATGAGAGTAAGATGGTATTCATAATGAAGCAGCAAAATGATGGAAAGCATTCCAGTCTCAAGAAATATATGATCTACATGAGAGTAAGATGGTATTCGTAATGAAGCAGAAAAATGACGGAAAGCATTCCAGTCTCAAGAAATAAACTGCAATTCTGTCATTTAGATTCCATCCATGGCCTTGTCATGATCCATGTGGGCATGCAAATAACTCTACAACACACTGCTCTGTTACAGGCAGCTAGTGCCCGTGCATGCCAACTGTCATGTGTACATACGTGGCTTGGTCCAAAGGTCAATGGGATGTGAGCGTTAAGTACTAATGGAGTATCTATGAACGTGCACTCTGAAGTTAATAATCCGCACATGCTTTATCTACATATAAATTGTAAGAACTTGGGACAAACCAATTAGGCAGCACTCCAATTTCAGCAATAACAAACATGAGCTGGAAAAGGAAATTTGCACGTTTCCACAACTGGGAGAGCATACCTAATGGTATTTTGTCAAATCCACCATATAGCACGCCATCGTCACTGGGAATTCCCTGCTAAAATTGGAAACTTTGGTTCAAATCTTAGCAGCAGATAAAGAAAAAAATTAAGAATACAGGACAGAAATGTAGTGTTGCTGTGATCACAATCAAACATGGAAAAACTACAAAATGCAAGTACTGAGAAAAAACAATAAGAGCATGAACAGACTAATACAGTAATTCCTCTCTGAGCATCTGAATATATGAGCAACCTATTGATGAAAAGTGCAACTCCTAGCATTAAAGAAAGCTATACCCGAACAATTCCCTATACTAACCAGACGATTTACATGCTGCATGACGAATAATGAACAAAAATGAGGGCACAAATATATTTTATTTATAAAACCATCTCACCTGTGCATTGACAGCACCCCTTCCAATCCACATACTTCAAAAATTTGGTGTAACTGATGAACAAGCTGCTGGGATGTTAGTCTGATGGTCAGGAAAACTTGAGGCTTTCTTGTCTTGAGATGAACAAACATGTTCCACTAGAACATTATCCTCTCTCCCTCAAGACTGACAATAATCTACAAAATCTTACTTGGGATCTAAAAACTCTCCAGTATCAGACTGTTCTTCATCATCATCTTCCAGATTAATTACAGTAATCGTTTGGCCATTGCCTAGACTGTGAAGCGTAGCTTGTCCATCTGCAGCCTGATCTAAAGGCAATTGCACATCCTTTAACTGACCCACATCCGCTGCAGGTTTATCTGCACCAATATTCTGAAGCATCTGTTCACCGTTCAGGTCACAATGATCCAAATCATGCACACCCGTAACATGATTTAGAAGCATTTCTTCATTCTTTATCTGGTGCTTAATGTCAGGATGTTCATCTGTAGTATGATCTGGTATCAACTGGTCACTATTTACATGGTAATTGTCCAGAACTTGCACAGCAGGGCCCTCATTCAGAAGCATTTGTTCATTCTCCATCTGGTGATTATGATCCACATGCTCCTCTGTGTCTTGCTTCTGGATTGTTTCTTCATTGTTTACAAGCATTTGCTCATCCTCCATCTGGTGATTATGTTCCACATGCTCCTCTGCATCTTGCTCTAGAAGTGTTTCTTCACTGTTTACAAGCATTTGCTCATCCTCCAACTGTTCATCACCAGGTCCATGTTCATCAGCTCTCTGATCTATAAGCATCTGCTCACTGTTCAGATCGTTCTCATTCGAGTCATATGTACCAATATCCTGATTCAGAAGAACCTGACCATCGTCCAACTGTTGGTTGTCATCTGCAAGTTCTTGACCTTGAGTTTCTACAGTATCATCTGCAAGTTCTTCTTGACCTTGAGTTTCTACAGTATCATCTGCAAGTTCTTCTTGACCTTGAGTTTCTACAGTATCATCTGCAAGTTCTTCTTGACCTTGAGTTTCTACAGTATCATAGTGTGCTTGTTGGCTCATCTGACCATCTACATCAGGAAGAGAATCATGAACATGGTCTTCAGGAGGGTCACCAGGAATCTCGGAAATTTCACAGCTCTCGTTAGCTCCAGTAACATTGAGGTCAAAAATCCCAAACCAAGCTGGCAGCTCTTCTTCATCTTTTTTAGGATCACCAGCGTCAGTTTCAAGTTCATTTTGTGGAATCTCCTCGAGAAGTTCAGTTTCAAGTTCACTTTCTGGAGCTTTGTCAAGAAGTACAGTTTCAAGTTCACTTTCTGGAGCTTTCTCAAGAAGTTCACTTTCTGGAGCTTTGTCAAGAAGTTCAGTTTCAAGTTCAACCTGTGGAATCTCCTCATGAAGTTCAGTTTCAAGTTCAGTTTGTGGAGCCTCCATTTCACGTCTAGCTTCCGAGCAACCACTGTTCTCAGCCACTGGTTCGATCAGGCATTCGTCCCTAGACTCGATGCCAGCCTCCGTTTCCTCCTCGACACCGCTGAGCTGGGACTGCATATGCACCGGTTTCTCAAGCGAATGCACCGGTTCCTCAACAGGCTCTGATGGATGAACATCCACAATGGATAGTTGGTGACTGGCATTTATTTCACCAGCATCATTCAAGCCAGCAGCAGCAGCCTCACCACCCTCATCTCTGCGAACGTCTTCAGCACGATCCACTGATTCTACCATCTCTTCATCTTCATGTTCATGGCTAGCACCGTCATCTTCCTCTGATTCCACCACCTCTTCATATTCATAGCTGGCACCATCATCATCGCCATGATCATCTGATACCATCCCCTCTTCATCTTCATGGCTGGCACCGTCATCATCTGCCTCCATAACCACCACTTCTTCATATTCATGGCTGGCACCGTCATCCGCCTTCATAACCACCATGGAACGAGGTCCCTTTAGTTCCCTCGACACATGGTTGACATCATCACGGTCCACATCTCCGGCAGCAGTTGTATACTCTGCCACCTTGCTCTGGTCCAAATCACCGTTTCGTCCTCGCCAATCCAAATCCCTCCTGCCGCCACCATAAGAGTTCCTGGGCCTGGTTCTGCTCCTACTCCTGCTTCGGCTCCTGCTCCTACTCCGGCTCCTGCTCCGCCGCCTCCGGTCCAGTCTGCGGTCAACAGAGGGCCGCCGGTCATCACCGGAGGGACGTCGGTCATCACCAAAGGGACGTCGGTCATCAACAGAGGGCCGGCGTTCATCACCAAAGGGACGTCGGTCATCAACAGAGGGCCGACGGTCATCACCAAAGGGACGTCGGTCATCAATAGAGGGACGTCGGTCATCAACAGAGGGCCGGCGTTCATCACCAAAGGGACGTCGGTCATCGCTGGAGGCCCTGCGGTCGTTCTGCGAGTAGGAGCGCGACATGGCTGGCCTCCTCTTCTCGTCGTAGGCGTTGCTCCGGCGGCCACCGCCCAGGTCAGCAAGCCTGTCGCCGTCCTCGTCCCTCTTGTCACGGCCCCAGTCCCCACCACCGCCCGCTCCTCCTCCTGGACCTCCATCGTTATACCTGCGTCTCCCGTCAAAGCTCTGGCTCCTCCTGTCCCAGCCCGACCTAGCCCGGGCGAGCCTGTCGTCTTCCTCCCTCTTGTCACGGCCCCAGTCCCCACCACCAGCTCCACCGCCGCCGATGCCGACGCCGCCTCCGTTCCGGCGTGGCCATCTGGGGTCGTCGTCAGGGTGCGGTTCGTCGTCCCGCTTCCTGGCGTATCCGGTGGGGGATGGGACGTCCACGGGGCGAGGACTTGGGTTGTGATTGGCGTTGGCGTTGGCGTTGGCGTGCTTGGGGTTGGGGTCTTCCCTGGCGTGGAGAACGTGCTCGGGGAGGACGCCCTGGGCGACCAGGTAGTGGGCCGCGAGCCGGCCGGCCTCGAGGAGTATGTCGGCGCGCCACCCCCGGTCGCGTCCGGCCGCGATGGGGACGGCGAGCGCGGGCGGGGGCGGGGGCTTGTCGTCCATCAGCAGGCGCCGTGGCGGCAGCCGTTCGGGGCTGCGCCTCTGGAGCGGGGGCGGGGGCGGCGGCCGTTCGGGGCTGCGCCTCTGGTGAGGGGGCGGGAGCGGGTCGCGGGCCCGTCGGTGGTGGTGTCTCGGGGAGGGAGCCGGCGGCGGCGGAGATCGGCGGCGGTATCGTCCTCCCGACGGGAGAGGCAGGGGCGGGGGCTCGCGTCCGCGAATGCGTGATCTTGGGTGCATCGGGCCTGGACCTCCTCCTGGGCGTCTTGAATCGTGGCGAAATGCGTTCGGTGGGAGCGTTCAACCGGCGAGACGAGGCGACCCCGTCGTCCGTCGTTCAGTCCTGGTTCGTCAGAGCGGCGGCGAGATCTGCATCTGCTGCCGGACGGCCGGCCGGCGTCTCGCGGTCTCGTTCGTTCGAGGTCTTCCGGCGGCGGTGGCGGCGGCTCGTCTGGAGGCGGAGACACGGAGGAGCGGAGGGAGATTTGAGAGAGCGAGGGTTTGCTGTGCTATGTGAGTGGAGAGCACAAGGCAAGGCAATACGGTGGAGGTGGAAGGTGGGGTATCTCAAGAGGAATCTCACTCTCTTAACCAAAAAATTCTCACCCACGCCTTTTAACAGCCCGTTAACCCGCCCCTTTTTACTGCAGCCCCCCTTGGTAATGAACTTGTCAAAAAAAAAACCTTATAGATCATGAAAAGTGTATGAGCTGAAATTCCATATAGACTCTATATGTATCATGTTGATACAAATATAGAAGAGCATCTCCACCATCAACCATAAACAAGCGCCTCAAAACGATGTCGATGACACGTGTCGCTGCCGTTGGAACCCTAGTGTGGCGCACCGGCTCCCCACCTCCCGCCGCCTCTTCTACCGCTAGGTTTGGAATTCCGTTTATTCCCCAAAAAGGAAACACGTTTCGTCGAAAAGTAATATAAATGAAATGCTCTAAATAGAAACAGGGAGGAAATTGGAGAGTTAATCCTGCCAAAAAGGAAAAGACAGAAATTCCAGTAAAAGAACATTCTTGGTAGCCCATGGGATTCGTAATCGAGTTGCTGCCTCCCGTAACAAATTAAAGAAAGTCGTTTCCAACTGGCAACGCGATAATTCCCCTCTTTCGCCGTATTTCATGTCGATTGCCGAATGGAGTGGGGACCCTAGGTCCATGTTGTGGCTTCGTAATTAGGTCTCTTAGATTTACCTTTTGGTCTGCAAGCGACAATTCTATGCTGGCGATGGCGGTGTTGTGTGGATTAAGAATAAGATTCATGAATCCGTGTTCCCCTCGTCAGCGGATCTCATCCTTGACATTGAGGAGGAGCAGGAATCGTTCTAGAGTGGTGAATCTTGTTATGTCTTTGTGTTTTACATGCAGTATCCATGTTTCTTTTTGATGCTTTCTTCTCAAGCCACCAATATTTGGCCAACTTTATCTTTGTCAGGAGACGGCGTGGTTAGGTCTCACCAGATATGTCTTCGGATCTAGGGTCATTGCCCGGTCCTCTCTGTCGCTTTTTCTCTAGGGAAAAGATTTGTTTGATTCATAGGATCATATCCCATAGAAACTAATATCGTAGGAATCTTATTGTGTAAATTTCAAAGGAAAAAAAAGCATTAGGCTCGATCTCATGGAAATTTCCTTGACTACAAGTAAAGAGAAGTCCTCTTCCCATAGGATTCAGTTGACATGACATTTCATCTTGTGTTGACACCTCAAAGCATGCAATTTGTGACTAACCTTCTTATACCGCCTCTCTAGTTTGACTTTTAGTGTTTTAATCAGCTTATGTCATATGCCAAATAAGGCATGTTGGTTAAGGGTTAGTTTGATAATTTTTCCTTGGTCAATAGGGCAAAACATTTAATTTTAAGTTGATGTTTTGTCTCTGTCTCTTGGGATTTCAGTGATCATGTTTTTGCTAGTTTAGATAATTTCAATTCATATTTTCCTAGTAAGTTGTTTATGTAGTTCGATGAACTACAAGTGTTCATTGGCTATAGTTGATTCTTTAAAAGAATCCTAAGTTTGAGGTGTGCTTTAGTTACTATAATCTCTATTCTGTTAATTGGTTCTTACTAGTGTTCCTAGGTTTTACTACTGAATCTGTTGGTGGATTGTACTTTGTACTATGGTTGCTCAGGTTACTATTTTACTTAATTCTATCTACTGTTGTTGTGCTACTGTCATATGGTTCTCCACTAATCTGTATTGACTATTTTCTTATGTGGTTGGTCTCCCCTGCTGTGAACTACTATTCCTAATGTATCTACTTCTCTATTGTGTCTTCTTGATATTTTGGAATATGATTTATTGTTGTTGCTTTGGTTCATTTGCTACAAAACCTCAAACTAGTGAGGTTTAGGACAGGTTCCTAGACCTTGTCCAAATGGATTCTATAACAGATGGATTCACCACTTGGTGGATCCAACAATTTAAACAAAAAATGGGTTTTTGTGTGTATTTTTTTGTATTGTAGGTCAAATTTGGCTAGAAAGGCTAGAAGAGAAAGAATGGGATACGAATGTAGTTTAGCCTTTTTTTCCTTTCTCTTTCTTTTATAGTTTGTAATAGGTTTATATCTCTTTATAATAATCTTTTTGTAAAGAACCTCCTCAATATTGATATTAATAAAGATTCCTTCTATCAACATTGTCTCCTTTACTTTGTATTTGTAAGAATCCTTTTAATTCAATTGCGAATATATGAATTCAAGTTTGAATTATTCAAACCTCCATTTTGAACTCAATAGTCACTATTATTTCTTAAGTGAACACAATGTATGTGAATGTGTTGATTTGAGAAATCCACTCAATATATGATGCAAAATCATTTTTAAAATCCTATTTTCTTGGAAATCACGAGTTCACTTTGAAATTTGAATTCAAATCCTAGTGTTGACCTAAGTCAAACTTCAACACTTGAGTTCAATCTCAATCACTTGTAACCTTTGAAACAAAGTTTAAAATTTTCATGCTTTCGCAAATGCATGATATGCAAAAAACACTCATCACAAATAAGTCCCTTAAATGCTCCTATTATTAAGGCCATCACACAAACGAAAAGGATACATAGATAATCTTAGTTCATATTTTTCTGATAAGTTGTTGATGCGGCTTGACGAACTACACGTATTCATTAGATGCAGTTGATTCTTTAAAAGAATCATAAGTTTGTGGTGTGTTTTAGTTTCTGTAATCTCTATTTTGTTAATTGATTCTTACTAGTGTTTTTGAGTTTTACTACTGAATCTGTCGGTGGCTTGTATTATGTACTATGGTTGCTAAGGTTGTTGTTTTACTTAGTTCTATCTACTGATGTTGTTGTGCTACTATCATATGGTTCTCCACTGATATGTATTGACTATTGTCTTTTGGATACATAGAGGTCGAAGACGATCAATGATAAACGACATTATTCAAGTATGCATTAGACATAGATGAGCTTCCCAAAGGCATTGCACAAGCATTATTGCAGAAAGATTCGTGGTCTTACAATTGTGCTTGAGGTTGTTGCGTCTAAGGACTTGTTGATTTGGCATTGTTTCTTTGGGTTACCAGGTTCTCTTAGTGACATTAATGCATTGCATAGGTCTAATCTTTTGCAAGGTTGGGTAGTGGTGATGCTTCAACGTGCAACTGCGCCATCCGTGGGCATGATTACACAATGGGCGACTATTTTGCCGCCGACATATATCCTTCATGGTCAACATTTGTGAAGACAATTCATGAGCCAAAAATAAGGAAAGAATATGATTTTCCGCACCTCAAGAGACATGCCAAAAGGACATCGAGAGTACTTTCGCTGTTTTGCAAGCTAGCTTTGCTATTGTTTGAGTTCCTTCTCGCTTATGGGACAAGAAATCTCTCAATGACATAATGACATGTGTGATTCTCCATGATCATCAAGGATGAGAGGGGCATGAATTTGGAGTTCTTCTATGATAATATTGGTAGTTGTGTCAAGCCAACAAGAAATCTAGATCCTATCCAAACATTTTTTGAGACGTACCGACAAATTGAAGTCTCTAATATGCACACCAAGCTTCAGCATGATCTAATTGAGCACCCAATGTCAGTTGCATGGGCAATAGTCAGACACTTCTATCAATTTGATTTCATACTCATCCATCCATGTTTTGAACCATTATTTGCATTCTGGGCCGTTTATTATTTATTTAATTACTTGTATTTGAAGTATTGATGTATTTTGGATTATTAGTGTGTTGTATAATGTTTAGAACATTCATATTTTAGTTTATATTGATGTGATATTTGCATTTTTATTATGGTAAACCACACATGGGCATTGAAATGCTAAAAACATTTGAAGGTCCAACCGCGGCCGAGCATATTCCACAAAAGCAAATGGTAAAATATCCGGGATCTGCTTTTTTTTTAACAGGGGAAGGGACCCGAAGGTCCCAGAACTGGCATTAATATATCAAAATTGTTACAATGCTGTAGAAAGGACCTGAAAGATAGCAAATTACAACCATGTCCTTCCAATTTACATAGAGGACCCTAGAAAAATATTTCCAAGAGCCATCGAGTCCTCGAGTAAATCCCGACCTCGCCGGCGATGCAATTGCCACCATCGCCAGCCGCGTCCTTGCCAAAGACAAGCAAGGAAGAGGGGCCTCCCGCCGGAGGTTGAAGGAGGGGGCTTCGGAAACTGGCCAGCGAAACCACTGATGCCGGCGAACCACCCGAGCCACCCTGGCTGCAAACTGGAGGAGATTCCTTGAGATCTTGAGAGCTCCAGCAACAGCAGAAGAAGAAAGCGAGCCACCGATGCCAGTTCGCGGCTTCCTCAACACATCCTAAACAACGAAAGCAGCAACTTCTCTACTTCTCCCCTCGCCACCATGGCCGGCCAGAGAAGGTTGAAGAGGCCTCATACGAAGACAGGGTGTACTGAGGCCACTGACCTGATGAGAGGATCCACCGATGGGAGTCGCTGCATCGCTTCCTCCATGGAAGCTCCACACCGAGGATTCTCCCAACAGCGCTGGATCGGCCAAAGATCCGGCGGATCGCATCTGGCTCTTTGGCGGATCTGGTGCACGCCAACCATCTCCCACCCTCGCCACGGCGGCGGTCAGGGAGAAGCACGAGCGCCGCCTCCAGATCTCATGAAGCCGCCACCGTTATTATAGAGGCTTCCGTCCTTAGACGCACTACCAGCGTTCCCCTACCTTAGGGACTCGCCGGAGCACGAGGAGGACAGCCGTCTGTCGCCGAGCGGCAACGACAGAGGGGACAAGCCCATCGGCATCTCGCCATACGCCACGGAGGCAACAACGACTAACCCTAATCCTAAACCTACTGCGAGATGCCCTACACCTAGTCTACACAAAAGATCCCGGCAACCTTCCCCATCTCCTCTCCTACCAGCATCGCCGGCGGAAGAGGAGGAGGGAGGGCCAGGAGAACACGGGCGACTCTCAAGGGAGAAGACTACTGTAGCAAGAGGGAAAGGAGGAAGAGCCCGAGTCCTGGGATCTGCTCGACCATAGCATTAGACCTTAAAACGCGTTTACTGCATCCTATATATGTGGCTAGCATTTTAATGGATCCGTTAGAGATGCTCTTATACCATTTACAATGGAGTGCTTACAAAAATGAACAAGAGTTTTTGTTAAGCACTACTCCCTCCATTCTCAAATAAGTGAACTTCTAGGTTTCTACTAAGTCAAGCATTTTTAAATTTGACCAAAGTTATTGAAACTAGTAGCAATATATGTAACATCAAATTGGTATATTATGAAACTATATTTTCAAATGAATCTAGTGATACTCCCTCCGTCGGCTTATTCTTTTTTAAAAGTCAAGTTACGAAAAGTTTGACCAAACTTTTTGAAAAAACTATCAAGAGCTATGATATTATATAGATACCATGTGAATGTATGTTTTATGATATATCAAATGGTATGTAATTTTCATATTAAAAATATTAATACATTTTTATACAAATTTAGTCAAACTTCACATAGTTTAACTTTTTTTTTTTTTAAATCCTTAAGCATCGGGACGGAGATAGTAATAATTTAGTGCTAAGTTTTGAGTGTACCCATAGGCGAGGAACACACCCATGATAACCCGCATGAATTTCTGGCATTTCAAGATGGCTATATTAATTAAGGTGTCTACTAGGCCCTTCGGGGCATCAACCGAGAAAACGATGACGATCCTATTTTATTCATTATTAGTTCTTCTTCTGTTTTAAAATATAAATGTTTTAGGTTACAAATATATCTAGATTTAATTTAGTGTGTAGATTTATTCTAAACCTAAATTTGGAGTAGTCCCTAAATTTGAACTATCTGGACATTCTAAACCTAAATTTTATTTTAAATTTGGAGTAAATCTAGACACCGAATAAAATTTAGATATATTTTATTCATAAATCTAAACCTTTTTATATTTTAAAACGGAGGGAGTACATATCAGGTCCGAGGAAGCGGGCTGAATTAACTGGTCTCGACGCCAAAAAAAATTCAAGAGCAAAGGTGAAGATGATGTACCAACCACAAAAAGCTACTCTATAATTATGACCACCGAAATACTACCTCTATCCAGAAATAACTGACTTGGCTTTTGACTAGATTCAAATATATCTGGATGCATTTTAGTGTATAGATACATTCGAATCTAGACAAATCCAAGTCAGTTATTTTAGACGAAAGGAGTACAACTTTATCAAAATTTGTTTCAAGGGAAGTGGAATCTTAATGCTTCTGAAACGTTATGTGGTTTTATTTTCTATCCACATAAATATGAAGTATGCTACTCTCTCTATTTAAAAATATAAGATATTTTATGTTTGTGTGAATCTACACACTAAAAAGGTGTCTAAATTCATTTGCTTCATAAATCTAGAAATATTTTTTGAATCCGAGGGAGTATATGTATGGTGAGAAAAAAATTACTCTCTTCAATCTAAATTAATTGACTTGAATTTATTTATATTCAAATATATGCCGATATGTTTTAGTATTAAATCCAAATCAATTAAATTTGATCGGAGGGAGTACTCAACGTTGCCGTAATAACGCACGAACACTACCTTCATTTTATGATATAAGATATTTTAGTTTTATGAAATGAGTATAGAATCTACATGCTAAAAGAGGTATAGGGAGTAGTACAAAAGGAGAAAAGAAATATGACCCTTTTACGTTCCGTTCCAGGCTTCCAGCATAGTTTGGTCTGGTCTAGCCGAGGGTCGATCGACCAGCTTCCACGTCTCCTGCCCGACTGCCACGTACGATCTCGAGCCAAAAAAAAGTTAATACCGTCCAGGCCTCGACGGCCCAAATAGAAAAGCCTTTTCGGTTTTCGCTCCCACAGAAAGCAGTACTCCGCCGTACCAGCCAACGACCTCGGGCCTTTTCTGATGATTGATGGGCCCGGTGAGCTGGAAGAATAAGAAACTGAAATTGTACTACTAAATCGAAATTACATAAGTGGAACATGGGTAATTGTGATTTTTTTGAGCAACCTGGAGCTCTGCCTTTTCATAAAATAGAATAGAATTGCAAAGTTTATAAGAAAAACTGGCAAAAATCCGATACAAACACGACCCCAAATGTATCCGGTTTATAAGAAACACCCGACAGAAAATCACACAGCGCAATTTTCTGAAAAAACTGACAAAACCACACACATCCATCAACCCTGTCATCCAAGTGACCAGGAAAAACACCCACGACGCAAACAATCTCCGGAGCTGCCGCTCCGGCTTCCACGTCGGCCTCGAGGCCGCGCACCAGCCGTGTTGACGCCTCTGCCACCCAAGTGACCGGAGGCAGCAGCACAAATGCAGATGGTCTCCGGAGCCGTCTCTTTGGCTTCCAAGCCGGCCCAGAGGTCGCACACCAGCCGTGTTGATGCCCCTGCCACCCAAGCGACCAAAGGCAGCACCTCAAATGCAGAGGAATTTGGTCTTGCGCTCCGCTTCCACGATCCCAATACCGTGTACCTAACTGGCCGACAATGAAGCTACCAAGAAAAGCAAGCCATACAGACTGATGGCGCACCGGACCTCCAAGGCGATCCCCCTCCCAAGGGGGAAAGCGATGATGACACACCCGACGGCCACTCCGACAAAAGCGAGATTTTAGTTTTTCACCCAGAGAGTACGAGACTCAAAACAACGAGGGAGGTGAAGGAGCTCCTTGACGATGCCTCTAACGAGGGGACCGGCGTCCGAGGATGTTGACATCGTCGGCATCGGCCAAGGTCGATGCGGTGCTTTCGTGCAGAGTTCACCGTGCCCAAAATTGATGAAGTCTGTCCGCCAAGTCTCAGTTTCCATGCCCTCCGTGCAACATGCCGCTACTGCAGCTGCCCACCATGGAACCTCATGCCATGGTGCACCCCACCAAGCTCTCCATCCCAGGGCCACCGCGCCGATGTCTACTCCTCGTGGCCGCTTGTCTCGCCGCCCACACGACCAAGGCAGGGAACCGCCACCACCACGCTCCCGAAGTCACTGCTCCGGCATCCACAGACCACTGCACGTGCCTTTGGGATCCTCTGCGCTCAGCCCCGCATGCACAAGCTCCCACGATGGCTGTCGCCGGAGAACAAGGGCACGGGAACCGCCGCCTAATGCCATCCCAAATTAGGGCAGCCCATATCCCCGCCCACGCACCCGGCTCGTCCTCCACCAAACCGCACTGAGCGAGTGAGGGAGACGACCAACACCACCTTTTCCGAGGTTCGGGGCCGCCGCTCTGGCTTCCGCATGCACTAGTGCACACACAGGCCTCTAACACCGGTTCGGACCAGCCGCTAACAACGGTTGTAGAACCGATGTTGGCGGTTCGGTGTTAGAGCCCCCCCTTTAATAGCGGTTCTTATACGAACCGGTGTTAAAGGGTGGCGCACGTAAGGCTGCCATGGCTCAGCTTTAACACGGTTCATAACACGAACGGTGTTAAAGGTTCTATGCCGTGAAGGAAAAGAGATAAATCTACTGCATGGCGAGATTCTGCCGCCCATTCGGGCGTATTTACATGCGGGACGGGGAGGCGGAATCGATCGGGAGTGGTATACACATACATGATCATCGGTACATACAAGTACATGAATAATTAAGCAACTATTATTATACACAAACATCGTCATTGCATGGTATTCTCCGTAAACGTTGAAGCATCAAGTACAAGACAAACACGTTCAAGCATATATACAACGTTCATTTTGGTGGATATCTAAAGAGTTCTCCGCCAGGCGTGACGACCTCATCAAGTATGAACCCCGCCAATTCCTCTTGAATGTCTCGTATGCGGTCAAATGGTAGGAGTTGGTCCCGCATCCGTTCGATCTAAATATATATGAATAATGGGGTCAATATATATATAAGAATAAAACTCAACACATTTTATGGTAATAAAATAATATTGTGTACTTTGTTTACTTACTCTAAGTTGTTCTAGTGCGGCTTGGCCCGTCGCACATATCATGTTGCGAATGAACTCGCAAACATAGTATCCACATAAGTTATTGTTGGGTCCCTGATGCGCGCACTTTACGAGAATAGAGAGTTCAATCAAAATAATAATCAATAAAGCATGATGTAATAGAATTGGAAGAAGAATCAAAGAGATACGCAGACCTAGCTAGCTAGTATTACTTACATTTTGGTCTACAAATTTTAGTTCTTCTGACCATTCACCCACGGCCCTGCCCGTGAACCTTTTCCAAACTCTGTCCGGCAAAGAAAATGGATAAAGGAGTAATTAATTACTTGTTGTCACGAAAGTTGCCGATCTAGTGCAATAATATGATTGAAATTACCTCTGGAGCATCTCTTTAAAGTCTGCCCATAGCTCTTGGTGTTTTCGTAACGAGTCCATGACAAGGAATTTTTCTGATTCAGGTTGAATGACTAGCAGAATAAAGTGGAACCTACGCACGCATAACTCATCATCAGTTACACTTAACATCGAGTAAGCCAAAACAGAATGTGTACAAGAGAGGGTAACACTCACGAGAAGTTGTAAGGCAATAGTATTTCCCTTTTGGTTTGTTGTCTCAGTAAAGCGTTAGCAAGAAATCTTCTGTTTGCCCGGGTTTGAGTTTTACCACTTGTTCATGAACTTTATTTGCGTCAACGAACCCAACGTCAAAAGGGCCTCCTTTCATGCATTCCATAACCTTTTTCCTACATAATAGTATATATACATATATGGTGAGCATATATATATATACATGCAATTAATGAATTGAATGAGATGAGATAGAAATTAAAGAAATAGTACTTACACACAATAAAGGCTGATGGCAGCTTTGTCGAATTCCTTCTGATTGAATAGAAAATGCAAGTCTTGAATGTTGAAGCTGATCTCGTCGTCTCCGCACAAGAAAATCTGATCTCTTATATGCGCCGTGATCCATTCTTCCTTTCTTGTCTTCCAGAAATCAAGGTACCACTTGTGCAATCTTCGTATCTTTGTTGGTAGATTCTTGAGCTCCTCTTTCTTGACGAGATTCTTCCCATACTTCCATGGCTGTATGGGGTTGACATCGCCTTTGGGCAAGTTGTCTTCCATGATGTTCAAGTATGCAATGTAAGTCATCCCCATCTCATTGGCCTTTCTTTGTAGCTCTGCCTCGTAATCATTTACAGGAGGAGCGTTCTGTGTGTCGAACACTTGGAGCGGGGCGCATGATTGGTTTTCCCACTCTCCGATCATGGAAACTGTTTTTTGGGGTTCCGCATGACTGCTACTTTCAGTCTCCCTCCGCCTTACATCCCCCTTCAAAATCTGGCGCTCGTAGTCCGGCACAAGTGGGGTTTCAGGTTTGAAAAGATTATTGTAAAACGTCACCACCGCCGGATCTAGTTTCTCCTTTGGCTCAACCTGTCTAGGTGCAAAGAATTTCTTGACCTCTTCTTCAGAGATCCTATGGGTCTCCTCGTCGCTGCGATTCCACGGTAAAACCAGCAATGGCTTGGCGGAAGGCTGTGGGACGTAGTTTCTTGAACTCTTTGGCGTACGGTTTCCTGCGGATTTCTTCGTGGCAGTGCTAGTGATGCTCTTCATGGCAGTGATCTTCCACTTACGCTGAGGAGATGGCTGAAGCGCCGGAGATGGCTGGCGCGCCGAAGATGGCTGACGCGTAGGAGATGGCTCGCGCCGGAGATGGCTGACGCGCAGGAGATGGCTAAAGCGCCGGAGACGATAGGGGAGTATTCTGATGACTTGGAGACGACTGAGGCGGCTCAGACTGCTGACGCTACGGAGACGGCGGGGGTGCCAGTGGCCTCCAATTTGGAAGCACGATGTGTTCTTTCTTCCAAAGAATGGTTGTTTTCACTGCAAATTTGAGTTGAGTTTCCCCTTCACCTGTAGCATGGTCAAGCTGTGCTTCCTCATATTCCTTAACAACCTCATCCACCCTGACAATAACATAGCCATCTGAAATCGGTCGGCAGTGGTAAGTTCTACCAGCTACAGGGGGTAAGGCATAGCCGACCGCCACCTTAATGGATAAGCTCATTAATCTCACATGCAGATCGGCGTGTTTACTCTCCGTGACCTCATCCACGGGGTATTGAGGACCCTCCATTTCAAGCGTGGGCTGCACATTCTCCGTGAAAGCCACGCTGCTTTTCCGCGCAGAGTCTGGGCCGCCAGCAGCTTCCAATGCAGGCTCTTCATGTCGCTGAGATGGTCCGGTAGCTTGCTAGCTCTTTTGTGCATTCACTTGCGCCTGCAGCGCCACAAGTGCATGTTCTATCTGTGTCATCCGCTCTGTACGCTCTTTTTCTTTTCTGCCGCGCCATCTGTAAGAGTCTCCCCACTCGGCAAACCCATCCTTCCATGTCATCCCCCCTGTGCCTCGTGCAAGTCCAGGGTGTTCTTTTTTACCGATGGCGCGTGTGAGCTGGTCATTCTCTCTGTTGGGATGGAAGGTCCTGGCGGCTGTTTCCTCGTATGCCGTGATGAGTTCAGTGACAGGTTTGGCAAGGAGGGTTGGGAAGATACACAATCCCGTTTCTGGGTCCAACCTTGCCCCGATTCCGTAGAACCAAGTCTTTGCACGTAGGTCCCACCCATGTGTGTGGGGTGTGATCCCTCTATCGCGCAGGGCCTTCTCAGCTTCCTCCCACTTAGGCCTCTGAGATATGTAGCCACCTGACCCCGTCCTCTGGTGATATTCCTTCTTTTGGGCATTTAGCGTATTGGTTTCTGACCTCTTTGTAGCTATAGCATCTTCCTTGTATACCACAAATTCGGGTCAGTGAGGTCTTATCTTCGCATAATATGCGTCTTCGAAATCTGGAGTCTCGTGAGCTTTGAAAAATTTGTTCAATTTTGTCTTCCAGTTGCGGAAAGCGTCAACCATCTTCTTTAGAGACCACTCTTTCACCTTTTCCTTTATAACCGGTTTGTTTTCATCCTCCTCTGGCGGAAGGGTGAAATTCAGCAACAGTAAATTCCAAAGCGTTTCTTTGGATCTTTCATCGACAAAGGTATCGTCGCCCTTCTTTGACTTATTCCAATATTCAATTATTATTGGGATTTGGTCCCTAACAAGAACTCCAGCCTGACGTACAAATTTGTCTGCGGCCTTCTTGGGCTCCATCGGCCTGCCATCAACACGGACTGCTTCGATCGTGAACTTTGGACCATCTTTCAACCGATGGCTCGTGCCTCGCTTGCTCTTTTTCGTAGAAGAAGATTGTTGCTGGCTGGTCGATCCAGAGGGCTAAAAGAAGAAAGAAGTGTTAATTAATACATGTACATATATACAAATCAATCGATGCAAGTCAGTAGAGGCTTAATCCATGCATATACCTCGATGGACTTTGTAATCACTAAAGTGCGTTCACCGGAGTCGTCATCTTCTCCATGACTACTTGAGCTGTCATCATGTCCCTCCAAGTTCAGATATTGTGAGGTGTCCTCGTGGATCATGTTCTCCATTATTTCTTCCTCTTCAAGGTTTCTACTGAATGGATCCATAGTTTCTAAAACAATAATATTATCACACAAATATCAGTAATACATCTATTGAAATGCTCAAGCAAGGATGATGATATGACAGGTTAAAAGTTTTGAAATGTAACCCTAATACATGCTTGGTCATTCCAAACCCTAATTCAGAGAAACCCTGGATTCATATGAGAGGGTCCATTTAGTTCTTCTAATTAACTTGTCATGAAATTTGATTAAAAATGCATGGTTATTATTATGCTATATTGACAATGAGAGGTGTGCTAGGGCGGCGGCTAGCGGCGCTAGGGCGAGAGAGGGGACGGGATGCGTGGGTGTGTGCATTCGAACCAGCACGACGTGAGCTACCTAAAATGGGCGACTCACCCTCGATGCGTGTGTAGGCTCGGCAATGAGGCGTAGGAGGTCGGTCGGCATAATGGTGGCGGTGGTCGTCGGTGGCACCAAATATACACATATACAATACACATACAATACAATACAGATATACATACACATACAAATATACAAATAAATCGATCTAATATTAAAACATATACACCTATAGATACAATAGGTACACCTATATATACATACACATACACATACAAATATACAAATAAACATATAAATACACCTATAGATACAATATACATATATACATACACATACTCATACAAATAAATCTATCCAATATTAAAACATATATAGATACAATATACATATATACATACACATACAAATAAATCGATCCAATATTAAAACATATAGATACAATATGCATATACATATGCATGCATGATAGCTCACCGCCGGTGGCGACGAGACGTACGTGGATGGGACGGGCGCGGCGACGGCGTGGCTGCGATGGCGTTCCCGCGAGTGGACGGGCCGGCGTGGAACGGCGCGACGGCGACAGCTCCCGCGAGTGGACGGGCACGGAGGCGATGACAGCTCTCTGCGCACGCGCTTTCTCTCCCCTTCTTCCTCTGCGCGCGCTTGATCGATCTGGCTGGGGGGCAACGACGCTCCCGCGGGATGGCGACGGCGAGGGCGGCGACGGCGAGGGCGTGGATGGCGATGGCTCGCACGCTCTCCTCTGCTTTCCTCTGCGCGCGTGCTTTCGATCTGGCTGGGGGAAGAAGGAAGAGGAAGGCGCGCGTTATAATTCCCCCTTTAACACCGGTTCGTGGCTGGAACCGGTGTTAAAGGGGGGGTGTGCGCATGCGAAACGAAATAAATGCGCCCCCTTTAACACCGGTTCCTGGCTAGAACCGGTGTTAAAGGGGGCATTTATTTCGTACATTAAAGGGGTGGGGGCATTTTTAATTCAAAAAATAGGATAGAATTTAGAAAATTCATATCTTTTTCATTTCAACTCAGAAAAATATGAATAATATATCATAATTTTCAGAAAAATAAGATCTATCCATTCATAAACATTTTATAGTTACTTTAGATGAAATTTTTCAAAATGATTAAAACACTTACATATAAATTTTGATTATTCAATTAAAACAAAAATAAAATAGTCAAACCCTAAAACTTTGAACATAAGAAATATTAAGCATATAAAAAGGAATCTAACCCTATTTTATTAGAGAAAATCATATTTTATTTTGTATTAACATTTTTGAATTGTTTAGATATTTAAATGCCGCATCTTTTGTATACTTTGGAATCTGACAAAACCTCGTTAAACTGGCATTGGATTTTTGATAAAATAGCATATTGTGAACCTAAAAATGATTTTTGTAAAAAATCATGAGCATCATATCATGTACCTGTAGTTCATATCTGACCCACTTCCTGCCGATTCGGCAGGAATTTGTCTTTTTCACCAGAGGTGGACAGAAAGGTTTCAGATCCCCCTGTTGGTACATTTGTCCATATAAGGTGGTCTATTATTTTTGTAAAATGTGGTGGTAGTTTTTTGAATTAGCCATTTGGTGGTTGCTTCACAAAACCGTCCGTTTGTTATGCTCGGAAAATGGAAAATGCCTTTTTGGTGCGACAAAAAGGAAAACTTCCTCTTGCAACATTGTTTGCCATCCCATGATGCACATGTATGCACAATATGACCACATTATCACAAACTATGCCTTGATTCTATCCATAACATTGGTCATTTGACCCGAAAGACAAGAAACCTCGACTGAGATAGGTCATTTTGTGAAGGTTTTTTTGAGACATAATCAATATACCAAGTTTGATATTTTTCCTTCTAACTATGTCACATAATATAACACCACGCAAAGGTTTCGCATTGTTTCGATCGTTTTTTAATTTTTTATCCCCGTTTTAAACTATGGTCAAACTTTGTCGAACAACGGGCATGAAGATTCTTAGCTCGGGGCCAAGCCTCGCTAAACTTGCATTGGATTTTTGATAAAATAGCATATTGTGAACCTAAAAATGATTTTTGTAAAAAATCATGAGCATCGTACCATGTAACTGTAGTTCATATCTGACCCACTTCCTATCGATTCGGCAGGAATTTGTCTTTTTCACCAGAGGTGGACGGAAAGGTTTCAGATCCCCCTGTTTGTACATTTGTCCATATAAGGTGTTCTAGTATTTTTGTAAAATGTGGTGGTAGTTTTTTGAATTAGCCATTTGGTGGTTGCTTCACAAAACCGTCCGTTTGTTATGCTCGGAAAATGGAAAATGCCTTTTTGGTGCGACAAAAAGGAAAACTACCTCTTGCAACATTGTTTTCCATCCCATGATGCACATGTATGCACAATATGACCACATTATCACAAACTATGCCTTGATTCTAGCCATAACATTGGTCATTTGACCTGAAAGCCAAGAAATCTCGAATGAGATAGGTCATTTTGTGAAGGGTTTTTTGAGACATAATCAATATACCAAATTTGATATTTTTCTTTCTAACAATGTCACATAATATAACATCACGCGAAGGTTTCACATTGTTTCGATCGTTTTTTAATTTTTTATCCTCGTTTTAAACTATCGTCAAACTTTGTCGAACATCGGGCATGAAGATTCATAGCTCGGGGCCAAGCCTCGCTAAACTTGCATTGGATTTTTGATAAAATAGCATATTGTGAACCTAAAAATGATTTTTGTAAAAAATCATGAGCATCGTATCATGTAACTGTAGTTCATATCTGACCCACTTCCTATCGATTCGGCAGGAATTTGTCTTTTTCACCAGAGGTGGACGGAAAGGTTTCAGATCCCCTTGTTTGTACATTTGTCCATATAAGGTGGTCTAGTATTTTTGTAAAATGTGGTGGTAGTTTTTTGAATTAGCCATTTGGTGGTTGCTTCACAAAACCGTCCGTTTGTTATGCTCGGAAAATGGAAAATGCCTTTTTGGTGCGACAAAAGGAAAACTTCCTATTGCAACATTGTTTGCCATCCCATGATGCACATGTATGAACAATATGGCCACATTATCATAAACTATGCCTTGATTCAAGCCATAACATTGGTCATTTGACCCGAAAGCCAAGAAACCTCGAATGAGATAGGTCATTTTGTGAAGGTTTTTTTGAGACATAATCAATATACCAAGTTTGATATTTTTATTATGATAGAACTATAATTAAAGTACATAATGCAACTAACAGTAAGTTACATAAAGCACGACTGAAAATTAAGATACATAAAAAAACTGAAAATTAAGATACATGGCCAGATTAAGTCAAAATCGGCCGAACTTGTTTTGGAATCTTGAAGTGATTTAGTCATGCTCCTGCTTGTCACTATAGTCGTCGTACTCGCCACTATAGTCGTCGTACTCGCCGCGGCCGTCGTCGCTGTCGTCATCGGGGTCGCCGTAATTGAACCTTGAAGGATGAGTACGCGTTGGCTGGACTTGAGGGTAGCGCAGACGGGGGTTAGAGTCGGCGGCAGTGTCGTAGGCCATGACACTCTGGAGAGTCCGACCACGCCACCACAGCCGCCTGCTGGCCTCGTTGAAGTTCGGGGGAGGTGGGTCGTCCTCCTCGTGCCTAGCGAGCGCCCTCTCACGCCGATCCCCGAAGAAGGCTTCCCAAGTAGGGAAATAGTCGGGATGCCATCTGGGATTCCTCCGCTGCTCCGGCGTGAGCTCGAATTAGTAGTGGTTCGTGATGGCCATCCGGCGCGCCACACCTAGAGGGACAGGAGGAACTGGCACGCCTCGGCGTTCAAAGATCCAGCCGATTGGGGACACGAGTCTGGCGGAGGCGGGTAGTCGCAAAGCGCCTCCGCCTACCTGGGGGTTAGTGCTACGGTGGAAGCCATGGGAAGAGTGATGAGGTTGCAGATATGAGTCTAGAGATGTGCAATGTCAATGGAGGCCAACCCTACATATATATATATATAGTGAGAAATGGCAGGAAGATAACTGGGGGGAAGAAGTGGCGGGAAGAAATGGTGGGAAAAAATGGCGGGAAGAAAAATGGCGGGAAGAAATGGCAGGAAGAAAAATGGCTTATTTAATACATATACTGTTAACAGAAGAAATATGACATTGATTTTCATGTTGAGATACATATGTGTGCCAAAAATGGCTCAATTAATACATATAGTCAATCTTTATGATCGCGTCGGCCGTAACCATGGAGTATCAGCACCGTTTAACATGATGGTTGGGTCAGTCTTCACTCTGAAGGGCAGAATTTTATCAAACTTATTATAATCTTCTGACATGTCCGTCTTGTCCTCCACTCCCACGATGTTTCTTTTCCCTGAAATAACTATGTGATGCTTTGGCTCATCGTGTGATGTATCTATTTGCTTATTTTTTCTTTTTTTCGGGTTGGTAGACATGTCCTTCACATAGAAAACCTGAGCCACATCATTGGCTAAGACGAATGGTTCGTCTAAGTTCTTGTCTACCTTCATAAGATTGCTGAGATCCACTGTTGTCATTACGTACTTCTTGTCTACCTCAACCCCTCCTCCTGTTAGCTTGACCCATTTGTATCGAAACAAGGGGATCTTAAAATTAGGTCCATAGTCAAGTTTCCATATCTCTTCTATGAACCCATAATACGTGGTCTTTTTCCCATTGTCTTCTGCTGCATCGAAGCGGACACCACTGTTTTGGTTGGTGATCTTTCTATCTTGGTCTATCGTGTAAAATGTATTCCCATTTATCTCGTACCCTTGGAAAGTACATACAGTCAAAGATGGTGTCCTGGCCAACAAGTACAGCTGATCCCCAATAGTGGTGTTATTCGTGAGAAGTCTTTGCAGCCAGCCTCCAAAACTTGCCATGTGTTCACTTATAATCCATTCATCAGACTGTCCCGGGTGTTTGAGGCGTATTAAATTCTTGTGTTCATTGATATACGGGGCAACCAAGATAGATCTTTGTAAAACCATGTAGTGTGCTTGATTGAGAGAATGCCCGTCCCTACATATCATTGCTTTATATCCTAGGGTACCTTTTCCACGCAGTCTCTCCTCATGTCGTGATTCTGGAACACCAATCGCCTCAAGGACAGAAATAAAATCAACACAGAACTCAATGACCTCCTCTGTTACATAGCACTTGGAGATGCTTCCTTCTGGCCTAGCATGGTTATGAACATATTTCTTTAAGACTCCCATGTACCTCTCAAAGGGGAACATATTGTGTATAAATACAGGACCGAGAATGGCAATCTCTTCTACTAGGTGAACCAGGATACGCGTCATAATATTGAAGAAGAATGGTGGGAACACCAACTCAAAGCTGACAAGACATTGGGCCACATCTGTCTGTAACCCTGGTAGGCTTTCTGGACCGATTACCTTCTAAGATATTGCATTGAGGAATGCACATAGCTTCACAATGAGTACTCGAACATTTTCAGGTAGAAGCTCCCTCAATGCAATCGGAAGCAATTGTGTCATAATCACGTGGCAGTCATGAGACTTCAGGTTTTGGAATTTTTTCTCTGCCATATTTATTTTTCACTTTATATTCGACGAGAAGCCAGACGGGACTTTGATACTACTCAGGCATTCAAAAAAGATTTCCTTTTCTGCTTTGGTAAGAGCGTAGCTGGCAGGAGTTAAGTGGCATCGTTTACCCTTCTTGTTCTCAGGATGCATAGGCTCTTCAGGGTCTTTCATACCTTGCTGGTCCTGTCGTGCTTCCGGTGTATCTTTTGTCTTCCCATACACTCCTAGGAATCCTAGCAGGTTCACGCAAACATTCTTCGTCATGTGCATCACGTCGATTGAATAGCGGACCTCCAAGACTTTCCAATAGGGTAGGTACCAAGATATAGATTGCTTCTTCCACATGGGCGCGTGTCCGGCATCGTCATTCGGAACAGATAGACTTCCAGGACCTTTTTCAAAGATTACTTCTAGGTCCTTGACCATACCAAATACCTCCTCACCGGTACGGAGGACAGGCTTCCTCCGGGGTTCTGCCAGACGTTTGAAATGCTTGCCTTTCTTTCTTACTGGATGCAGGTTCGAAATAAATCGACCATACCCTAGGCACACAACATTCTTACATTTCTCCAAATATACACTTTCAGTCTCATCTAAATAGTGTGTGCATGCATTGTATCCTTGTTTGTCTGTCCTGAAATGTTACTAAGAGCAGGCCAATCATTGATGGTTACGAAAAGCAACGCTGTAGGTCAAATGGCTCCCCTTTGTTCTCATCCCACATACGTAAACCTGGTTTGGCCCACAGCTGTAAAAGTTCTTCAACTAATGGCCTTAGGTACACATCAATGTCGTTGCCGGGTTGCCTCGGGCCTTAGATGAGCACTGGCATCATAATAAACTTCCTCTTCATGCACAACCAAGGAGAAAGGTTATAGATACATAGAGTCACATGCCAGGTGCTATGACTGCATCTCTGCTCACCAAAAGGATTCATGTCATCTGTACTTATACCAAATCTTAAGTTCCTTGCATCACGTGCAAAGTCCGGGTACTCTCGCTCGACTTTTCTCCACTGTGACCCATCAGCGGGGTGTCTCAACAACGCGTCTTTGTTACGGTCTTCCATGTGCCATCGCAACAACTTGGCATGCTCTTTATTTCTGAAGAGACGTTTTAATCGTGGTATTATAGGATCATACCACATAACCTTGGCAAGAATCTTCTTCCTAGGGGCCTCGCCCTCAACATCGCCAGGATCGTCTCGTCTGATCTTATACCGCAGTGCAGTGCATACCGAGCATGTTGGAGATATGCCCAAGAGGCAATAATAAAGTGGTTATTATCATATCTTCACACTTATGATAAATGTTTACATACCATGCTAAAATTGTATTAACCGGAAACATTAATACTTGTGTGATTTGTAAACTAAAATAAGAGTCCCTAGTAAAGCCTCTTGTTAAACTAGCTTGTTGGTTAATATATGATCATGGTTTCCTGATCATGAACATAGAGATGTTATTAACAACAGGATCATATCATTAGGAGAATGATACGGTGGACATACTCCTATAGATAAGCGTAGCATAAAGATCAAGTCATTTCAATAGTTCAATTGCTATATGCTTTCTGATACATAGTAACCTAATTCCTTCGACCATGAGATCATGCATATCACCTTTAACCGGATGGATGCTTTGATGACATCAAACACCACACCGTAACTGGGTGGCTATAAAGGTGGCATTAAGTGTTCGGAAAGTATTGGTTGAAACACATGGATCAAGTGTGGGATTTGTCCATCCTCATGACGGATAGATATACTCTGGGCCCTCTCGGTGGAATGTCATCCAATTAGCTTGCAAGCATGTGGTGGCTCACAAGGGATCACATATCACGGAGCGAGAAAAGAGTACTTATCGGTAACGAGGTTGAACTAGGTATGCGAGATACCGAAGCGATCATAACCTCGGATAAGTAAACTATCGTGAGACAAAGGGAAATTGGTATCGTATGTAAGTGGTTCATTCGATCGCAAAGTAATCGTAGAAATATGGGAGCCATATGAATTTCCAGATTCCTCTATTGGTTATTGTTCGAGAAGTGTCTCGATCATGTCCGCATAATTCACGAACCGTGGGAGACACACTTAAGGATTCGACGTTGTTTGAGTAGTTATGGTATTATGAGAAAGAGACCGAATGTTGTTCGAGTCTCGGATGGGATCCGGGATATCACGAGGTGATCCGGAATGGTCGGAGAATAAGATTCATATAAGGAAAGTCCCGTTTGAGTTCGGGAATGATTCCTGTTTTCATCGGGAATGTTCTAGAAGGTTCGGATTGTCCGGCACTCGGGGAAGGGTACATGAATGTGTCATTGCTCATTGAATGATTGCATCATGTACTAAGTGTTCTTGCTGTCCCAAATAAAGGATTAAATTGAATCCTAAAAGAAAAGTCAAATGTCCAGTTTGAAAGTCAAGCGCCAAAACAAGAAACGTGGGAAACAAGCAAGAGGAGTTGGAACCAACCTTGAGGAGGAGTTGGACTCCTCCAGCGGCGCCCAGCCAAGGCCGAGTTGGGAGGGACTCCTCCCTCCCTGGCGCCATGACACCCCTCCCATAAAAGGAGGCAGGGCTCCTCCTAGAGACACATAACTTTCTACTCTAGATCTCCGGTTTAGAGCCGTTTTGGTTTAGAGCTTCTAATTGCTTTAGCCAGGTTTAGAGCCTTCTAATTGGTTTAGAGCCTTCTAATTGGTGTGTCTAATTACTAGACCACTAATAGCCTCTCTCATAAGCTCCACCATACTGCCGGCTTAAGGCGAAGCCTGCGGGATCTCCCTCTACTTCAGGTACGCCGTTGTCTGCCGGAATCGCGAGGAGAGTGCTACAACCTCCGCACTTTGGAACAAGGGAGAGGAAGGTCTTCGTCGAAATCGAACGTGTGACCGACTACGGGGCGCTGCGGAGCGTGGCGCGGAAGGATCGTCTACGCGATCTTGAGATCGGAAGTGTCGACTACATCACCCACGAGAATCGCTCTCGTTAACCACTTTGGAATCTTCGAGGTGAGTTCCTCTATCGACTCGTTGCTACAATCTAGTAGATAGATCTTGGCTTGTTTGTTTGTATGCGATAGAAAATTTTTGTTTTCCATGCTACGAACCCCTACAAGGGTATCGAGCCGTGTCTATATGTAGATCTGTTGCACGAGTAGAACACAATGGTCATTGTGGGCGTTGATGCTTTTATTGTCGATTGCTTCTTGTGTACTTTGTATCTTGCGGTATGTTGGGATGAAGCGGCCCGGGCTAACCTTACATGACATCGTTCATGAGACTTGCTCCACGCTTGACATGTAACTTGTATTGCATAAGTGGCTTTGCGGGTGCATGTTTCTCCTAGCATAGTTAAGATCCAATTTACAATGGGTGATCAACAATGCTAGTATCAATGTTGTGGTTCTTGTTCGTAAGTAAGAACGACACTTATTGAAAGCCCCAAACCACGTAAAATATGCAAAGAAAGTAGAAGCGTCTAACTTTGTTTTGCAGGGTGTCGATGATGTGATATGGCCATGATTGTGATTATATTTGATGTATGCAATGTTCCTTATTGTAAGTCGACAACCGTGAGCCATATGGTTGTCTTTAATTTATGTTAAGACCAGCGTGTCTATTCAAAGTAGTTGTAATAGTTGAAGCGGTGGGCGACAACCATGGAGTAGCGTCATTGACCTTGATGCAATGCCGGTGATGATGGAGATCATGTTCGTGCTAGAAGATGGAGATCGGAAGCACAAAGAAGAAAAGGCCATATCATATCACATATTATGAATTGCATGTGATGTTAATCCTTTATGCATCTTGTATTGCTTAGTAGGCGACGGTAGCATTATAAGATGATCCCTCATGCACATGAATTTCAAATCATAAAGTGTTCACCCTTAGTTAGCACCGTTGCTAAAGCTTGTTGTTTGAAACACCACGTGATGATCGGGTGTGCTAGATTACGCAAGTGTATACAACGTGAGCAAGCAGTTGCTCATGCGAAACTAAGGTTTGATCTTGACGAGCCTAGCATATGCAGACATGGCCTCGTGAACACGGATTACCGAAAGGTAGAGCATGAGTCATATAGTAGATATGATGAACATGTTGATTGTTCGCCATTGAAGCTATATCAACTCTCGTGATGATCGGTTTTGATGTGGTGGATTTGGTTCGTGTGATCACTAAAACAATGTGAGGGATATTGTTTTGAGTGGGAGTTCACCTAGATTAATTTAATTATTAATTAGAACTCAATTTATCATAAACTAAATCAAAGTGAATTTGCATAGTTGTTGTAGTCATTGGCATCCGTTTACCACCTTGCGCTTAGTTATAATTGAGATGATAGAGCTATAGAATTCTGGTTAATTTACTTTACGAACTGGTATCGTATTGTTTTGAAGTGTTAATCTAAAGTTTAAAAGTCCTATTGCAAACTTTCAAGAAGTTCAGTTACTCCATGAAGTTTAATAATTGGTATTAAAACAAGAGTAACAATTCCAATGTTAGTATATAAGTATCATGTTTGTCTCCACGATTCTTGATATTCAAAGGATTCTCTTAATATCAAGGTTATCTAGGATCTGAAAGAGTTGTTTCAGAAACCATGATGTGTGGAAGATATTGTGATATCTGAAACGAAGTTTTGGTTACAACATGATTGAGTATAATATGGCAAAGTTCGTGTTCTCATATTTTGATGAGAATTTGCAAAAGGTTGGAGACACTTGTTGTCCTAATCCTCCAAAAGGTTTTGGATAGCAACATTATACTCGTAATTCATCGTTATAAGCTAAAGGTAGTTTGATCATGGACGATTCCATGATAAGGATGAATATTTGATGTAGGTAAAATGTTTACTACACCAAGAGATTACTAAATAAAGGAATTTGAAAGAACACCAAACATTTGATGATGGTGATCTACTTCAAGGTGCAAGTCCAAAGACATTGGTATTTAACTATACACGCTTTGGACTATGTGTCATATGTATGACTCCACTATTGATGTTGATAGATTCTTTCAAATGTAAAAATGAAATCTTGAAAGAGAATCTCATAAATATATGGCAGAAAAGAAAAGACTAGAATTGTTCAATTTAAGTATATAGATGATATACGTGTTATGGTTGTATTCTTTGCTTGTTAAACAATGTGGTTCTTAAGTATTTGATACTGAATTTGTTGGTGTGAATCGTCATACGAAACAACACAATTCATGAACTACAATGGCCTAAGTAACTAGCAAAAGAATATGTGATGATGTTCATCGAGAACAAAATAAAGGGTTATTGTGTTGCTCGTTAAACATCAAAGTTTGCCTTCAAAGATTTGTTTTATCAGGTATTATGAGAACAAAAGGGTTGTTCAAATAATTGCCGTAATCCATAAAAGATGGATGATTCACAAATCTCGTTGGAGGAATCACATCCATAAAACTAGTGCTAAAAATGTCGAAAGACAAAATGATTGAAAGATCACTTAGGAAGTGACATCGCCGTTTAAATTACATTGGAAAGAAAACATGAAGAAACTCCATATGGATGGAATTTTGGAGTCTATTTGATTTTGATCAAATGACACTTGTGAAACTTTCCTAGAGATAATTAAAACTTCGTTCATAGGCCAAAAGGGAACGAAAGACTAGCTTATTGGAATTTGTACATATTGTTGTACGAAGTCCATTATGTGTAGTCAAGAGCGATGGATTTCAACTTCATATGCTTTCTCCGAAAATTTGAGTGAATATATGAATATTTACTTAATAAGGATGAAGTATGAAACATTTGAAAAGTTCAAAGACTTTCCAGATGAAGTGCAAAATCATTGTAACAAAAATATAAACAGTTTATGATAATGATCATAAAGGTAGATATTTGAGTTACAGAGTTTAGCATAATACCTAAGATTTAAGGAATCGTTCCATGGATTTGCATTTCCCGAAACACCATAAGAGTATGGAGCATTGGAGATATGTAATTAAACCTTGTTTGACATGGTGAGATCAAAGGTATAATTCATAAAATTGCCATTGTATTTTAAAGATTAAAAGCTTTAGAGATTACCGTTTTTCCACTGAAAAGAGCTTCATCATAATCCGTTGAAGTGACACCATATAAAGTTATGGTTTGGGATAAAACCCAAGTCGTCATTTCTTAAACATTGGTATGCTTTGCATAAGAAAGATGTTTTGCAACCAAAGTCGGATAAACCTGTCTTTGTATGTTATTTCGAATAACTGTTAAGTATTCCTCCATAACACCAGAGACAAAAGTGTTTGTCACTTAAAACGTCAAGTTTCTTTGAGAAGGAATTTTTTCGTGAAAAGTTAAGTGGGAGGACAATAGAACTTTGATAAGGTTGAAAGAACCTTAGCTATATGTCTTGAGTTACAAAGACCGAAAAGTGTTTCGGAGGCAGCAACAATGCTCATGGCTCACGTGCCTCAAAAGGTTGTGGTCACGGAGATCTAAAGTTCCTATTGAAACAAGTAGGTCGGGTAAACAATCAAATACCAAGATTTGAGGGTTGAATCATTATTTGAGAATAATGAACCGACTACATGCAAAGAAGCGATGATGGGCCCTGACTCCGTCAAATGGCTTGAAGCCATAAAATCCGTGATAGTTCCATACACGAGAAATCAAGTTTTGAACTTGAAGGACCCTCGAGAAAGGTGTAAGACCTTACAGTTGTGTTTGGATCTATAAATAAATAGACATGGATGTTGCACATCTATGAAATAGTCGACATGTTGGGAAAGAGTTCACAACAATGTTCAAAGGTTGACTATGACAAGATCTGATCTTTCATAGTGATATTTAGTCTAGACGGATTAATGTAGCAACCACTACATATAATTTGTTATATGGTAGTTGAATAAACAAAACAAGTTCTTCTAATAGAATCGTTACCTAGGACATGTGCATAACACGGTCCATAGGGTTTTGTTAATTCAAAGGATGCTAAAAGCATATGCAAACTTCAATGGTTGAAGTGAGCATCGCGGAGTTGGAATCTTCACTATGATGAAACTGTTAAAAGAGTTTAATTTCATCAGAGACAATGAAGATGCTTGCATTTGCAAGAAATTAAGTGGGAGCGCTAAGACATGTTTCTAATACATTATGTGGAAGACATATTGTTGATTGGAAATAATGTATCTTTTATTAACACATATTAAGAATTTCATCCCGATGAAAGACTTAGGCAAAACCCAAATATTTAGCATCAATAGATGCTAATATGGTTATGCCGTAAGTACATAGACAAGATATTGAATGAGTTCAATATAGAAACTACAAGAAAGTTTCTTGTCACACGTAAAGGATTGAATGAGTTCAATGTTGATGATATATTCAAGTGTATTGACATTTGGTAAAGTGAAACAAATGATCAAGTATAGATTGATACTTGATGTATGAAATCACAAAGAGTATTTATATCAATCATCTTGTGATATGTACAAATCCAGATATGTCCTATGCTCTAAATATTATGAGCATATACCGTAATGATTCTAAGATGATCATTGGACAATAGTAAGGATATTCTTATGATCTTTTGGAAGAACTAAGAATATATTGTTTGTAGAAGTGACAAATAGATGGTTAGTTCATTGTAAAAGTACTACATTGATACTAGTTTTGTCACAAAGTACAAATTAAGTTTATCTCAATCTAAACTAAGGGTGGCACAATATAATGGAAAGTGAGTTCCATAATGGATTTGGATGAGTTCCATAGTTAAGACATTGTGACAGATACTACAACAAAAGGCTAAGTATATGACTGCTATTATAACAGCAAAGAGGGCATTTGTGTCAAGTAGTTTGTTATCAAACTAGGTGTAGTTCAGAGGGATAATACTATGAAGATATATTGTGTGACAATATTATCAACATGTTTTAACCCCAAAGAACTAAAGGTCACACGAAAGACCAAATTTATACAAAGCCATCTCATTAGAGAATGAGTGATGCGTGAGCACAAAGACATGCAATTACACACGGACTGGAAGTGTCGGATCCGAGATCGATTGACCACTAGCAATCGTGTACATATAACACCGTAAAGCCATAGGTGTTGAATACACAAGGTTTGAAACTAGATTATTGACTCGTGCAAGTGGGAGACTGTTGGAGATATGCCCAAGAGGCAATAATAAAGTGGTTATTATCATATCTTCACACTTATGATAAATGTTTACATACCATGCTAAAATTGTATTAACGGAAACATTAATACTTGTGTGATTTGTAAACTAAAATAAGAGTCCTAGTAAAGCCTCTTGTTAAACTAGCTTGTTGGTTAATATATGATCATGGTTTCCTGATCATGAACATAGAGATGTTATTAACAACAGGATCATATCATTAGGAGAATGATACGGTGGACATACTCCTATAGATAAGCGTAGCATAAAGATCAAGTCATTTCAATAGTTCAATTGCTATATGCTTTCTGATACATAGTAACCTAATTCCTTCGACCATGAGATCATGCATATCACCTTTAACCGGATGGATGCTTTGATGACATCAAACACCACACCGTAACTGGGTGGCTATAAAGGTGGCATTAAGTGTTCGGAAAGTATTGGTTGAAACACATGGATCAAGAGTGGGATTTGTCCATCCTCATGACGGATAGATATACTCTGGCACCTCTCGGTGGAATGTCATCCAATTAGCTTGCAAGCATGTGACTGGCTCACAAGGGATCACATATCACGGGAACGAGAAAAGAGTACTTATCGAACGAGGTTGAACTAGGTATGCGAGAGATCGACGATCATAACCTCGGATAAGTAAACTATCGTGAGACAAAGGGAAATTGGTATCGTATGTAAGTGGTTCTTTCGATCGCAAAGTAATCGTAGAAATATGTGGGAGCCATATGAATTTCCAGATTCCTCTATTGGTTATTGTTCGAGAAGTGTCTCGATCATGTCGCATAATTCACGAACCGTGGGAGACACACTTAAGGATTCGACGTTGTTTGAGTAGTTATGGTATTATGAGAAAGAGACGAATGTTGTTGGTCTCGGATGGGATCCGGATATCACGAGGTGATCCGGAATGGTCCGGAGAATAAGATTCATATAAGGAAAGTCCCGTTTCGGAGTTCGGGAATGATTCCGGTGTTTTCATCGGGAATGTTCTAGAAGGTTCCGGATTGTCCGGCACTCCGGGGGGGAAGGGTACATGAATGTGTCATTGCTCATTGAATGATTGCATCATGTACTAAGTGTTCTTGCTGTCCCAAATAAAGGATTAAATTGAATCCTAAAACAGAAAAGTCAAATGTCCAGTTTGAAAGTCAAGCGCCAAAACAAGAAACCTGGGAAACAAGCAAGAGGAGTTGGAACCAACCTGGAGGAGGAGTTGGACTCCTCCAGGCCGGCGCCCAGCCCAAGGCCGAGTTGGGGAGGGACTCCCTCCCTCCCCTGGCGCGCCATGACCCCCCTCCCATAAAAGGAGGGGCAGGGCTCCTCCTAGAGACACATAACTTTCTACTCTAGATCTCCGGTTTAGAGCCGTTTTGGTTTAGAGCTTCTAATTGCTTTAGCCAGCGGTTTAGAGCCTTCTAATTGGTTTAGAGCCTTCTAATTGGTGTGTCTAATTACTAGACCACTAATAGCCTCTCTCATAAGCTCCACCATACTCGCACCGGCTTAAGGCGAAGCCCTGCGGGATCTCCCCTCTACTTCCGGTACCACGCCGTTGTGCTGCCGGAATCGCGAGGAGAGTGCTACAACCTCCGCTGCCTGCTGGAACAAGGGAGAGGAAGGTCTTCGTCGAGTACCGAACGTGTGACCGACTACGGGAGCGCTGCTGGAACGTGGCGCTGGAAGGATCGTCTACGCGATCTTGAGATCGGAAGTGTACGACTACATCACCCACGAGAATCTGCTCTCGTTAACCACTTTGGAATCTTCGAGGGTGAGTTCCTCTATCGACTCGTTGCTACAATCTAGTAGATAGATCTTGGCTTGTTTGTTTGTATGCGATAGAAAATTTTTGTTTTCCATGCTACGAACCCCTACAGAGCATGCATCCAAATTCTCGTACTTCTCACCGCGGTAGAGGATGCAGTCATTAATGCAGGCATATATCTTCTGCACGTCTAATCCTAGAGGGCAGACAACTTTTTTTGCTTGGTATATACTGTCGGGCAACTCATTATTTTTTGGAAGAAGATTCTTCATTTTTACCAACAACTTTGAAAATGCATTGTCAGTCACACCGTTCTCTGCCTTCCATTGCAGCAAATCCAGTGTGGTACCTAGCTTTTTGTGGCCATCTTCGCAAGTTGGGTACAACAATGTTTTGTGATCCTTTAACATCTGCTCTAGCTTATCCTTCTCCTTTTCAGTTTCACATTCTTCCTTTGCATCAGTAATGGCCCCACCAAGATCGTCATCAGCGGGCCCATCTGCTGCCTCTTGATCTTCATTATCTACCCCTGTTGCAGTATCATCATATTCAGGATACATATTATGATAGTTGTCATCATCTTCTTCTTCTCCGTTGTCTTCCATCACAACCCCTTTTTCTTCGTGCTTGGTCCAACAATTATAGTTGGGCATAAAACCGGATCGAAGCCGGTGGGCGTGAATGGTTCTGGTATTTGAGTAGTCTTTCTTGTTCTGACAGTGAATACACGGACAACACATAAAACCATTGTGACCACGGTTTGCATTAGTGTTGCCTGTCAAAACCCACCGGCGAGCAGCGACGAGCAACACGAAGAGCCGGGAGGCTTCCAGAACTGCTGGTGGGCCCTGGTCCCTCGGGCAACGGCCCGCAAAACTCCGGCTGCGTCCGGCTTGGTTCAGGCGTGCCACCTGACCTATACCTGGTCGAAGGTGATGGATTGCTTCGATCAGTTTCTGCATGGTAAACAAGTATCGTAAAATTCGAGCCGTGGCTCCCTGTGTTTCCACAGAATCGGCTCTGGGCGATTATCCCATGGTTCTGCATTAGATCTACGAGAACATGGGGTTTTGCTTCATCATTACAAGTTAAATCGATCTACGACAGTTTAACGTTTTCACCACGTAATTGGAACGTCCTACACGTAATTGAGCCTGGTAGATACAAAAGATGATAGAAAACTAACCCTAGAGAAGGCCTAACAACCGACGTAAAGTCAATTACCGGAACAACTCCTCTCGAACTAGCAAACCATATCCTTACGTACTACTGGATCGTTCAACCCGTTTGCAAGGCCTGACTACGTGGATATCAAACTAAACCTTGGAGAACAAGGCATAACTATAACAGATCGAAACAACTGAATAAAGATCAAGCAAGATGCTACCCTTACACCCGGGAAAAGGTGCAAAGGTAGCGAGGTAACTAGAGGCAACATAACCAAAAAAACATAGCGAAAAGTACCGATGCTAGCCTCAACAAATCTATGATAATAGTATTACTCGCCATCAACAAGGCTTCAGTACGAGTAACACCAGATAACGCATAAGCAGATACTGCCTAGATCGCAAGATACGATCTAGGCAGCATGACACTTACCCGAAAGAAACCCTAGAAACAAGGGGTGGCGATGCGCCGAGATTGTGTTTGTTGTGAACGTGATTGTCCTCCTTTTCTCAATAGCCTTAGGTACATATTTATAGTCCGGAGACTTTCTATCTTTGGAATAACTCTACAACTCTATCTCTTACCTAAACCGAAACGGAACCTACTACAATATACAGATACACGGGCAATTTAGCCCAAATCCACGCACAAGGCCGATTCAACAACACGTTGCATATATGTATCTTCCAACCCCATTTTGATTACGGCCCATCTCCTCCTTTGGCCAAAATATGGCGATAACAATTAGCCACAACGATAAAATTTTGGAGGCCCGTAATATACTCGAAAGTGCGTCGGTCACCGTACATCCATTGCCGGTTCATCTGCATTAATATATAGTATATCAAAAATTAATAGGGAGATGACCATTTATATATAGTACATCAATGACACATGAAAGGATAAAGTTGCCGATCTCGACCGAGAAGGAAAGAGCAACGAGAAAACTTATTTCGAGCTCTCGGGCATTAACCGAACACCTCTTGTGCATAGAAAAAGAACACAAACTAGCACACCTCTCACCCTCTTGCTTGGCTCCAAAATGAGAGAGTGAAAAAATGGAAGAGAGGGGTGTGGGATGCGGTGTGTTATATAGCCCCCCGCCTTTGACACCTGTTCAAGCCACGAACCGGTGTTAGGGGGGGGGGGGCTGCGCGGGCCACTGGTGCAGGGCCTTTAACACCGGTTCGTGGGGGTGCTCCTTTTTGCTGCACAGGCCACGCAGGTACGGGCACCCCTTTTTCGACCTCAACCAAAGGCCTCGTTTCCACTAGTGATGCAAGCGACCCGACCTGCCCCCCCCCCACCCCCACCCCACCCCCAGCCGAGTCGGATGAGTACGAGCGCGACGAGCAACCACCAGACCACCCCTTGCAACCTTTGGCGGCAAGGAGGCCAGCGGCGCACGGGATCGCCTGGGGAGCGACACGGGAAGCCTTCTGTATTCTTGTTCGGAACTATGTTTTAACAACTGACAAAATTTCCATCCACGTGATCCCTTTTTAAATAATAATTTAGAAAATACCAAACAAAGTTAGAAAATTGCAAAATAAATTTCTGGATGCAGATAACGCACGTAGATATACACTCACATGTACCTGACTAGATAAATGTAAACCTAAAGGAATCTCCGACATATAATTCAAGACGAACGGAGTACTGAAAATCAAAACTACTTTAGTATAGACAGAAATAACAAAGTTCCAAATGAAGAATAGTATGAAAAAGAATCTCCTTCTCCGGATTTTGTATGCCTTTTACGGTTCGTAAGCAGGGCGGGGTAGCTACAATCGGGATCATGAATGACCTGAAAATCCACACTTGTACTGGATCGGAACAATTTTATTCCGTTGACACGCAGAGGTTGCAGCAGGGACGAATGTATGTCAGATCAGATGGACTGTCGGTTCATTCTGGATCTTGCGTGGCTATTTTTTTTAAATAATACATTTTCTTTATTGAATTTCACAAATAATACATAAAACGGGCAAATTGCAAATCTGTTGGTCGGCCGGCCGTTCGACAGACGACACCCTGCCTTCGTCCGTTCAACAGACGACACCCCGCCTTCGTCCGTTCAACGGACGAATCACCTTGCAGCAACGTTGTCGGCTGTTTGATAAAGGAGGGGTTTGCAGGGTGATTCGTCCGTTGAAGGCAGTGTGTCGTCCGTTGAACGGATAAAGACAGTGTGTCGTTGAGCGACGAAAGCAGTAATGTCAGTCGAGCGGCCGACCAACAGATTTGCAATTTGTCCGTTTTATGTATTATTTGTGTAATTCAATAAAAAAATGTATTATTTTAAACTAGTAAAGTGCACGTGCTTTGCACGTCACTTATCAAGAAAGACAACAAAACAATAATACATATCCAATTTATAGAACTCAAATAAACATAGTTGTGGCAAAAATATCACTATATCCAAATTACTATGATATACTTTGATATTATCGATGATATGTAGCGCCAAATGTGTTGCAGAAGTTTCGAGTTAGTGTCCTTATAAACACACCCGAGACTAATGTTAGTTGTGAGCTGATATCACTTACTGTTTCAGCACAACCATTGCAGAGGTATACTTCTTTATATTTTCATACGCTCTGAATAGATTAGGTTGTGTTCCAAAAGAAGCGGTATCTAATATTAATGAGTTGTGAAGCTTGAACCCAAAAAAGCTAAGCATCTTCCTTCATTTCACAAGTTCTTGCTCAAAACAGGCACATGGTTCAAAAATGACCATGCCAAAGGAAATCCAAAATAAAGTTTTGCAATCATCAGCATGTATCTTTCCAGATCACAAAAACGCTTATCTTCAGGCGTTCAGTTCCAGTAATCAGAGGATCTACAAAACAACAAATTAACTTTTGCTAATGATAAACAAATTTAACAGTGAACAATCTTGTTTATAAATTAGAGATTAAGAATATTAATACATAGTACCTTGTTTTCCCTTTGATGATCTTCGTGGATCAACAACAATTGCAATTGTGGATCTTGTGTAATAATATTAAACAGAATACTATTTTCATAAATTCCAATCTTTCTTGGCGAATAAACTCCACTATTTATTAACGCTATTATGACCACCTTTTTGTCATGTTACAATGGAACAAAGTTACTATTCACATTCACGTGCAGATGGATAGAAAAAAACTTTGTGCACATAAAAACAAAGACTTGGTGGTGACAAATAGCATGCACCTCACTCCTCATTTATTCTTTTATTGAAATACAATAGCAGTTTATAGAAAACTAAAAATGTAAAGATCATTAAATATCTTAGTCTACTCATCTATTTTCAGAGATCCCATATGGCCATATTACCTCTCTCCAAATTAGGAGAGCAGGGTTGAGTTTGATATGTTCAATTATTGGTGGCCAGGTGAGGCTGCACTGGTATGGTAGGCAAATTAAATAAAAATAACCTAAAATCGTAACAAATTCAAAGATTAACCCTATTCGAAAAATAATTCAAACTGACTAACCCTTTTCTGTCACTCCCGCCCGCGCGGCGCCGCAGGCACTGAAGCAGCGCCACCTAGGACGGCGCCGCACGCCGGCCACGCTGGCCGGCTGGGGCCCGGCGCCGCACAGCTGCCACGCTGGCTCGCGTGTGCAGCGCCAGCGAGAACGGCGCCGCACGCACGCCTACCGCGCCACTCGTGCTGGCGCTGCCCATCCTGCCACGCTGGCTCCGCGGGCAATGCACGGACACCTTTAAGGACCTTGTTGAAGGCCTCTGCCATGTTGCTTGTCATTTGACCATACCTCCGGCCATCCTCATCATAAGCCCGTGCCCACTTGTCACGGAGCTGAATGTGCTTATTGAGAAACTCTTGACCCTTGGAATCGAGTTTTTTGTTGTTCCACAATCTGAGATATAGATTTGTGAAACGTCGGTCCGTGAAAGCAAGACAACAATCTTGAAGATCATCAGCCAACTCCTTGCTCTTACATGCCCTATAGAAGTTGGAACAAAAATGTCTCATGCACCATCGGTGGTGTAAAGGAGGATGCCCGGGAATGTCAATCGTCACCGCGTTGAGAATTCCTTGATGGCGATCCGAGATGACACATATTTCCCTATCAAGAGGTAAAACCTTCGTTCTCAAAAGACGGAAGAACCACTCCCAATTAACATTGTTCTCCGCCTCTACCAAAGCAAAAGCCAAGGGAAGCAACCGGTTGTTTGCATCATTTGCTATTGCAATCAAGAGAGTGCCACGGAACTGCCCGATCAAAAAGGTGCCATCCACAGAGATTACCGGCCTACAATGTTCGAAGTGAAGGGTTCGCAGCATAGAAAACAAAAATTTTCCTACGATGTGAACTATATACCAAGATCTATTTATACTAGATACAAACAACGGGCGGATGTACATCCGTAGAGAACATACCCTTGAAGACCGACAAAGTTTAACGAGTCCAAACTCGTGGTTGATGTAGACGATCTCTTGCCGATCTCAAGACCGAGAGGAAGTCCTAGCGCCGCAAATCACCAGCGCATCCGTGCTCGCACACACGTTCGAGGCACCGAGCAACCTCCGCCTCCTCGCTCCAGCGATGCAGCGGAAGCACAACTCTTTCTTGCCGAATAGCCACCGGGAACATGTATCTCGCTAGTCCGAGACCATGGGGGATAAATTCTAGAGGGGGAGAGAGATCCTTCACGAGGAGGTGTGAGTGAGAAGTGAGAGGAGGGGCTCCTTTTATAGGAGGAGGGGGGGGAACCCCAAGGGGGTGGCCGGCGCATGGGGGCTGCCCCTTTGCCCTCCCCTCTTCATGTGGGTGGACACTCCACTCACAAAACTCCTCCAAATTCCTCCACTCAAAATCCCACTCAAAGATCCCATTAAATTTCCACCAAATTTAATGCAAACTCTCATTAAATAAAACTCTTTTATTTTATTCAGAATTTTGTCAATTACTTTAATGACAAACATTCACAAATAACCCCTTGCTAGAATTCTATTTCACATGCATAACCACTTTATGCAATTTCACCCGAAAACCTGTTTCGGTATCTAGTGAAATAAATTCCTGCGCTTGTTTATTCTTTCGGCATGAAACTTTTGCTCCAATTGGATGTCGGTGTCTCTTAAGTGTGTCACCCTACGGTTCGTGAATAATGCGGACATGATCGAGACCCCTCTCGGATCAATAATCGAGCGGGATCCGAGACCCATCGACTCCACACATTCAACGATGACTTTCTTGTGATCGTCGGAACCTTTTACGCTAGTATCTTAATCCCTTTGTCTCACGATATATTACATGTCCGAGATTCGATCATCGGTATCTCCATACCTAGTTTGATCTCGCATCGACATGCACTCTTTTCTCGTTCCCGTGATATAACATTCTAGTGATCAAATCACTTGCTTGCAAGCTAATCAATGTGATATCACCGAGAGGGCCCAGAGTATATCTATCCGTCATCGGGGTGAACAAATTCCACTCTCGATCCATGAGCCTCAACATAACACTTTATTAGTTCTGAACCCATCTTTATAATCACCCTGTTACGTGTGACGTTTGATGTTATCAAGAAACTCTTCCGGTGTTAGTGATTGACATGATCTCATGGTCTAAGGATTAGGATCACTTCGTAAGTTGTTATAGCAATATAAACTCAATGACTTTGATCGTAATGCTATACTTCGGATGAATGTTCATCACATCATTACACTAATGTTGTGATCCCGTTATTAACAACATCCAATGTCCATGATCAGGAAACCTTGATCATCTTGTTAATCAACGAGCTAGTTTATGAGAGAGGCTTAACTAGGAACTTTCTGTTTGTTTATTAAACACACATGTATTAACGTTTCCGTATTAATACAATTATAGCATGCAAAATAAACATCTATCATATACTTGGAATACACATAATAAACACTTTATTATTGCCTCTCAGGGCATATTCCCTTCAGTCTCCCACTTGCACTAGAGACAATAATCTAGTTACATAGTGATAAATCTAACACCCATTGAGTTCTGGTGTTGATCATGTTTTTCTCTAGGGAGAGTTTTAGTCAACGGATCTGCTACATTGAGATCCGTATGTACTTTACAAATCTTTATATCTCCATCCTTGACATGCTCGCGGATGGAGTGAAACCGGCGCTTAATATGCTTGGAATGCTTGTGAGACCTTGGCTCTTTGGCATTGGCAATGGCACCATTGTTGTCACAATAGATCACCATTGGGTCCAACGCGCTTGCCACAACTCCTAGTTCGGATATGAACTCCTTCATCCAAACTGCTTCCTGAGCCGCTTCCGAAGCAGCAACATATTCGGCCTCCGTTGTTGATCCCGCTACCACAGGTTGTTTGGAGCTCCTCCAACTAACCGCTCCGCCATTCATGAGAAATACGTATCCGGATTGAGACTTAGAGTCATCCGGATCGGTGTCAAAGCTAGCGTCGACATAACACTTAGCGACGAGCTCTTCTTCACCTCCGTATACAAGAAACATATCCTTAGTTCTTCTTAAGTACTTAAGGATATTCTTGACCGCTATCCAGTGTTCCGAACCTGGATCCGATTGGTACCTACTAGTCAAACTAATAGCGTGTGCCACATCCGGTCTTGTACATAGCATGGCGTACATTATAGAGCCTATGGCTGAAGCATAGGGGACTTTGTCCATTATCTCTCTTTCTTCCGCTGAAGCCGGACTTTGAGTCTTACTCAATGTCTTGCCTTGCAACATAGGTAAGAACCCCTTCTTACTTCCGTCCATTTTAAACTTCTTTAAAATCTTATCAAGTTATGTACTGTGCGATAGCCCTATTAGGCGCCTGGATCTATCTCTATAGATCTTTATGCCTAATATGTAAGGCCTTCACCTAGGTCCTTCATTGAAAATTTCTTTGTTTAGATAACTTTTAACACTGTTTAAAAGTTCTATATCATTCGATCAATAATATGTCATCCACATATAATATCGAAATGCCACATTGCTCCCACTCACTTTCTTGTAAATACAAGCTTCTCCATAAGTTTGGACAAATCCAAACTCTTTGATCACCTCATCAAAGCGGAGATTCCAACTTCGTGATGCTTGCTTCAATCCATAGATGGATCGCTGAAGCTTGCACACCTTGTTAGCATCCTTAGGATCGACAAAACCCTTTGGTTGTATCATATACAACTCTTCTTCAATATTACCATTGAGAAACGCGGTTTTGACATCCATCTGCCATATTTCATAATCGAAATATGCAGCAATTGCTAACATAATCCTAACTGACTTTAGCATCGCTACGGGAGAGAAAGTCTCATCGTAGTCAACTCCTTGAATTTGTCGAAACCCCTTTGCGACAAGTCGAGCTTTATAGATGGTCACATTACCATCAGCATCAGTTTTCCTTTTGAAAATCCATTTGTTCTCCACGGCCTTTCGGTCGTGAGGTAATTCCACCAAGTTCCAAACTTGATTTTCATACATGGATTCCATCTCGGATTTCATGGCTTCTAACCATTTGTTGGAATCCGGGCTCATCATCGCTTCTTCATACGTCGCAGGTCATTATATTCATCAACCATGAAATTTATGACAGATTTCCGTGACACTCGGGAGTCTGTACGCGTCTGTTGACTGCGAGGTTCGGTAGTACTCTCTTTCGGAGTTTCATGATCATTATCATTAGTTCCTTCTTCAACAGGTGGAGCCAACTCCGGAACGACTTCCGGCGCTGCGCTACTCGCCATACTTTGAAGAGAAGGTTCCATAACCTCTTCGAGTTCTACCTTCCGACTACTCACACCTTTCGCGAAACTCTTTCTCTAGAAAGGATCCATTCTTGGCAACAAAAACCTTGCCCTCGGATGCGTGATAGAAGGAATACCCAATAGTTTCTTTAGGGTATCCTATGAAGACGCATTTTTCCGCTTTGGGTTCGAGTTTATCCGGTTGAAGTTTCTTCACATAAACATCGCAACCCCAAACTTTAAGAAATGACAGCTTAGGTTTGTTTCCAAACCACAATTCATCTGGTGTCGTTTCAGCGGATTTAGATGGTGCCCGATTTAAAGTGAATGCAGCGGTTTCTAGTGCATAACCCCAAAATGACAACGGCAAGTCCGTCGGAGACATCATAGATCGAACCATATCTAATAAAATGCGATTCTGACGTTCCGACACACCATTTCGCTGTGGTGTTCGGCGGTGTGAGTTGTGAAACAATTCCACACTCTTTCATGTGAGTGCTAAACTCGTAACTTAGATACTCACCTCCACGGTCGACCGTAGAAATTTGATCTTTCTATTACGATGATTTTCCACTTCATTCGAAATTCCTTTAACTTGTCAAATGTTTTAGACTTGTGTTTCATTAAGTAGATATAACAGTATCTACTCAAATCATCCGTGAAAGTAACAAAATAACGATATCCACCTCGGCGACACACTCATTGGACCACATACATCGAATGTATGATTTCCAATAAATCATGCGCCCGTTCCATTGAACCGAAAAAGCGGCGTTCTAGTCATCTTGCCCATAAGGCATGGCTCACATGTATCAAATGATTCATAATCAAGTGATTCCAAAAGTCCATCCGAATGGAGCTTCTTCATGCGTTTAATGCCAATATGACCTGAGCGGCGATTGCCACATATATGCGGATATATCATCATCAAGTTTAATCCTTTTAGCATCAACATTATGAATATGTGTAACATTATCATCGAGATCTAACATAAATAAACCATTCATCATCGGTGCATGACCAAAAAAGATTTCATTCATGTAAATGGAACAACCATTGTTCTCAGATTTGAATGAAAAACCACTTTGCATCAAACATGATCCAGATACAATGTTCATGCTCAGTGCAGGCACCAAATAACAGTTATTTAAGTTTATAACTAATCCCGACGGTAAGTGGAGAGGTAGCGTTCCGACGGCGATCACATCAACGTTTGATCCATTGCCGACACGCATCTTGACCTCACCCTTGCTAGCTTTATTCATGACCCACGATTCGAGTTACAAATATTAGCGAACCGGTATCAAATACCCGGTGCTCTGCGAGCACTAGTCAAGTACACATCAATAACATGTATATCATATATACCTTTGTTTGCCTTGCCGGCCTTCTTGTCTGCGGATACTTGGGGCGATTGCTTCGATGGCGATCCCCTTACAATAGTAGCACTTTCGGTATCGGACTTAGGTCCAACTCGGGGTTTCTTTTCAGCGGCAACAGGCTTGCCGCCTTACTTCCTTCCGTTTTCCTTCTTGTCTTTCTTGAAACCAGTGTTCCTATTGATCATCAACACTTGATGTTCCTTTTGATCTCCACTTCTGCGGTTTAAGCATTGTAAGCTCGGGAGAGACTTCTTCATGCCTTGCATATTATAGTTCATCACGAAGCTCTTATAGCTAGGTGGCGAGACTGCAGAACACGATGGATGCCTAAGTCAATGGGAATCGTTATTCCCAAGGACACAAGCTTATCGGCGTAACCCGACATCTTGAGTACATGCTCACTAACGGAGTGTTCTCTTCCATCATGCAGCTAAAGAACTTTTACGAGCATTGTAGCTCTCTCTGACATGTGTCGAAAATCATTTTCAACTCACCCATTGTATCAAAAGCATTGCCGTTTGAAACGCTTTTGAAGTTCGGCTCTAGCCCATACAATATGCCGCAATGAACTAAGTTGTGGTCCTCTGACGAGTCGAGATAGACATTCTTCTCCTCGTCGGGGCATCATCGTCAAAGGTGGGGGCCTAACGGCGCTTCTAGCACATATTGCTTTTGTGCAAAGAGAGGAGAATCCTCAAATTCATGGCCCATTCAGTAAAGTTGCTACCGTTCGTTGCTAGTTTCTCTTTCTCCATGAACGTATTGAAATTAAAAGCAGGTGGTGCCATCTACAACAGAATTTGTAAAGTTTAGACTAAGTGTATGATAGATTGAGTTCAACTAATCTATATTACGAATGAACTCCCACTCAAAAGCGACATCCCTCGTGTCCTTTTGGTGATTACATGAACCAAATCCACTACACCAAGTCCGATCATCACGTGAGTCGGTATAGCTTCAAAGGCGAGCATCAAATGGGCATCATATCAACTATATGACTCATGCTTAACCTTTCGATCTGTTCGAGGCCATGTCTGACATGCTAGGCTCGTCAAGTTAGAACCTTAGTATTTTTGCGTGTGTAAGCTCTTACACCAAGTATGGTCGAGGATCCAAGTACACCCGATCATCACGTGATGTCTTGGGCGGCGAAAACATAATCGGTGCATACTAAAGGAAGAACACATTCTTATCTTGATATTTAAATGAGGGATCATCTTATTATGCTTAACAAAGCGCTAAATAAGCAATATAAGATGCAAACAAACATCATATGTTTATTAGTGAAATTATATGGTTCCCGCCTTAGATGATCTCTATCATGTGCATCGTGGTATGATCACTATCATACCTATATGTGTAAATCCACGATCTATGGATTTTACACGCTATGTGTGTTAAGAGTATCATCTCATACTTCTACTTACAACACTACCATATCATAACACTAGCCCAAAGAACAATCTAAACTAGGCGCCTCTAATTTATCCATTGCAAGTTTTACGTGGTGAGGGCTTTCGAGATAGAACCGTTCTTACCTACGAACATGAACCACAACGAGGATAACCAAATTGTTGACAACTCGCTTGCAAAATAGATATTGACTATAGTAGGAGAGACAGACACCCGCTAGCCACTTATGCAAACTAGTTGCATGTCAAGCGTGGAACAGGTCTCATGTGCGAGGACATGTAAAGTTTGTCCGGCCTTCATCCCACTAGGCCACCAATATCCAAAATCACAAGAAAGGAGCAACAACATGATCATCATCGCCCACATACTCATATGTGTACTACCCGTGTAAAGTATCTACGCATAGATCCGGCTCTGATACCACTGAAGGGTTCGCAGCATAGAAAAAAAATTTTCCTACGATGTGAACTATATACCAAGATCTATTTATACTAGATACAAACAGCGAGGCGGATGTACATCCGTAGAGAACATACCCTTGAAGACCGACAAAGTTTAACGAGTCCAAACTCGTGGTTGATGTAGACGATCTCTTGCCGATCTCAAGATCGAGAGGAAGTCCTAGCGCCGCAAATCAGTGGCGCATCCGTGCTCGCACACACGTTCGAGGCACCGAGCAACCTCCGCCTCCTCGCTCCAGCGATGCAGCGGAAGCACAACTCTTTCTTGCCGAATAGCCACCGGGAACATGTATCTCGCTAGTCCGATACCATGGGGGATAAATTCTAGAGGAGAGAGATCCTTCACGAGGAGGTGTGAGTGAGAAGTGAGAGGAGGGCTCCTTTTATAGGAGGAGGGGAACCCCAAGGGGTGGCAGGCGCATGGGGCTGCCCTTGCCCTCCCTCTTCATGTGGGTGGACACTCCACTCACAAAACTCCTCCAAATTCCTCCACTAAAACCCCACTCAAAGATCCCATTAAATTTCCACCAAATTTAATGCAAACTCTCATTAAATAAAACTCTTTTATTTTATTCAGAATTTTGTCAATTACTTTAATGACAAACATTCACAAATAACCTTGCTAGAATTCTATTTCACATGCATAACCACTTTATGCAATTTCACCCGAAAACCTGTTTCGGTATCTAGTGAAATAAATTCCTGCGCTTGTTTATTCTTTCGGCATGAAACTTTTGCTCCAATTGGATGTCGGTGTCTCTTAAGTGTGTCACCCTACGGTTCGTGAATAATGCGGACATGATCGAGACCCTCTCGGATCAATAATCGAAGCGGGATCGGAGACCCATCTTGACTCCCACACATTCAACGATGACTTTCTTGTGATCGTCGGAACCTTTTACGCTAGTATCTTAATCCCTTTGTCTCACGATATATTACATGTCCGAGATTCGATCATCGGTATCTCCATACCTAGTTTGATCTCGTTACCGACATGCACTCTTTTCTCGTTCCTGTGATATAACATTCTAGTGATCAAATCACTTGCTTGCAAGCTAATCAATGTGATATCACCGAGAGGGCCCAAAGTATATCTATCCGTCATCGGGATGAACAAATTCCACTCTCGATCCATGAGCCTCAACATAACACTTTATTAGTTCTGAACCCATCTTTATAATCACCCTTTTACGGTGTGACGTTTGATGTTATCAAGAAACTCTTCGGTGTTAGTGATTGACATGATCTCATGGTCTAAGGATTAGGATCACTTAAAGTTGTTATAGCAATATAAACTCAATGACTTTGATCGTAATGCTATACTTGGATGAATGTTCATCACATCATTACACTAATGTTGTGATCCGTTATTAACAACATCCAATGTCCATGATCGAAACCTTGATCATCTTGTTAATCAACGAGCTAGTTTATGAGAGAGGCTTAACTAGGAACTTTCTGTTTGTTTATTAAACACACATGTATTAACGTTTCGTATTAATACAATTATAGCATGCAAAATAAACATCTATCATATACTTGGAATACACATAATAAACAATTTATTATTGCCTCTCGGGCATATTCCTTCACGAAGCCCTCACACATTGCTCGAATGACCAAAAGCACGCCCAAATATTGAACATTTCTTTCATTACGAACCATCGTTTTGATTGCCATATGGCTCAACCACATGAACCATGCCGGGTTAGCATCGGCCATTGCTAGCAACAACCTAGGGATTCGGGTATGATTCTTCCCAACCACCGTACAACATCCGAATGCGCTGCTTCGTCTTCCATGCCTTTCCATACTTCACCTCATAGTGAAAGATTGATTCCACGAACTCCATGACCATCTTGATGGTCATTGTCGGAAGTGAAGAAATTTGGTTTGAAAGCCTAAAGGCGAGAAACTCAGAGGTCAGTTGTCGGTGCTCGTGCTTCACATCTTTGCCATCCACCCTTTTTCCATGGCACATGTGCGTTGACACGCAGCTTGAAATGCGCCAATCAGCCCCCCCCCTTGTATGGTCTTGCCCGCACTATCCAAGGACAACCATCATCTTCGCATTTAACCGTGTAACGCTTCTTCACGTCCGAGTGAACCACCGTGAAAGGGCGATGATACCTAATAGAGAAGTCCTTGATCCATTGCTTAAGTTCCAACAATGTGGCAAACCTCTGTCCTTTTGAAATCCCATTCTTCTCGTGACTAACATCCCGATAGGAAGTTGGCCTTGGTCCAAGCACTACACCCTTACCGCCATCAATCGTGGCTTCATCAGCTAGACTAAGATCACGAAACAAGGGTACCCGATGATCCCTGCCCAATACCTTCTCATGCACTTCGGCCTCATCCTTAGTGAACCCCTCCTCATCAACTTCTTCATCGGGACCATCCTCATCCGAGTCGGATACATACATTCGAGAAAACGGGATGTCATGATCCATGTTCTCTTGTGTATGATATAAGTCTAAATTTCCAATAGTATTGTCACATAGCTCAACCTCCCTCTCACTGTCCTCATACTCATCATTCTCCTCTTCCAATGATTCAACTTGATTCTTTGAAATGGGGCTCAGAGATGTCCTCAATTCATCTTGCTGTGTCAAAGGAGGCTCAGTCAATTCCTCTTGGTTCATGGGTGGAGGACTCCGAGCTTCATATGGGGAGGCGACCGGTATGATACTCCTTTGCATATTATCATCAACCTTTTTCGTGGCAAATAACTCAAGAGCTTTGTCTTGTGATTCGGCCACCACTTCCTTGTATGCAAACCAACGTTGCTCCGAGCTGATACGCATTGTCTTCCAACGGTTGTGCATCCCAAATCCCACATTGTGCCTACCCTCCAACTCAACAACATCACTAGGATCCATCCAATTCAAATCTACCCGAATTTGTTGCAACACCTCCGCATAGGTTGGACTACGATCAAACACCAAGTCAATCTCATCCGGGTCTGGCTCAATATTGCCTCTCAAGAAAGCTTCCTTGTCCATATGATGAACATGGACAATTCTAGCCATCCCTAAAAAGAATATAAGAACATAACGGTGCATAAATTAAATAAGTATCTATGCCAAAATTTACCCTAACAACAAGCTCATACAACCATACCCTAATCATAACCCTAACTCTAACCCTAACCCTAACCCTAACTCTAACCCTAACAATCTTATCTATATACATGAAGGTTTAATATAACAATTCTAACTCTATATATCAACCAAAGACCTCATTCCTCCATACAAATTTATATATCTAATTGGTGGCCTAGCATTTGGAAGAATTTCTCAAATTAGGGACAAATAACTTAAAATTTGCGGATGAAATTGAGGGGAGAAGAGGAAAATACCTTGGTGAGGCTATTGGGGAAAAAATCCCCTAAGTTTTTCTTCAAATCTTGGAGTTTTGAGTGGAGATTGGGGAAGAGTGTGCCCTAGCCGCCGCTGCCGTTCTAAGTGGTGAGGGGAGAGGAAAGAGGGGAAAAGAAGAAGAGGGTCGGGCTCCAGGCGTGCGGCGCCAGCCAGCACGGCGCGGCACAGGTGGGTGCGGCGCCACCCCGCCAGGCGCCGCACTTAAGGTGCTGGGGCCCGCGGAGCCAGCGTGGCAGGGTGGGCAGCGCCAGCACGAGTGGCGCGGCAGGCGTGCGTGCGGCGCCGTTCTCGCTGGCGCTGCACACGCGAGCCAGCATGGCAGCTGTCGCGGCGCTGGCAACCGCCAGCGTGGCGGCGTCTGGCGCCGTCCTAGCTGGCGCTGCAGCGAGCTGCCGGGCGGGAGTGGCAGAAAAGGGTTAGTCGGTTTGAATTATTTTTCGAATAGGGTTAATCTTTGAATTTGTTACGATTTTAGGTTATTTTTATTTAATTTGCCGGTATGGTACAGCTGCTGGTAATTGCCAGCATCCACGCACGGAGAGCAGGAGGCGAAGGAACCAGAATTACAGGCCTATAGCAGTACATCACCGCTAGCATCAGACAGAGATGCAATCGGCTGGCCTGATTTGAGACAGCAGGGGATATCGGAAGCCTTAGCAAGCAAGCTGCGAGCTGAGCTGATGAACGATTCCCACAGTTGGTGGTGGAGAGCACACGCGTACGATAGAAGATGTCCGGAGCGGTGGCGGCCAAACTGAGTGGCGGCGAACAATGGGGATCTGGCCGATGGAGAGGACTTCTTGTAGAGCAGGGCTTCAGGGGACATCGGGCAGAGTTGGAGCGAGCGCAAGGAAGAGATGACGGACGACCGCACTTTCTGATGTGCTTCCCCAATGTAGCCCCCAAAAGTAGACATAAATGCACATTCAACACGGTCGTCTACCAGATTTCATCAGGCCGAGTGACTTGTCGCGACAATCTAAGAGCAGCTACTCACCGTGCCAGCAGGCCCATCGTCAGCTGCTACAATCTTCTCTCTAGACATCCCCCGATTGTTATATCCTCATCATGCTTTATATAAGTGTGTGTGCAGCATTCACTACCAACATGACCAAAAACCAATCTAAAATTTTGCCAGCCTTTTTTGCTTGTGTCGCCACCATAGTCTACTTCATCCCGCACGCCGGCGGACGGGAGAGCAGGTCTCCGAAACCGCTCGCTTTTATGATCATGTACGTGAGAGTGAATAATGATTTGGGAAACGCTCCGAACAACTGCTCAACTTCGTTATCACGACGCTTCTTTCCGGGAGATCTCCTGGTCCACATGCAACTCGTCTTCGATGTCGTTTCCTTCAAAAAGATGCCACGGAAACCTCTGCACCAACGTCGACTTCATCGACAACCAATCAGTACGTATACCGTGATTCGATCTGTTGCCACACTATGGCTGTTATTGCGTATGCACTGCTACTACTGTTCATGTTGAGTAATACATATAGTATATATGTTAGAGTTTCGTGTGATTGTAGCAGCTGATGTTATGATTTATATTCTGAAATTAATTATAAAAATTATGCCCAATAATTCAACAACATTGCTCCTAATCTAGGAGCTCTAAAAAAAGACTGAAGTGAAACAATATAAGCCTTGATGACTGAGAATTGTCGACAGTCGACAGGGAATATGTAGATGAAGCTGGGGGACTAAGAGCACCTCCACTCGTTGGGTGTTTTCAGGCTGAAATCCGGAACTAAATAGCGCCGAATGGATGTAACTTTCGGTTTGGGAATGCCCAGTTTACCACTCGCGTTTTCAGGCCGAGTTCCCAGGCGAAGAAAAAACGACGATATATTCGAATTGTTCTCGTTCACGCCGGCGAAATCTCAGCCAAATGTGTTCGACATAAGTACGCCCAAAAAGTTTGGCGACCAAACTATTACAGAACTAGATAAAATGGCTCGGCGATCAATCATCGATGGGGGTGGCCTCCTTCGGCATGTCCGGTCCTGTCCCTGCGGCTGTCCGACTCGACCTTCCTCTTCTGGACAAGGGCCAGCCACTCGGCATTGGTCAAACCTTCCGGCCTCTTCGTCCGTGCTCTCGGTTTCCTCGCCTTTATCTCCTTTGTTTCACCGATGGTGGATCGGGGTTTTGCGAAACCCTTGGGCGGTAGCTCAACGAACTGGCTAGAGTTGTGGGGGAATGGAGAGGAAAGGTGGAAGGGGAAGAAGAAAAGGGCGGGAGCTCGGTCTACAGTCGTCGACAGGATTGGCCCGCCCATGTTTTCGCTTCGTCTGGCATTTTCAGAGCGTTCCCGGCACCCCGGAATCGGACTAGGATCTCCGGACGAAAGTTGGGCCAAATCTGGACGAAACCGGGGTTCTGGAAATGTGACTGGGCCAATTTTCGGCATCCGAACGAAAAAATCGCCCTAGGAACGGCGTCCTGGGAATCTGAGTGGAGATGCTCTAACTAAAGATGGTTCCAATGTTTTCTTTGGAACCCGCCCTAAGAAAACATGTGGGACCAGGCCCAGTTTAAAAAGTCCAAATTTGAAACATGTTCAGTTTTGAAAAATGTTCAAGCGGTTTAATAAATGTTCATGATTATAAAAATTAGATAAAAAAGATCAGTTGGTAAAAAAAATCACCGGTTTAAAAAGTGCTTGATTTTGAAAATTCAGATTTCGAAAACATTCCACTTTTGTAAATTATCTTTGATGGATGAACTAGGCCCATCAACATATGCCTTAACCTGTGCCTGGTCGCGAAGGCAAACTGATTCCGCTGCTTGATGTACCGACGTACGTGGACAGCTCTGATTTCCGATTGAATCCACTACAAGTAGTAACATAAATCGGATCCTTGGAGAGCAAGACTAGAATAGATAGAATATTTAAAAGGGCAAATACTAAAATCTGTAACCGACTCTATATGTGCCCGGATGACGAGGTTTAATCTCGTCAATGCCCATTGTTATGGACTTGGGTTTTGGAGAAGATGGGGATGCTGGAGATCACGGAACGGTTAGCAAACAAGCAACACGGGGACACGAGTTTACCCAGGTTCATGCCCCCTCAGGGAAAACCCTACTCCTGCTTGTCTGCTCTTGATTATGGCGGAACCGAAAAGTATAAGGGTGCGCAGATACAATCTGGCGTGGAGGTGTGTATGTGGTGGTGTGCGAGAGATTGTAAGAGAGCCTCCTCGTCGTGCTCTCCTGCCCTTTATATAGAGATAGGCAGGTCCTATGCATAGACCGAGTCGGTTACAGGTTTAGGATTTACCCCTTTGAATTTTCTATCTACTCTAGTCTTGCTCTCCAAGGATCCGAAGGTGTCATGGGCCCTGGCCACCCAAAAGTCTTCATGGGCCAGCGTATATATGTAGTGGGCCTTCCTTAGGTTGGACCAGGTATGCTAAGGTCGTATACCTGCAGGGTATAACCATGTCAGTAGCCCCAGAGTGTTCAGTTGAATCGTAGATTCGGCTGAGGACTCCTTATTCCTTCGGGTGCAGCTATCTCTGTTTGCCTAGAGAATGATTTGAGTGTGTAGGGATTGTTGATGTGTGTGCCTGACTCTTCCGACAGATCAGGGTCAGTTAACTGTCTTAGGAAAAAACAACACGATCTTCTTCAGATTCAAGTCCCTCTACTCGAACCCGGAACATATGCTGGCGTAATTCGACTCAGACCGCAGAGGACTTACATGAGTGGAATGCCAGTAAATTTAAATGATGTACCCAACGCGTCCGTCAGGATTTTTCATCGCGCCTGCTGGCACATATTTTTACTAGCGAAGTGCAGTCGTGTGCGTTGCCAGGCCATCAGATGGTATCTGCAGGTCTTATCTTTGCGTCGTAGACGCAACATCCGAATGTTTATCACCGCGGAGGTGTTTCGGGTGACCAAGGAGGACGTTTCTCACTTAGCGTAAATGGGGAAGAGCTGCCTAAAAAATTTTACGTGCTGACCCGAAGGATCGCAGTCGAAGAATTCATAGAGTGCGCGACCAGCGCTCCCTATGGGAGTAGCCCCCGAGTGTCTGTTCGAGTCGTAGACTCGAGCGGAGACTTTTAATTCGATCTTTGTTGACTTTTAGGTCCGTAGGACACAAATTTTTCGGATGCTTGAATCCATCCTCCCTATGGGAGTAGCCCCCGAGTCCGTAGTGGAGTCGCAGACTAGACGTAGGACTCGAAGAATAGTTGTAACACCCTCAGAATCGACCCTATGCAAGTTTTAGCGTTTCCCGCCAAACCCGCATAGAAACGATTCAAAGGTGCCCACCAGGCACTTTCGTGCGGGTGGAAAACGAAGTAATAACATTACACAACAGTCCTCGATGGGACCCACAGAAAAGATATATATATACAACACGACTCTATGAGTCAAGAATACAGATATACGGTACAAAGATCCAAATCACCTTGAAAACGATATAGCGTCCAGCTACGGACAAGATGCAAATGGGGCTAAGAGCCCTGAAGAATAACCAATGGCGTCCATAACCCTGCCCAGGCCAAGCTGGAAGGGTAACCCTGCTAACGACGTCGATCTCAAAACCTGCTTAAACAAAAGGGGTGCCGACAAAGGGCAAAGGAAAAAGAGGAGCGTCGATCGAGGCCAAGACAGCGAGGCTAGAATTGGCGGTCCTCGCCTACATAGGTATGGTGGTGGCGGCAGCATGCACTAAACTACCTATAGAGACTCGTTACAACTGGCGGCTATCAGAGAGGGTAAGAAAGACCTATTCGGAACCAACCTGATGCTACCACCAAGCAGACCCATCCTGGTGTTTCCCCCTCGAGACCAAACGAGGAAGTCAACCGAGGAACTCACACAGTTGGCAGTTTTATTTATTCAGTTATCGTTGCAGCAATTACTAGTCAGGTATAGATAATCATCCTGATAAAGTAAGCAGTGGACCGTTTTAGTTAATCATTCCGTTGTAGTGGCATCACTTACTAGTCAGATACAGTTAACATGAGATAACCCAAAACCCAGCAGTTGTTGGTACTTTTATTCAGCCATTCCGTTGTAGTTGCAATACTTACTAGTCAGATACAATTGTCGCAAGCGACAAACCAAACAAGCAATTGTGGGCAGTTTATTTAGCCATTCCATTATAGTGAAGCTGATTACTAGTCATTATAAAGTCAAATTTATAGCACTACTTTAGTTATGCTTGTCTATGATCGAGATCTGTGCTCCAAGTCATCCATAACATGACACGGCTTTGAAAGTTTTACCCGGCGGGGTGCAACACACACTCGATCAACCTCGGAAAAACCAAATCAAAACCCAACGAGGCCTTCACGACAAAGCAATCACGATTCGAAATATTTCAGGGGCCACCCATTGAGTAGACCATGAAGCCGGTGACTCGAGACGGACTCAAGGTTTGCGACAATGGTATGTGACTGGGAACCCAAAACTGGGCTTGTCGATACCGCGAAAACATTCCGCTTACCTAAGCGATGCAGTGCTCCTCGCAATCGTAAATAAAGCAGTAGCATGACATAAGTACAGGATAGTAAATAAAACCTCAAACTAGTTTGTGGCCCCAAGAAATAAGACCGAATCAAGCTCGCTCAGGGGTCCCATAATCCTCCCGGATGTGGATAGCGATAAATCAAGAACAGTATCAAGTACTCGGGGTCCTACGGGACACAAGTGGGCGGTCGGAAACCAAATATTATCTATCACCCACCGATGCCTCTGCTTACTTACTCCAATTTTAATTGTTAAACAGTAAATAAAGTGAACGGTAAGTAAAGCCAAGATCATCTCCAACATAAAGCATATGGCGGCACTCCAACATCTGTGGTACATGACGACACGCAACAACACTTGAGCAAGCGACTACGACGCGCAAATCCAACTATCTACCAAACAACAGGTAATAGGATGTGTCCAAGGCAATATAAGGCTGCGGGGGATATCACGGGTACGAAAACTAGAGCATCGCAACACAGAAAGCAATAGATCAACAGGAGGGAATAAATACTATAAAAGTAAGATAGGTAGAAAGGGGGAGATGCTCGCCTGAAAAACATTGCCGAAGGTTCAACCAAAGATCGGGTCGAAGCTCACATCAACTCAACGGCCTTATCCGCGAAGAAGCAAAGCACTAGAAGAAACACCGGATGCACTATTTAATACTACGGCAAAAGATCGGCATGATGCATGTATGATGCATGGCATGGCAAAGGTGCGATGCAATTAGACAGTATTAAACGAAACCGGGGTCCCGACAATTAATTAAACGGTTCGAGTTATTTAACTACCCCACGATTTAAATGTTGTTTAACAAGGCAAGATATGACAACGGTTCGATGCACAAATTTAAATGAGGCCAATTTAAGGCTAGATTTGCCCGCATATGGGCCCCATATTTAATTAGAGGTGAATCGGCATAAGGCCCCCAAACCACACAAAGATGCATGCGAGATGAATGATTAATATGCAACAGGTTTTATATTTAGCATTTATAAAATAGGGGCTCGGGAAAAGGTTCACACATTAGGGGGTCTCGACGAACTTGGGATTCCGGGGTTCGGGGTCGGCCTCAGGGTTCAGGGTTCGACGGGATCGGTCTCGGCGGGAACGTTCTCGAACAACGGGGCAGATCTTGTCGCATCCGGGAAGCATGACTTGGTTCGGCGCCGGGGGCGCATCGGACTCGCCCTGGTCGGTGTCATTCTTGTCGTTGCAAGGATTTTGTCGGGTCCGCGAGTCGTTTCGGTCTTGGCATTCGGGGTGAAGAACTTGGCGTTCCGGTAGGCGACCTTGGCGGTCTTCGGGTCCGGACTTCGCCTCGGGAGCGTCCTCGTGGTCTCAGAACTTGGTGTTCTGGCATCTCTGAGTCGTGGTTCTTGTCGGGGCTCTCGGCTTCGGGCGCCGGGATCGGTCTTCGGATCTAGGCATCGGGGTCCAAGAGGAGAACTTGCGTCTAGGGTCTCGGCATGGTTCTCTCGGGTCCAAGCTCCGATGGTTCCTGGGGTTCATCCGGGTGGAGATCTTGCTGGTCCATGACGAAGATCGACCTTCGGGTTTTGGGTCTTCGAATTGTGATCGGTCTTCGGGAAGGAGAGCTTCACGCCATCCGACCCGTGAGGTAGTTCTTGGTGTCCCAGGTGGTCTAACATCCAGACGGTTCTTGTCACGGGTTCTTCGTGTGCCTGGCAGAGGAGAAGCTTCGGGAGGCGCTGGTTGAACGGCCCACGGTGCAGACGAGGAGAAGGCGAGGAGGGCCCGTGCGGTCAGGCGGAGGGGATCATGGGATGGCGGCTCGTAGGCCGGGGCGAGAAGGCGGAGGGGCGGCGAGGAGGCGGGCGGCGGGCGAGGAGGAGGCGGAGCTCGCAGCGGCGGCTGTAGATGGGCGGGTCGGCGTGGCGGGGCGTCTTGGCAAGCCGGGCGGCGCGAGGCGGGCGTCGAGGCGCGACGGCGGGAGGAGAGGAAGGCGCTGGGCGACGCGGCAGCGGCGGGCGCGAGCAGGTCGAGCTTCGGGACGGCGGCAGCGTTAGGCGAGCCAGCGAGAGAGGGTGGGGCACGAGCTAGGCGAGGCGGGCCGAGGCGCTGGGCGAGTCGGAGCGGCAAGGCCGGAGGAAGGAGCGGCGGCGGCGTCTGGCGGGCTGCCACGGCGAGGTGGAGGAAAGGCGGCGACGGTGAAGGCGCGGCGGCAGCGAGGCTCGAGGAGGAAGGCGGGCAGCGCGGGCGCGGCCGGAGGCGGAGATCGGGCAGCGCGAGGCCGAGAGGAGGCGGCCGCGGTTGGCGGGCGCGAGGCGGGCGGCTCGCCGGCGGCGGTGGCGGGCGCCTGGTGGAGGGAACGCCCGGCGTCGAGGCGGCAGGCGGCGTCTGGAGCTGGCGGCGGAGCGGCGAGGAGGACGTGGAGGCGGTCGGGGAGGAGAGGAGGCCGAGGGCGGTGCGGGAGGGTGGCGGCGGTGGGAGAGGAGAGAGGGAGGCGGCAGCGGTGGGGTGGCTGCGCGCATCGGGGGGTGGAAGGTTGCGGGAGGAAGGAGAGAGGAGGGAGCAGGCGGGGTCAGGGCGGGACCAGGTGGGACCGCGGGCCAGGGGTGGGGTCGGGCTCAGGGGAGTGGGTCTGGCGGGTCCAGGGAGATGGGTGGAAGTGGGACCGGGTGGGGGAGTGGTGGGGTGAGATTGAGTGGGGTGGGGATGACGTGTGGGGCCAGGGGAGAGAGGGCGGGTCAGGTGGGGCCCAGGGGGTGAGAGTGGGTGAGGCAGAGCTGGGTAAGAAAGGGAGAGGGAAAAAAGTGGTGGATCGGTGAGGTGGCAGGGTGGGTAGGAAAAGGGTCCAGGGGGTGAGGTGGCGGCCTGAGGTTGGAGGGTAGAATAGATTTGGGTGGGAATAGGTTTTAGAGTCTAGGTTTTATTAAGATGTGTTTGTTCGGTGTTGTTTATTTTAAAACAAGGCCACTTTGCAAATAGCTTTTAGGGAAATAAAATATCCGATACGCTCGGGGTTTTGCCGTTGAAATAAAGAGGGGTATTTGTACAAAGCAAAACTAGGTTTTTCGTAACAGTTCAGACAAACAATGCATGATGATGACGATGCAATGCACAAAAACAACGCGATTTTCTAGTAGTGGTTTTGCGGGATGCCACAATAGTTCAGCGACCGTTAGCTGTTGTGCTGGCACGTGGACGGCCAGATCTTGATGTTGTCTCTAGGTCTTCCCGATGGACGGTCGTTGTGCATCGTCCTCGTCCTTATAATCATTGGGGAAAAGTTAATTTGTTTTCACCGCAGCCATTCTTGTTTCACTGCTCCCATCTTCTCTGAGCTTTCTCACTGCGCGCTGGAATTTCCTCGATCTTTTCCTTCCTTGATTCTGCGTGCTCACCACCGGCACCACCGCACTGCGATGGGGAAGCCCAAGAAGTCCTCCACTGCGGTTGGTACCAGTGCTGCCACCGGTGGCAAGAAAGGTTCCGCTGCGACCCGCGTCACCGACGGTGGCTGGCGGCGATCGGAGACGTGTGAGGGTGACCTCCGCAAGTTCCGCGAGCGTGGCCTGATCCCGCAGGATAGGGAGGCCGTCAAACTTCCCGGCGACGAGGTAATTCCCCGTACTCCCGCTGGGTTTCGAGTTATTTTCATCGCCTTTGTCCTTCGGGGCCTTTCCTTCCCAATCCACGATTTTCTCCGTGGATTGCTTTTTCTCTATGGCATCCAGCTGCATCATCTTTCGCCAAACTCTCTTCTTCATGTCGCCTGTTTCATCACATTCTGCGAGTGCTGGCTCGGTATAGAGCCGCACTTTGGCCTCTTCCAGAAACTCTATTTCGTGAAGAGGCAATCTGGTTTCGATGGTGTTTATCCCACTGGGGGTTGCATCATTTCCCTGAAATCCAATCTTCTTTTCTTCTCCTTTTCTATGTCCGAATCTGTCCAGTACTGGCGGAGGCGATGGTTTTACATCCGCGACTCCACGGTGGCTAGACAGGAATTTGGTCTTGCTCCTTTCGACCCCTCCCACAAAATCGAGCCGAAGAGGTCCTGGAAGAACCAGATCTTGGATGGCAAGGTGGTGGAGATAGAGGTGCTCTATCGTCGAGTGGAGGATCTTCAGCTGATTCCGGATAAGGAGGTGAACGGTGTGGATATCATTCGTACCTTTCTCAAACGTCAGGTGCATCCGCTCCAGGCTAGGGCGCACCCGATGTTCCTTTATTCTGGTCGCCGCGATCCGACTAGGGTTTCGGCTGAGGAATTCTCCAGGGAGGATCTCGATGGGATCCTTCGCCCGCTGCTGAAATACAAGGCTGGAGAGGATATCCCGGGGAAGTCGCTGACTTCTCCGTTCTCCGCTTCTCGTCCGGTTCCGCAGGTGTAGATCTGGGACGTGCGCGTAGCGCTATTTTTGACTTCGTTTTCCTTTCACCTTTTTGTGCTGAAAATTTGTTTCCTTCTTGCGCAGGAATTCAAGGTGCCAGGCATGTCGCCTCCATTGCCCGAATTGTTCCCGGATGCACCGGACAATGAGGTAGTGGACTCCATGTCTGAACTTCCGTCGGCGTGATCGCCGGCCGAAGAGGCCGTCGAGTCGAGCGAGGATCATACTCGCAAGCGGACACGGAGCTCCAGCGAATCGTCGGATGCTTCGGCTCCGCCGACGCCTAGGAACCCGATGTGCCTTGAGCGTCACAGACTCACAGTGGGGGTCATGGGGGCTCTTCCTCTCCTATTCTGGTTGTGCCCGTGCGGGCTGTGGCACCGCACCCGCCGACGAAGCGGAAGAAGGAAGAGAAGGAGTAAGAGAAGAAAGAGGAGAAGAAGGGCAGGAGGACCCCGCCTATCTTCGACTTGAGAGATCTCGACTCGTAAGTTTTCTCGGTTGCCTTTTTGCTTTCTCTTGTCTGTTTGCTTTGTACTTGGCTGATTTTTTCTTTTGTAGCCACTCCACCGACGGCTCCTTCAGGGATGGCGCTCGGGAGATGGTGGGGGAGTCAAAGGTTGTTCCTCCTCCTCCTCAGATGGTGGCCACCTCTGAGGGCGCTGCTCCAAACCCTTCTCCGCAGGAGGCTCAGGTGGTTGTCCCCCAGAAGACTTCAGCTGGACCTTCGGATTCGTCGTCTCGTCACGTAAGTTTCTTTGTTCTTGCCGCGGGGGGAGCCCCCGGGCGTTTTTCGGGTGATCTGCTAATCACTTTTTGTTTTTGCTTCTTGTCTTGGGGGGGCCCCCGAGTGCCTATAGTACGATCTGCTGATCTTTTTTGTTTGAGTCTCGGGAGGAGCCCCCGAGTGTTTTTGGTATGTGTAACTTGTTTTTCTTGTTCTTTGGGCGTAGCCCCCGAGCCTTTGTTTTGACGGGTAGTATCTTTTGCAGCCTTTTGTGCAAGGCGCCAACCAGCTGGTGCAGCAGCACCTAGCATTGGAAGCCAGCTTCAAACAGCTTCAAGGTGCATATATGAGTTGATATTTTTGCTTACTCTTATATTCCTTGTCCTGCGATCTGATAAGTGTTCTTCTGCTTGCATAGGACAACAATACCACCCTCCGTGAGCTTGATGCTCTCAAAAAGAGCCTTGGGCGAGCGGAGAAGAAGGCCGAGGACGTCGTTGCTATGAAAGGGCACCTCGATCACAAGCTAACCAACGCAGCTACGGCCAAGGAGCGCCTGCAGCAGGAGGCAACAGACCGCGAGGAGCAACTCGCCACCCCCACGGCTTCGCGCGAGAAGGAGGTAGCCGACAAGCTGATGGCGGCTGCCAAGGCTATTTCGGGTGAGTTGCTTCGTCTTCCCTTTTTGGCTGCCTTGTCTTTCCTTGGTGTGCTTTTATTTATGTTGCTTCTTTTGTTTCTTTAGATGCCGCGGGCATCGAGTTTAATCGCGGTGCTCTGGAGCACGGAAGTGCTCTGGATGAGGCCGCTGCGACGGTCGAAGACCGCTACAGTACCATGGTCGGCTCTCTTTCCAAGGCCAAGTAGGTTCTCGGACGCTTCTACAAGGAGCTCTTCCCCAAGGGGGTCGCCCTCGAGGATGTCGATGCCTTGGCGGGTGCGCTGTCAGCCGAATCGCCTGCGGCGTATAAGCGCAAGCAGAAGGGCATTGGCGCGTCCGTCGGGCTGGCGATGGCCTTGGCGTCTGGAGCGGAGCTGGATCTTCATCAGGTCACGTGCCGGATGCCGACGGTTGCTGATGGATCCGAGGTAGCCTTCGCCCTCTATGCTTCCCGCTGTAAACGTTATGGGCCGAAGTTGATTGACTTGCTGGCTGAGTACGCGTTGAGGCAGCAGGGAGAGGCCAAGGGGAGGCAGTCCGGCTCCAAGGCTACTCAGGATGCAACTTCTTAGGCCTTGTAGTTGTAGGATAGCTTTTGTTTCCTTTGTTGTAAGTATATCTATGAACGGTCCTTGTGCCACGCAGTGGCTTTTTGCTGCACATAATGAATTTCCGAGTACTGTGTTCTTTCGTCTGCTTGTTCATATCCTTGTCTTCTTTTACTCTAGGGGCCTTCGGGTGATGATCCTGTTGACACTTCGTCTGCATCGCAGCTACGGCCATCCCTGGATGGTGCGTCGCAGCTTGTGTTTCTTTGAGACCGCATCCGTGGCCTTGAGAAATAATTGCTTGGAGTGCGTGGCCATGCCAGTGTTTGGAAATTGAAGGCAGAGCGAGGCGCTGCCAGAGAGGAGTATTTGATGGGGGAGTTGTGTCGTTTGTCCGAACAACTTTAATGTGAGTTTCTCGAGCTGCCTCTCATTGTTTCGGGTGCGCCTGTTGGCCTTTCATCTTAATTTTTACGAGTGTTGCATGTGCTAACCTTGCTCCGAGGGAGGAAAAGGAGCGTGTTTCTGTTCGGATCAACTGCCTGACCCAGCAGGACATGGAGGCCAGTGGGTTCTTCTGGATGGACCATGATCGTGCCATGGTCCTTGCGACGGTGCAGGATAGTGTCCACCAGGTATCGCGGGTGCTGCGTCAGGTGAAGTATTCGTTCGCGTCAGTTCTGCATGTGATGTTTCCGCTGGATGAGGCGCTGTCGACTCTCTGTGGCCTGCTGGCGAAGTTTCGGAATGTGCATCATGTCAGGGAACTGGTGCGACATCAGCTTGTCACGGGGGTGAAGGCCGCGCTCTCCCTTGTGCGGTTACATCGTCCTGATGTAGATCTGTCTGTTGTAGCGGCTGGGCCGCCTCTTCGACCGGATGGTGGCGAGTGGGATATGCGTCCACATTATGCGGCTATAAGGCAGTATGTCGAACAAATTGTAGATCTGTTTGAGCAGCGTTCGCATGCTATTCTTAAGGATAGGTAGGACCTGTAAAAAAGATAGATGTAAAATTTGTATATATTTTACCGGGCGTGTTGTGCCCTTTATTGTAAAGTTTTTGTTGTTGTTTAGCACATAGTGCTTTGTTTGTATACGTGTCCTTTTCGTTAGTCTGACGTTGTCAGCTACTCAGGTGTATACGCGTTATCCTCAGTCGACGAAGTCGTGAGGTGGGGGGAGCCCCTGAGTGTGTTGTAACATGGAGTAAAATGCGGACAATGGACAATTTTTTTTGGGGCAAGACACTTAGCTTTATTCATATCGTAATGGAGGAGGTACATTGTTCGGCTGAGTAGCCTTGGCTGAATTGCCTTATTGAAAATAAAAGGAGGGGAGGTGGCTAGGGGTAGAAGCGTCGCAGTTGTGCGACGTTCCACGGGTTGGAGTATGCGACTCCAGACTCCACGTGCTTGAGACGATAGACGCCACCTGGGATGACTTCAGTGACGATGTAGGGTCCTTCCCATGGTGACTCGAATTTCTTCGGTCGTTCTTGCTTGAGTCGCAAGACTAGGTCTCCTTCGACGAAGGACCTTAGGCGCAGCCGTCGGCTGTGGTAGTTGTGGAGGCTCTATTGGTACACCACTGATCGTGCTGTTGCTATATCACGTGCCTCATCGAGTGTGTCGACGGCGTCTTCGAGTGCGGTCGTTGATTCGGCTTCGCTATAAGCGACGACCCGTGGGGCCTTGTGGCGTACCTCTGCTGGTAGCATGGCTTCGGCTCCATGCACCATGAAGAAGGGCGTGTAGCCAGTTGAGCTATTTGGCGTTATCCGCAGGCTCCACAGGACCGAGGGTAGATCTTGTGTCCAGGCTCCTGCAAGTTGCTCGAGTGGGCTCATTAGGCGCTTCTTAATGCCAGCACCGACGAGGCCGTTGGCCTTTTCGACCTGCCCGTTCGTTTGCGGGTGCGCCATGGAGGCGTATGTGATGTTGATTCTGAGGTCTTCACAGAAGTCCTGGAATTCTTTGGAGATGAAGTTTGACCCATTGTCGGTGATGATGTTGTGCGGCACGCCAAACCTGTAGACAATGGATTCAAAGAACTTGACGGCCGTTTTGCCTTTTTGGTTAGTAACGGGCATGACCTCAATCCACTTGGTGAATTTGTCGAATGCGACCAGGAGGTAGACGTGACCTCCTTTCGAGGACCTTGGCAGTTTGCCGATCATGTCAAGTCCCCATTAGGCGAAGGGCCAGGCCAGAGGTATGGGCCTGAGCTCTGATCCGGGTGCGTGCGGTTTATCGGCGAACCTCTGGCACCCGTTGCATCTTCGGACGATGTCCTTGGCGTTGTTCATGGCTGTTGGCTAGTAGAATCCAGCTCGTAGAGCTTTGGCGACGAGGGAGCGGCTGCCCGCATGATGGACGCAGATGCCCTCGTGGATGTCTTTGTAGGGGTTCGTAGCATGGAAAACAAAAAATTTCTATCGCATACAAACAAACAAGCCAAGATCTATCTACTAGATTGTAGCAACGAGTCGATGGAATAACTTACCCTCGAAGATTCCAAAGCGGTTAATGAGAGCAGATTCTCGTGGGTGATGTAGTCGTACATTTCCGATCTCAAGATCACGTAGACGATCCTTCCGGCGCTGCGTTAAAAGCGCTCCGCAATCGGTCACACATTCGGATTTTCGGAAGACCTTCCTCTCCTTGTTCCAAAGAAAGCGGAGGTTGTAGCACTCTCCTCGCGATTCGGCAACACAACGCGTGGTACCGGTAGAGGGAGATCCCGCAGGCTTCCATGTAAGCGGAGCGAGTATGGTGGATTATGAGAGAGGCTTTAGTGGTCTAGGGATTAGACACACCAATTAGAAGGCTCTAAACCGAAGGCTAGGGCAATTAGAAGCTCTAAACCAAAACGGCTCTAAACCGGAGGCTGTGGCTAGGGTTTAGATTTAGAGGATAGGAACTTTTGTGTCTAGAGGAGGGGGCCCTGTCCCTCCTTTTATAGGTGGGAGGTGCGGCTAAGGGGAGGAGTCCCTCCCCAACTCGCCTTGGGTGGTGCCCGGCTTGGAGGAGGGACTCCTCCCAAGTCAGTTTCAACCTCCTCTTCCTCTTTCCCTCACTTTCCTGTTTTAGCCGTTTGACTTTCAAGCGGCGTTTGACTTTTAGTTGGGATTCAATTTAATCCTTTATTTGGAACAATGAGAACACTTAGTACATGATGTTTCCAATATGCAATGACACATTCATGTACCCTTCCTCCGGAGTCGGACATTCGGAACCTTCTAGAACATTCCCGATGAAAACACGGAATCATTCCCGAACTCCAAGCAGGACTTTCCTTATATGAATCTTATTCTCCGGACCATTCCGGATCACCTCGTGATATCCGGATCCCATCCGAGACTCGAACAACATTCGCTCTTTCTCATAATACCATAACTACTCAAACAACGTCAATCCTTAAGTGTGTCTCCCTCGGTTCGTGAATTATGCGGACATGATCGAGACACTTCTCGAACAATAACCAATAGAGGAATCTGGAAATTCATATGGCTCACATATTTCTCGATTACTTTGCGATCGAATGAACCACTTACATACGATACCAATTTCCCTTTGTCTCACGATAGTTTACTTATCCGAGGTTATGATCGTCGATCTCTACATACCTAGTTCAACCTCGTTTCGATAAGTACTCTTTCTCGTTCGTGATATGTGATCCTTGTGAGCGGTCACATGCTTGCAAGCTAATTGGATGACATTCCACCAGAGGGCCCGAGTATATCTATCCGTCATATGGATGGACAAATCCCTCTTGATCCATGTGTTTCAACCAATACTTTCGAACACTCAATGCCACCTTTATAGCCACCCATTACGTGTGGTGTTTGATGTCATCAAAGCATCCATCCGTAAAGGTGATATGCATGATCTCATGGTCGAAGGAATTAGGTTACTATGTATCAGAAAGCTTATAGCAAATGAACTATATTAAATGACTTGATCTTTATGCTACGCTTAACTATAGGAGTATGTCCATCACATCATTCTCCTAATGATATGACCCTGTTGTTAATAACATCTCTATGTTCATGATCAGGAAACCATGATCATATATTAACCAACAAGCTAGTTTAACAAGAGGCTTTACTAGGGACTCTTTTATGTTTACAAATCACACAAGTATTAATGTTTCCTGTTAATACAATTATAGCATGGTATGTAAACATTTATCATAAGTATGAAGATATGATAATAACCTACTTTATTATTGCCTCTTGGGCATATCTCCAACAGTCTTGGAGGATAGTTTTGCCGTCACCGATGGTGACGCACCTTTGCAGTACACCCCAAATGCTGCGCTTGTACAACTCACCATTGATGATAGTGAAGGCCTTTGACCGGCGAGATATGCGCCGGGCATCTGTCGGTCTATCAGGCAGTTCTCCGTCTATCAGGTATCTGAGGTATGGCCGTGTCCATGTTTCTTCGACTGCCATGACCTGCATTAGGTTGACCACTGCAACCTTTGTGTCGAGCTTTTCGAGTCCTTCCTGTCCTTCGGGTAGCGCAGCCCCCGAGTGTTCTGCTTCTTCGGGTGATCCCTTGGGGAATTTCCTTTTGATGGATGGTACGCAGATCTGTTCGAGGAACACACCTGGTGGCACCCGTGCGCAAGTTGAGCCGATGTTGGCGAGTCTATCGGCCTCTTCATTGCTTTCTCTTCCAACGTGCCGAAGCTCTCAGCCGTCGAAGTCTCCTTCGAGTGCGTTGTAGAGTGCACGGTACGCAATCATATTGGCGGCATGCGCGTCGCACTCGTTCATCGTCTGCTGGACGACGAGGTTGGAGTCACCGTAGCTGACGAGGCGCGTTGTGCCACAGATCTTGGCCATCCTCATGTCGTGGATGAGGGACTCGTATTCGGCTTCGTTGTTGGAAGCTCGAAACTTCATCCGGAGGACATACTTCATCTTGTCGCCCTGTGGGGAGGTCAGTATGACCCCGGCTCCTGCTCTGGCCTTGCGCTTGGAGCCGTCGAAGTACATATTCCATGACTTTGTCATGTCTGGGGTGTCTGGCAGCTACAGTTCCATTCAGTGTACGAGGAAGTCCGGGAGGACCCGAGACTTGATCGTGTGGCGCTTCTCATAGACGATGTCTAGAGGTGATAGCTCGATGCCCCACAGGGCCACGTGTCATGTGGCCTCCGGATTGTTCAGGATGTTGTTCAGTGGTTCTTCGTTAACGACCATCACCTGGTTCTCCTGGAAGTAGTGGATCAGCCGACGAGCCGTCATGAACACGTCGTAGGCGAGTTTCTGGTAGTGAGGGTACCTCTGCTTTGTCGGCGTAAATACCTCGCTGAGGTAGTAGATTGGGCGTTGGACCCCATGGATCTTGCCTTCTTCGGGTCGCTCGACCACTAGTATGGTGCTTACCACCTGGTGTGTGGCTGCTATGTACAGCAGTAAAGGCTCGCGCTCCTTTGGCGTGACCAGGACCGGCGAGGTAGAGAGCAGCCGCTTTAGATCTTCAAATGCGTCGTCCGCCTCAGGCGTCCACTCGAATTTGTCTGCTTTGCGTCGCAGCTGGTAAAATGGCAAAGCCTTTTCGCCCATGCGGCTGATGAACCTTCTCAATGCCGCGATTCTCCCGACAAGCTGCTGGACGCCCTTGTGGTTCTTTGGTTTTTCCATGGCCATTATGGCCCGGATTTTCTCCGGTTCGCCTCGATCCCTCGCTAGGAGATGAAGTAGCCGAGCAGCTGGCCAGATGGGACGCCAAAGGCGCACTTTTCAGGGTTGATCTTGATCTTGTAGCGGTCAAGATTTTCGAACGTCTCACAGAGATCGTCGATGAGCGTCTTCGCCTCCCTTGTTTTGATGACTATGTCGTCGACATAGACTTGGATATTGCGGCCAATCTGGTCCTCCAGGCATGCCTGCATGCATCGCTGGTACGTAGCACCTGCGTTCTTCAGCCCGAAAGGCATTGTGTTGTAGCAGAACACTCCGAACGGCGTAATGAACGCCGTTTTTTCTTGATCTTCGATCTTTAGTCGAATCTGGTTGTAGCCTGAGTAGGCGTCGAGGAAGGAGAGCTTCTCGCACCCTGCAGTCGAGTTGATGATCTGATCGATCCGAGGGAGGGGAAATGATCCTTCGGGCAGTGCTTGTTCAACGATGTGAAGTCCACGCACATCCATAGGATGTCCATGTCCTTTTTGGGGACCATCACGGTGTTGGCGAGCCACTCGCTCTCCTTGATATCCCTGATGAAGTTTGCGTCGAGTAGTCTGTTGACTTCGACTCCAATTTCTTCAGCCCGAGGTTCGGACAGTCGCCGGATAGATTGTTTGACGGGCTTGGCGTCTGGAAAGACATTGAGTGCGTGCTCGGCGAATTCCCTGGGAACTCCTAGCATGTCCGCAGGACACTAGGCGAAGATTTCCCAGCGCTCATAGAGGAATTCGACGAGCGCACTTTCCTATGCGGAGCTGAGGTCTTTGGCGATCAGCGCCGTCTTGGAGGCATTCGTCGGGTGGACTTGTACCTTCTTTGTGTTGACGGTGGAGTCGAAGGACATGTCTGGTGCGTTTTGTCTTGCGACTGGGGGTGCCCCATTGTCCGTCACCTCACAGAGCCTTACGAGATCCTCCTGCATGCCGAATGACTGGGAGATTCTGTTGAAGTCCCTGTCGCAGTGGTCCGATCGGGTGAAGCTCCCGTGGACCATGATGACACCCCTGGGTCCTGGCATCTTGATTAGCAGGTACGCGTAGTGCGGTACTGCCAGAAATCGTGCGAATGCCACGCGCCCGAGGATGGCATGGTATTGTGATGGCCAGTCCACCACTTCGAACTCGAGTCGCTTGCATCGGAAGTTATCCGGCTTGCCGAAGATGACGTCGAGCCATATATTTCCCAGGGGGAATATGCCTTTTCCTGGGACGATGCCATGGAACGTTGTTTCGAACTGTTCCAGGATGCACATCGGGATCCGCATTGCTGCTAGGGTGCTAGCGAACATCAGGTTGATGCTGCTGCCGCCGTACATGAAGACGCGGCTCATGTCGAACCCTCCGATCTGCGCCTCAAGCACCAGGACAGCATGGCCTGGGCGAGGGATCTGGCAGGGGTGATCCGAACGACTGAACGTGATGCAGGACTCCGATCCTCTTAAGTACTCAGGGATGGCGGGTGGGGTGGTCACAGCCAGATTGATCTGACGGGTGATTTTCTTCTGCACCCTGTTCGTTGGGCGCCCTTTTTGGATCATCAGTGATCCTTTCGGCGCGGGGTACTCGTGCCCACCGTTATTCTGCGCGGGTGCGATTGGGTGGTTCGAAGGTCCCGCGGGTGGTGGTGGCGGAGATCCATGTGCGATCTCACCTAGTGCGGATGCGTTCCTGTATCCAAGGTTCGGGGCTTGCTGCCTCATCTGGGCCATGCTCTCGCTGAGTTTCTGGAACTCGCGGCAGTCCTTGAGCATGTGACTTGCTTTCTTCTTACCATCCTGCTTGTCGATGTAAAAGTGGATGGTGCATGGACCAGACAGTTTTTCGTATGCTGAGGGTCCGTCGTCGCGGTCGCGATGCTTCCATGACTGCGTTGGGCGTCCTCTGTCACGGAAGTTGCTTCCGCGGTATCCGTCGCTGCTGCCGTTGCCATCGCTGCGGCGGTCGGCGTATCCAGCCACGACCATGTCTGGTCCATCACGATCGCCGTAGACGCGCGATCTTCTCTTTCTACAGCGTTCACGTCGCCGACCGTAGTCATCTTCCTCCTCCGAGTGTGCTCGGTGGACGGAGTCCTCGCCGTCGGCCCACCTGTTGGCGATGTCCATGAGGTGGTCAAGTGTCTTGGGCTTGACGCACCCAAGTTCTTCCTTGAAGTCCTGGCGTTTGACGCCGTCTTTGAAGGCATCAATAGCTCTCTCCTCGGAGATGTGCGCCGCGGAATTCTTGGTGTTGGACCAGCGCAGTATGTACGAGCGAATGGATTTTCCCGTTCGTTGGGTGCAGGCTCGTAGCTCCTCGATCGAGGCTGGCCTCTTGCTGGTGCCCTTAAAGTTTCAGATGAAACTGTATGATAGTTCCTCCCAGCTTCGGATGGATCCTGACGATAGGCTACTGAGCCAGATTCGGGCTGTGCCTGTCAGCTGCAGATGGAGGCATTGCAGGGCGGTGTCCTTATTCCCGCCGTGTAGCTTGACGGACGACAGGTGGTCGCTGAGCCACGCCTTGGGGTCCTGTGTGCCATCGAACTTCGGAGTGTCTGAAGGAAGCTTGAAATTCCGCAGCATCCGTATCCGCCAAACAGATCTGCTGAAGCATCGGGCTCCACAGAGTTCTCCTTTGTCTTCGTCCATCTCTGATTCAGACGAGCATGCGCGCTTGGCACGCGCTTTGTCGATTTTGCGCTGGGTGAGCTCGCTTCGAGCATTGTAATCACGGCTACGATGACACGAGATCTTGTGCCTTCGAGGAAGGTCGTGCTCTTCATCTTCGGATGAAGGTGTGGGGCTACAGTTGAACTTGACCGTAGCCTTCTTCTTTGGCTCCGCAGGAGCTTCTCCGTGGAGCGCATATCCAACGAGTCCGAGTCCGGTAAGTGCGGACTTGTGCATGGCCCTTTTCGGGTCCCCCTCCGGAGGTGGGTGGGACGCGAGGTACGCGGTGGCTGCCATGATCGCAGCTTGCGGCGTTTTCGGGATGACGTTGTCGTCGGCATCCATCTCCATGAAGGACGCGTTGAGGGCCCGGGTCACGTCGCGACGCTCCTTGGGGTCCATGTTCTCTGTCCGAGAACGGTGCTTGTTGCCATGGTTGCCGTGCGAGCTGGAGCCAATGCCCACGGCGGAGAGCGCGGCTCGTCGCGCACTGGACTCCGAGGCTGCTTGCTTGCGTTTGTCAAGCACCTCCTGTATCTTGACCTGCTTCTTGTGCTCCTCGATTAGGAGCATGTGGTATGCCATCAGCAGGTCCCGTGAGGCACCCACAGGCAGGATCTTGTTGCCTGCTACGGCTTCGTGTGTTGAGCCCATCCCTCCTCACTGAGGTGGATGACCCGATCGGTGTCGTCCCTGTTGGGTGGGGGGGCTGGCTTCTTCTGTTTTCATCGTTCCTACCCTGCGGGTTAGGTGGCGGATTGGGCGCGTGATGTTCCACGTCGCTCTGGATGACTACGGCGCATTGGTAGCGCTCGTAGATTGGATCGCTGCTGCCGCAGCTTTCAAATCCGAAACCGTAGGTCCCTTCCTCCGATGGTGGCTCGCACAGATCTGAGTTGCAGCTGCTGCTGTTATAGGACTCATCTGTCGATGGCGATGTGCGTAGCACGGGGTGTGGGGCCCATGAAGCGGGCCTGATCGATGGTAGGGGCACCCGCTCTGGGAGGCAGAGGGTGCCGGTTTGCCCCACCTGGAAGCAGAAGCTCCCGAACAGGATCTCGAGTCCGTCGCCAACGGGCTCGAAGTCCTTCATGGTGGCTGGAGAGTGGGCGGTGAAGTCGAAGGCGCTGAAGAGGAGATGACTCTTAGTCGCCACAGAGTTGTAGATCGCTCTGGTTGGGACCATCACGATTGCACAATCAGCGCCCCTAGTTCCCACATACGACGCCAATTGACAAGGTTTAATCTCATCAATGCCCATTGTTATGGACTTGGGTTTTGGAGAAGATGGGGATGCTGGAGATCACGGAACGGTTAGCAAACAAGCAACACGGGGCACGAGTTTACCCAGGTTCAGGCCCCCTGAGGGAAAACCCTACTCCTGCTTGTCTGCTCTTGATTACGACGGAACCAAAAAGTACAAGGGTGCGCAGATGCAATCTGGCGTGGAAGTGTGTATGTGGTGGTGTGCGGGAGATTGTAAGAGAGCCTCCTCGTCGTGCCCTCCTGCCCTTTATATAGAGATAGGCAGGTCCCAGGCATAGACCGAGTCGGTTACAGGTTTTAGGGTTTACCCCTTTGAATTTTCTATCTACTCTAGTCTTGCTCTCCAAGGATCCGAAGGCGTTATGGGCCCTGGCCACCCAAAATTCTTCATGGGCCGGCGTATATTTGTAGTGGGCCTTCTTTGGGCTAGACCAGGTATGCTAAGATCGTGTACCCGCAGGGTATAACCATGTCACCGGAACCTGCCTATCTCTATATAAAGGCTAGGAGGGCACTACGAGAAGGGTACCCTCTCATACCACAGCATACACACCTCCACGCCAGATTGCATTTGTGCACCCCTGTAACTTTCGGTTCCGCCGTAATCAAGAGTAGACAAGCAGGAGTAGGGTTTTCCCTCTGGGGCCCTAAACCTAGGTAAATCTCGTGTCCCCTGGTTGCTTGGTTGCTTGTCTGTTAACCATTCCGCGATCTCCAGCATCCCTATCTTCTCCAAAACCCAAGTCCATAACAATGAGCACTGACGAGATCGATCCTCGTCACCTACAGTCGCCGACAGGGTTGGCCTGCCCACGTTTTCGCTTCGTCTGGCGTTTCCAGGGCGTTCCCGGCGCTCTGGGATCGGCCTGAGATCTCCGGACGAAAGTTGGGCCAAATTCGGAAGAAATCGAGGTTCTAGGAACGTGACTGGACCAATTTTCGGCGCCCAGACAAAAAAACGCCCTAGAAACGGCGTACTGGGAATCCGAGTGGAGATGCTCTAACTAAAGATGGTTCCAATGTTTTCTTTGGAACCCGCCCTAAGAAAACATGTGGGACTAGGCCCAGTTTAAAAAGTTCAAATTTGAAACACGTTCAGTTTTGAAAAATGTTCAAGCGGTTTAATAAATGTTCATGATTATAAAAATTAGATAAAAAGATCAGTTGGTAAAAAAATCACTGGTTTAAAAAGTGCTTGCCTTAGAAAATTCAGATTTAAAAAACATTCCACTTTTGTAAATTATCTTCTGAACTAGGCCCATCAACATATGCCTTAACCTGTGCCTGGTCGCGAAGGCAAACTGATTCCGCTGCTTGATGTAGTACCGACGTACGTGGACAGCTCTGATTTCCGATTGAATCCACTAGTAGATAGAAGTAGTAACATATAACCTAGGCTGGCAAAGAGAGCCTTGTGTAGCTAGGACTCGTTTGGGGAATCGATTCAGGACTCAAACTCTAACATATATACTAGTATATAAACAAGCAATTCGGGACTCAAAAACTCGTTTGGGGAATATAATCAATTTCAGAGTTTTGTATATTTGCTACTAGTACCACAGGATCCATCGATCGATCATCGATCGTAACTGCGTGGTTGTTGATGATGGAATCCATGCCAGAGGAGGTTGTGCGTGAGATCCTGCTGAAGCTGCCGACGAGGGACGTCGCCCGTGGCCGCTGCGTGTCCAGCCAATGGCGCCGCCTCCTCACCGACCCTGGCTTCCTGGGCCTGCACGTGCACGCCGCCCAGGTCGTCGGCTCCGGCTCCGACACGGAGGCGTTGGTGGTCACCGCGATCCCCGGGAAATTCTTTGGCCTCGACATGGCCGTCTTCAACGCCTCTTCCTCCTCGTCGGGGAAGCCCCTCATGTGCCGCGTCACCGGCCACCGCCACGCCCGAGGCTACGGCGAAAGGTACCGCCCCGCCAACGCTTGCAATGGCTTCCTACTCCTGCACGGGCAGGACGGTGGCCGGCCCGTGTCCGTGTGCAACCCTATCACCGGCGAGAAGCTGGAAATCCCAGCGCCGCCGCCCGCTATCAGGAGGATGTCCGGAGTAGTGTCCATCCCGTGCATGTACACCATGGGGTACAGCCCGTCCACCCGGCAGTACAAGGTGTTCCGCCTCTCGCCCGCCTGGAGGCCGGGGCCGGGGCCGGGGAAAAAAAGCTGCTTCTTCGACGTGTGCACCTTGGGTGGTTGCAGCAGCGACGGGTCATGGCGGCAGCGCCCATACACGTGCCCGCCTGGCGACGTATGCGGCCTCTTCGGCTCGCCGCCGCCGGCCCTCATGGACGGCATCCTCTACATGCCCACGGAACGGTCGAGGAATAATCCCAGCGGTGGGATGCTGGTGATCGACGTGACGACCGAGACGAGCTGCATGTACCGCCTCCCCGAGGAGTTCACCGCGGAGGTCCAGGCGGCGGTGTACCCTTTCGAGATGCGTGGCCGGTTGTGCGTCGCCGTGCGCGTCGTCGGCCGGAAGCTGCTCCACGTATGGGCCATGATGCAACTCGAGCACACGGATGATGATGGCGAGACGATGATGCAGTCTTGCAACTGGGAGCTGCGCTACAGCTTGTACGTGGAAGAGGAGGTGAACAACCTTACAAAATATGTCCCGCAGAGCGGCGCTTGGTTCGATGGCCGTGAGGGCATGCTGTGCTACATGCTAGGCCGCCGTCTCTATAAGTACGACACCACCAAGGACGACGACATGAATCAGAAGAAGAAGAAGCAGGAGGTTCATGATCTCCTGGAATGGGACCATCGGATGCCACTGCTGCCGGCGGCGGCTTCATCGCTGGATGACGATTGGTGGAACGTCTATGGCGGTTACCGTCCCAACCTACTCTCGCCCCACCTTCTACTTGCCTTCAGGGCAAACGACCGATCGTCCAAAAAGCGGTACTCTAGAATTTATGTTTGCTAAAAAGATATTTGTACTATCTGAATTTCAGACTAGTTTTTTCTCAGTAAATGAAGAAAGTAAACGGAAATATATATGTAACCGAGTACGTCTTCATCAAACTCCTTTGGCTAGCTTCTATACTACAGCCATGTCTTCTTCTGTACTACTACCTTCGCATTTGTTACTTCATTATCCATGCTCTCTTTTTTTGGAACATTTTCTTTGCACGCCTCTTAAAACAATGCAAGTTTGCTTCAAACTGTATTTATTATTATTTCCTTCTTTGGTTTTGTTCTTTGGAAACCTAAATAAATCAGCTTATTGATTGGGAAAATGTAAGCAACCGAAATATTACAAAAAGAGGATAAACTCATATTTATTTATTTATTTTACTTCCAAAGTGTTGTTTAGATTATGATAATGACATTATCTCTTATATTTTTGTAAAATTTTAGGGTTGTTTTTACTACTTTCATCCTAATATTATCCCAAGACCTTCATTTTATAAATTCTAGAAAGTGTATTATATGTTCTATGCCTGGTTTTTATTGCCATCGTACAAAATGTAAATTGGTGCGAGTTCATCTGGATGGTGCGCCAAGGCGCACTACTAAGGGAGTGTTTGGTTCTTAGCCATAATTTGTCAAGGAAAAATTTGGCAATTTGATATGTGTTTGGTTTTTGCCACACTTTATTAACCACATGGCCCGTCTGTCATAGAGTAAGTTTATTGTCAATTTTTGCCACACTCCATGGCTTCCATTTTTTCAACCACACTTTTATGGCCGCCACACTTGCCAAAGTTAGAATTGGCAAAGCGTGGCCAGGAACCGAATATGGCGTGACGATGGTACCGCTGCTAGTAGTGACCTTCTAGGAAAAAGAAATCTTTCCGGTCCGGCATGGTCTGGTCTCGCCGAGTCGCCGTGGTACCAACCAGCTGTCTACGGAGCGGTGGCAGCCGTAATTGGAGCGGAAATCAAGAGGCAAAAAGTTGTTTTTTCTCGGAGATTTGCGCGTTCTGGTTTAGATTCGCTTTGATTTGTAGAGATGCAAGAATTATTAGCGGCTAGACTTAATAAATTAGTATATCTTGCTACACCATTTTGTATTCTGAACTGATGATGTGATGTTATGATGTATCCCACAAAATCTCAGTTCGAAATATGCTGTATTCCGAGCAACACAAAATTTACAAAGTGTGGACTTTTTGTGATTTAAAATTGATGGGTGCACTCCATGTGTGGCAACATGCGCTGGCGACGGTCCCTAATCGTTCGATCCAAGGCTTTCGCTAGATGTCATTTAGAGACGTGGCTAGGATGCTCTAAGACCAGCCACACCGTGTGTAAAAAGTAATTCTTAGCATTCTCTCAACTCTTGTTGAACCGGTTTCATACATCGCCCAACATCGGTTCCTAGGATCTCACATGAGAAGCGGTTCAAGAGTTTGATCCGCTTTTTCCATTTGAGTGTGGGACCTAGTAGTAGAATTGTGAGGCAAAGTCGACATGCATGCATGATGCATGCATGCAAAAGATGTAAAGAGTGGGACCTACAATGATTCCATACACTACAGCAAGACCATATCGGTTCGTAACTCTGACACATTATTTGTTGAACCGACGCAGCAGTGTGCGTGGTCTAAGTCCTTTCCTGACGATTGGTGGGCCCCGTTGAGCTATAAGAATGATATCCTGATCTCCAAAAAGAACGAGAAAGAGATATAGTGTTGATCTAGGTTGTGCACCTTTTATCCTAGCAAAGTTCTAGATAGAAACAATTTAATTCCTTCTAACACTAGTATAAAAATAGCTTTAGTTCGCATCCAAGTTTTTCTCTAGTCCTGGGCGTGTCTTGGGACGGGACTAGTGTGAGCGCTAGTCGTTCGACCCATTTTCAACGGCTAGGAGTCTTCCAAACCTCTAGTCTTAGGTCGTTTCGGACCTTTAGTCCCGATTCGTGATACAATCCGGGACTAAAATGTGCGTGCGCGGGCAACATCCTTTAGTCCCGGTTGATGTCTTTAACCGGGACTAAAGATAGATCCTTTAGTCCCGGTTTGAGACATCAACCGGGACTAACAAAAATCTGGCAAAAAAAAATTAGGTGGGTTACTCCACGGCAGGAAAACGGGTAAAAATCCTGCCGCGGCAGGAGATTTCTGTCCACCACACCCCCACCCCGAGACCGCCTTTTCTAGTTTCAAAAGCATGTCACAAAATTAGAAAATAATCAAAAAATAAAATCCTTCAAACTGTAGTTATATTAAGTGATTTAGTTATTACGAAAATTAACAAACATGAATTTCGACTTATTTTTGCCAAAAACTGTCATGAAAACTTCAAATAGCTATAACTTCTGCATACGATGTCGGAAAAAAACATACAACCTATCAAAATGTTGTACACATGGGTTTGGGTTAGTAAGTACACATGTCAGTTTTCTTGATGATTTTAGTAAGTACACATGGGTGTACCTATTGATACATAAATCTGATGTGGAACATGTGTTCTATCAATTTCAAAAACAAGTTGAACTTTCTATTGGCACTAAAATTCTCTCTGTCCAATCGTACCGGGAGGGGAATATCTGAAATTCACACTTATTTCAATTACATCGGCATCACACGTCCCATATCTTGCCCTCACACCATCAACATAATGGGGCAATTGAGCGCAAACATGGCCATCTCGTCGAAACATCATTAGCACTCCTTGCATAATCCGTTGCTCCTCTCCTGTTTTGGGATGATGCAGTTCTTAGGCTTGCTATTTGATTAGTCCCATGCCTAGTCGTGTTATTCAGAACTCATCTCCATTCACCAAACTTTTTAAAAAGACTATTGATTACCGCTTCCTTGGTTTCTTCGGATCCGCATGTTGGCCCAACCTCAGGCCATACAATAATCGCCAACTCAGTTTTTGTTGGAGGATGCACGTGTTCTTAGGGTATAGTCCCACCGGGCTTCCGCTTCTTGGACCGCACTACCGGTCGGATATACATGTCGCGCGATGTTGTGTTTGACAAACACACATTCCCTTTCTCCACCGACTCTCCGCCATCCTCTCCACTTACTAAAGATGCTATACTCCGTTCTGAACCAGATACAGATGAACCTTTATTCAGTGATATGGCAGATGCTACTGATGGGCTTGTTTCTCCCTCTGTTTCAGGTACAACACCACCTCGTCATGATGTTCTACCTGCACCCCCTCACATCGATCATGTGGAGGCAGAGGGTCACGTCGATCATGCTGAGCATGCGGCCCATGATGGGCCGCCCGAGCCGGAGGCCCATGGAATGCCCCCGTGTAATCCGTCACCTGTGAATCATGGGCCAGCCCACGTCGATAATCACGGCTATGTTGGTTCGTCTCCGACCAGCATGACTCCGTCGTGAGTAGATTCTTGACCGCCGTCATCTCCTGAAGAAACTCCACTCCCCTCTCGCCGTCTCGTTAAGCCGGTTCGTTTGTTCGATGGCATCATTCGCTAAGATTCGAAGAAATGTGCTTTTGCTGCAGAACCAACTTCCCATGTCGAGCTGTGCAAGTTCCTCCCTGGAAATCATCCATGGATGCCGAGTTTGGTGCTCTCCGGGCCAACCATACCTGGTGCCTTGTTGATCCACCTCCTAGCCATCACATCGTCGGTTGCAAGTGGGTTTTCAAGCTGAAACAGAAACTGGATGGATCAGAAACCTTTTCTCTAGTGGTTAAACCCACCACCGTTCGGCTGATTCTATCTATAGTCAAGTTGATGTCCATAATGCGTTCCTCCACGGTGATATTTAGGAGGAGGTGTATATGTATCAGCCTCCAGGTTATGTCGATAAAGAGTTTCCGAATCATGTATGTCGTCTTCAGAAATCCCTCTACGGGCTCAAGCAGTCACTGAGAGCCTAGTATTAGAAGCTCATTTCCAAACTTCAGCCCTTGGGGTTTTGTCCCAGCAAAGGCAGCCACCTCTTTGTTTGTTTTTGTTGATAAGCAAGTGATCATTTATGTCGACGATATTATTATCACCGGGTCATGCAAGCCAGCCGTTGATATTTTTATGAAGCAACTACGTGACTCCTTTGCAGTAAAAGATCGCCCCGCCATCTTGCCTTCGGGAAAAAAAAATCAATAAACATATCCAAGTTGAGTGATTGTCCAGTAAGCGATGCTCTAGAATTTATGTTTGTTTAAAAGAAATTTGTATCTGAATTTTAGACTTGTTTTTTCTCCACACATAAATATACCGAAAGAGAACAATATGTAGATCGTAGATGAAAGTAAACAGAAATATGCCACCTTTGTTACTTCATGCTATCTTTTTATTGAACATCTTTTTGCGTGCCACTTAAAACAATATATGTTTGCATAAAACTGAAATTATTATTTCCTGTTTTGGTTATGTTTGTGTAGCTAAATTGTCCTTCTTAAAGTGATGACGGTGAGAAAATCAAATAAAAATCTAATACTACGGTTCGACAACGAAATCCGTAATGTTATATCATACTTTAATACTCTTCAACTCCAGCATATATGATCATTCGTTCTCATTATTATTCAACATGTTGCACCAATAATTGTAAAAAGCGAAAACATTATTTGAACATATATACCTACCGTTGTGTTTTCAACAACCGTCACGGTGCTACTCTGAATCACATCTACCGTGAATTGAAGCAAGCAATTCTTTTGTTTGCATAGAGGAGTACCCAAGTACATCTTACATAGACATTGTGCTACTAAGTATTTCCCTTCAAGGAAAAGGGGAGACTAAAACAACAAGACCAATTTGGCTGCGTTTTGACGAAAGCAGACACCATCTCCTCTAGTTTTACCGAAGAAATGGAAACTTAAACAAAGCAACGGATTGATTGGGAAGATGCAAGCAACCTATACATAACAAAAAGCGAAGAAGGAAAAAACATGGCAGCATGTGGTTCATGTGGCGAACATCCGCACGGAACATCAATCTTCAACTTGTTTGCTTGCAGACACAAATATCACTTGGAGCTGTAGTGTGGAACAGGAGTCTCGTCCAAATCCAACCTGATTTCACTGCAGCAACGAAAAACAAATGGCTAAAGCAGAAACAAAGTAAAATTTGTGAAATGGACACTACCAATAAAATAAAACAAATCTGCAGACTCAAACAATTTCCGTCTTATTTTGGGGGTTTTACGTGATTATGCAACATATGGGAACCATCTCATTTGGATGCTTATGCTCCTAGATTCCTGCCAGGCTACCACTGGTTTCCATCACCATAAGTGGGATTAGTTTTGGCCACCAGTGTTGCCTCTATGGATATGCCAGATTAGGGGTACACAGCATGGTAGTCAAAGGGTTGTATGGACCGACAAAATATCAATCACTGCATTGACACAAATTTTAAAAAATAGGTGGATGTGATCTCTGACACTTCGCTAATTATGAGGGTCGTAGTTCGTTAAATGAGAGGGAGGCATAGTTCATCGTCAAAAGTGATGAGAGGCAATTTACATTTAAACTGCTGTAACTTATAAGTGGAGGTTGCCACTTGTGCAACATACAGGATTGCAATGAAATAACTGAATCTGGACTGAATCACTACTAGGCCACGATGCAGTCATGCAGACATAGTTATAACTGGAAAACAATGCATAGTACTCCCTCCGTCTATAAATAACTGACTTGAGTTTGTCTAGATTCAAATGTATTTAAGATTCTAGACGGAGGGAGTAGTTTAGTTCCTGTTTAGTTTGCTGATTCAGGAAAAAATCCCATCAACTTGACTGAATCTTAGTGCATTTCACAAACAATAGCTGGTACAGTAAAGGACAACCCACACCTGGCTGGACAGCCATGTAAAACTATTTTTGCATTTTCATTACAAAAGAAAGAAGGAATATCTGATGAAATAGTACTTTCCTTTTATGTTTAGTTAATGTTTTATCAGACGAGACAGCATAGTGAAGGGATTGTAGTTTAGTTAATGTTTAATCTGCTGATTTCTACAATCCCTTCAATTTGACTGAATCTGACCGAAATTGACAAACCGTGGCTGGCTAGTAAGGGAAAGAAAAACTAGACTTGGCACCATAGGCATCATCACTACATCGCCTTTCACAATCAGGTACTAATGGTCAAACAAAAGCAGTCCCATATTTTCATTGAAAAACAAAGAAGGAATATTACTAAGATGGTAGTACCTTCCATTAGTGTATAGATGATGCCACTTCAGGCTTCTTTTTCCCTGGAATCATTCTGGCCGGGGCCATCATCCATACCGAGACGTAGCTCAAGCGGGCTTGTGGAAGAAGCATCCTCGTTAGCAGCTCCATCAGCCACAGCATCAGGAACCTGGTTCACTTCTTCAGAAGAACCATTCACGGGCGATGCGATGATCTTGGTGCCAAACAGCTGTATGCTCCTCAGTACCTCAGGAGATTCAGAAGGAGGCATGTTCACCGAGGCGTTGGGTGGAGATCCAGCTATTTCTTCAGGATTCACAACCTCAGAGGAGCCGCCGCTGGAACTCGGCGGCGGGAACAGCAGCTGGGTTGTGAACGTTGTAGTAGCAGATGAAGAAGTGGGCAGCTGATCAGTGATGCCAATGTGCCTGGCTCCCTGCATGCCAGCAGCAGGAATATGTGTGTTCGGTAGCATCTCCATGTTCTGGCAATTTGGTCCAGGAGCCATGGCAGCATCTGCGGAGCAGAGAGGTGCAGAAATGGTCTCTGTAAACTTGAACTTCTTCAGGACTGGAGGGTACCCGACGAGTTCGACTTGCCAGGCGTTAATGTGTCTGTTCCTCAGTGGCACCGGCGAAGATTCATCCCAGTCTATCTGCAGGAACATCAGGAAGTAAAGTCAGATAAAAAATAGGCAATGAAATGGTAAGACAAGTGTCAGACACAAGTGCCAAGTTCAGACTGTTGAGCGACATGCTCAGTTAACGGAATGGAGATGGAAGCTCAAGCTCAACGGCTCAGGCCGCTCGCCTAGCTACTTCACTGTTAGTCGGCATTTGTCACCAACTGTTACAGTTCTACGTTGCGAATTATGAGCTGAGACCCAAACACAAAACATGTACTCCCTCCGTCCACAAATAACTGACTTGGGTTTGTCTAAATTCAAATGTATGTAGACGCATTTTAGTGTATAGATACATTTGAATCTAGACAAATCCAAGTCAGTCATTTCTATATGGAGGGAGTATCTGCAATATATATATATATATATATATATATATATATATATATATATATATATATATATATACAGTAAAATACATTTACATTCTCCTATCTAATTCTTGAGTAATTGGAGATCAGACAGGAAATTCAGGTCTGAAACAAACAGAGCAACAGCAAAAGGGTAAGCAAAGATTTCGGGAGCCAGTAATAACAGTATAGACGCCAATTGGTTTAGGTACTGCTAGTTAAGAAGTAAAGGAGCTGATGGAATAGACAACATGGAACACTTGCATTAGATGTCAGGACCAAGGTGCAGTTACATAAAAAAAGAGAGGTCTGAATTTGACATTGAGTAAGCAGTGCATTTTCCAGGATATGAATAAAGGACTTGATTACTAAATCAATTTCATGGCATCTAAGACTAGATTGCAGTGACAAACAGCAAGCCTCTGCTGCTACGGTTGCAGCCAATGTAAGACTAGATAGCTGGCCTGGCCATTCATCGTTCAATCATCCATAATCTAGAGAGCAAAACACTTGAAACGAAATATGCATGGTAGTTTCTACTGAACCAACAACCAGAGCTCGATCGATCAGACTTGTTAGGACATTCAAAAATCAATTGAGGTGATGGATTAGCACTGCAGCAAGAATAATAATTAGTAAACGGACCTCGAGCATTCAACAGATGCCATTGTCGACAACATCGAATAATTTGTTTAGGTACTCCCTCCGATCCAAATTAATTTAAACGGATTTATTTATATTTGGATGTATCTAGATTCTAGACATGTTTTAGTGCTAGATACATCCGAATCTAGACAAAGCCAAGTAAATTAATTTGGATCAGAGGGAGTAGTAGGTAAAAAAAATCAAGGAGCTGATATGGAATAGACAACATGGAACACTTGTATTCAGATGTCAGGACCCAGGTGCAGTTATATTAAAAAGGACAAGTCTGAATTTGACAGTCAGTAAGCAGTGCTATTTTCAGTATCTGAATAAAGGACAGGAGTGACTACTAAATCAATTTCATGGCAAATATCTGCTAGGGTTGCAGCAAACCTTAAGACTAGCAGAATGGTCGCAACTAACGAAACATGCATGTCAATTTATACTGAACCAACAAGCAGCGGTCGATCGATCAGACTTGGTTAGGACATTGAACAATCATCAATTGAGACACGATCAGATCAAACTAGATGGATAAGTTGGGAGGATATGTGAAGGTACCTCGAGCATGCGCCAGATGCCGTTGTCGACGGCCCTGACTACGCCGTTGACCCACTCGGAGCGGCGCTCCTCGGCGTCGAGGAACCTCATGCGCACCTGCAGGCCGGGCTCCCAGTTGGTCATGGCGTCCTCCACCTCCTTCCTGGGCACGACGAACTCCCCGGCGCCCTGGCGCGGGTAGTAGGTGACGTCGAAGGGCCTCCCCTCGCACGCGAGCCTCGCCGCGTCCTCCACCTCCCGCGGCGGCACCCTCGCCCGCACGTTCCTTGGCCGGCGCTCGCCAGGCGTGGCGGACTCCGACTGGGAGCAGGCGGGCGGGTACCTGGGCGCGCGGCGCACCCCGGCGATGAGCTCCCCGTCGGGTCGGCGCGCGAATACGACGGCGTCGCCGGCGACGAGCAGCTTGGCGTTGACGAACTTGCTCCAGCCCGTGGTGAGCAGGTGGCGGCGCGGCGTGCCGCGGTAGATGTGGCGGAACTCCCAGCTCGCGCCGAGGAGGTCCCGCACCCGGAGGCGCTGCACGGGCGGGTCGGCCTGGAAGTCGAGCGGCGGGAAGACGAGGTCGGCGCAGGAGCGCGGCACCGAGAAGCCGCCGCCGTTGTTGGCGTCGCTCTGCGTGAGCTGCTTGGCGTAGTAGCGGAAGCCCGGCTGGTGGCGGGCGGTGGCGTCGGCGTCGGCGTTGGCTGGGGGGTCGAAGGGGTCGCGGTGGCGGCCGGGGAGGAGGGAGACGGTGGCGTAGGGCTCGTCGGTCTCGGGGTCGGCGAAGAGGCGGACGGCGGCGACGGTGCAGGGGAAGAGGTTGCGGCCGCCGGGCGGGAGGGAAGGAGGGGCGGGGCACTGCTCGGAGTGGCCGTGCGGGAAGTAGTATACCTGGGAGCCGACGGCGGGGACGCGGGAGAGCGGGGTGGCGCAGGCGAGCCAGAGGTCGCGGTCGATTTCCGTCGGCGGCGGCGGCGGCAGAGGAGCCTCTGCTTCGGCGGCGGGCGGCTGCGGAAGGGCGTCGGCGGCGGGGTCCGCCATTTGTGGGAGGGTTTTGCTAGGGTTTGGGCGGAAGGTGAGGAGGAGATTGTTGTGTTTGCTGGAGGGACGATGGGATGGTGTCGTGTCCTGACAAGGATGGGACGGAAGACGAACCGAGACAACTTATTATAGGGAGAGGCAGCCGGGGCAGTTTCTTTCGTGTTTGGAGATTGGGACAAGTTTCAGTTGTCGACTTTGCAACATATCCCAACAACTCGATGCAACAAAAAACACAAGGTCCCAACACGTGTTTGGAGGACGGACCGCAGCATGCGCGAGTAACATTGGAAGCATTTTGCAAGATTTTGAGATGGACTCACACGGAAAGAGAAGGAAACAATGTGTGTTTGCCCCATCTCATTGATGGCTGGTTTGGATCTAGCGCGCGTCCCCGTCGAGAGAACGCGCCTCCTTCCAAAATTTGCGTCAGCGCGCGTCCCCGTCGAGAGAACACGCCTCCTTCCAAAATTTGCGTCAGCGCGCGGGCCAGGTAGTCAAATTCAAGCCTTCTCCCCCTCGGCCAAGAAATAATGCTTGGCGTGTTTCTTACCTAGTTTCGCCGATTCTACATAATAGTAGTGTCGTCGCGTGCACGGAACCACGCGGAGGCTACACGCTTTAATTCTTATTTATTTTTTCATAAAGAAATCATCTAGTAGTACCTTTGTTACAAAAAAAACCTTGTAGTAACTAGTATGTATAAGTTTAGTTAAGGACAAGTGAATTTAGGTGGCTCGCGTGTGACATGGAGTAAAAAAATTAAATACTAGGTGACTCACTTAGCAGTGCTGCATTTTTGCCGATTCTTATGACAAAAAGATTGAAGGGTGTTGTGTTTAGTTATCGCCAAACTATGATTTGATTTCATGGTTGTTTCCTTGAGTATGGGTTGATTAAGCTTTCAAGATTAGCGCTATCGAGGAGGGATTAGCGCTAGCTCTGAACTGGACAGAGTTGCCCATAACTGTCGAAACGGACTGCGCTGAAGCAATCATGCTACTGAAGGATAGCTCTGCAAATATGTTCCGCCATACCATGCTAGTAAGCTCGATAGGTGAGTTAGTAAAGGAAAGGAAGACTGTATAATAAATAAGATTAGACGTGAGGCTAATGGTGTGAGCCATGCGCTCGCCCCCAGCTAGGAAGAGTATAGGGGTAGAACATCCGTTTGGCTGCGAGGATATCCATTAGAAGTCGCCTCGACGATGAACCTTTGATTGTATTCAACCTGTTGTTTAAATAAAGCTTCCTTTGCTCGCAAAAAAAAAAAGGTTTGAGCTTCCAAGATGTCCGGACACGGCCGTTAGTACGAGAAGAAGACATGCAAGAGATAAGCTAGGTGTTGTTTGTAAACAAACAACGAGATTGGTCTTTGTAAATCGCTATTCTTCAGGCGCGCGCTCTATATATGATGGATGGATCGATCGATCAGTACTGCTCCCGTAATCTTGTTAGTTAATTCTTCTTAAGGATCCGTCTGATTGAAGTAGCGATCTACTACTAGCGAGGTGCCCAAAAAAGAAACGAGAAAAAAAAAGGTCCTACCGGGATTCGAACCCAGGTCGCCAGATTCAAAGTCTGGAGTGCTAACCACTACACCATAGAACCGATTCTTGTTCGGTTTTTTGTACAGAAGGCTAATATCCTTTTATGTGAGCGGAAGCTTCCAAACAAAGCGCGAATTACTGTAGAAAATGCAGGTGTTGTGTGCTCTGTGCACCTTGTCCTCACTTCGCTTAATTCCGTAATACCAGAGCTGACTTCGTTCATTACATATACTAGCACGTATGTCCGTTTGTTGCTACGGGTTATATCATACTACTATGATATATATAGTACAACGTACTCGGGATATATTTTTTAGTCTTTCTCTCTTTGCATATCTCTCGTTTTCTTTGCATACCTCCATCAACACACAGCCCGGTTGGCATCCATTTTTATAACTGGGAACTTTCTTTTATTTTTCTCAAAGATATACCGCGATCTCTAGCAAGCAATTCGACAGAAAAAATAATCAATCGGAAAGTAGTTCAGGGTAGCATCATGAAGAGAAGATATCTAGATGGGGTTATCTAGATGGGGAATGCGAACTTTAAGGTGTGCTGTTATAGCCATACACTGTCCAACCGAAGAGTAGTCCATGGTAGCATCGAGTGCCCACTAGTGAAAGTATGATTCCTAGATCTTGTTTCTAAACATTGAAACACCGTTTACAACTAGTCCTATTACATGTTTGCTTGCTGTCACTTTTATTTCAGATTGCAATTACCAATTATAATCATCCATATTACTTGTATTTCACTATCTCTTCACCGAACTAGTGCACCTATACACCTGACAAGTGTATTGCGTGTGTTGAGGACACAAGAGACTTCTTGTATCTTGATTGAAAGGTTGTTTGAGACAGATACCTTTGACAACTTCCTCCCTGAGTTCGATAAACCTTGGGTGATCCACTTAAGGGAACCTTGCCGCTGTTCTACATGTTGGAGATATGCCCTAGAGGCAATAATAAATGTAGTTATTATTATATCTTTGTGTTTATGATAAATGTTTACATTCATGCTACAACAGTATTAACAAGGAAACATTAATACTTGTGTGATTTGTAAACTAAATTAGAGTCCCTAGTAAAGCCTCTTTATAATACTAGCTTGTTGGTTAATGAATGATTGTGGTTTCCCTATCATGAACATTGAGATGTTATTAACAACAAGATCATATCGTTAGGAGAATGGTATGATGGATATACTCATATAGATAAGCGTATCATAAAGATCAAGTCATTTTAATAGTTCAATTGCTATATGCTTTCTGATACATAGTAACCTAATTCCTTCGACCATGAGATCATGCATATCACCATTAACGAAAGGACGCTTTGATGACATCAAACACCACAACGTAACTGGGTGGCTATAAAGGTGGCATTGAGTGTTTGGAAAGTATTGGTTGAGACACATGGATCAAGAGTGGGATTTGTCCATCCATATGACGGATAGATATACTCTGGGCCCTCTCGGTGGAATATCATCCAATTGGCTTGCAAGCATGTGACTAGCTCACAAGGGATCACATATCACGGGAACGAGAAAAGAGTACTTATCAGTAACAAGGTTGAACTAGGTATGCAGAGATAACGACGATCAAAACCTCGGATAAGTAAATTATCGTGAGACAAAGGGAAATTGGTATCGTATGTAAGTGGTTCATTCGATCGCAAAGTAATCGTAGAAATATGTGGGAGCCATATGAATTTCCAGATTCCTCTATTGGTTATTATTCGGAGAAGTGTCTCGATCATGTCCTCATAATTCACGAACCGTAGGGAGACACACTTAAGGATTCGACGTTGTTTGAGTAGTTATGGAATGATGAGAAAGAGACCGAATGTTGTTCGGAGTCTCGGATGGGATCCGGGATATCACGAGGAGATCCGGAATGGTCCGAAGAATAAGATTCATATAAGGAAAGTCCTGTTTCGGGGTTGGAGAATGGTTTCGGTGTTTTCATCGGGAATGTTCTAGAAGGTTCCTGAAGGTCCGACATGTAACACCCTCAGAATCGGACCTATGCAAGTTTTAGCAAAATTCGCCAAACCCGCATAGAAACGATTCAAAGGTGCCCACCAGGCACTTTCGTGCGGGTGGAAAACGAAGTAATAACATTACACAACAGTCCTCGATGGGACCCACAGAACAGATATAGATATAACAGCGACTCCATGAGTCAAAGATACAGATATAATATACAAAGATCCAAATCACCTTGAAAATGATAGAGCGCCCGACTATGGACAAGATGCAAATGGGGCTAAGAGCCCTGAAGAATAACCAATGGCGTCCATAACCCTGCCCAGGCCAAGCCGGAAGAGTAACCCTGCTAACGACGTCGATCTCAAAACCTGCTTAAACAAAAGGGGTGCCGACAAAGGGCAAAGGAAAAAGAAGGAGCGTCAGTACTGAGGCCAGTACACGGCGAGGCTAGAATTCGGCGGTCCTCGCCTACATAGGTATGGTGGATCAAGCGGCAGCGAAGATGCACTAAACAACCTATAGAGACTCGATACAACCGGCGATTATCGAGAGGGTAAGATAGACCTATCCGGATCCAACCTGAAGCTAACACCAAACAAACCCATCCTGGTGTTTCCCCCTCGAGACCAAACGAGGAAGTCAACCGAGGAACTCACACCGTTGGCAGTTTTACTTATTCAGTTATAGTTGCGACACTTTACTATTCAGGTTTAGTGAGTCGTCCTGATAAAATAAACAGTGGGTACTTTTAGTTAGCCATTCCGTTATAGTTGCATCAATTACTAATCAGATACAAGTAGCATGAGATAAACCCGAAAACCCAGCAGTTGTTGGTACTTTTATTCAGCCATTTCGTTGTAGTTGCAATACTTACTAGTCAGGTGCAATGGTCGCAAGCGACAAACCAAATAAGCAGTTGTGGGCAGTATTATTTAGCCATTCCATTATAGTGAAGCTGATTACTAGTCATTATAAGTCAAATTTATAGCAGTAAACTTTAGTTATGCTTGTCTATGATCGAGATACTGTGCTCCAAGTCGTCCATATCCGCGGACACGGCTTTCAGAAAGTTTTACCCGGCAGGGGTGCACCAATAGCAACACACGCTCGATCAACCTCGGAAAAACCAAATCAAAACCCAACGAGGCTTTCACGACTGAACAATCACAGGATTCAGAAATATTTCAGGGGCACCCTTAGAGTACACCAAGAACGGTAAGCAAGCTTCGAGACGGACTCAAGGTTGCGCCAATGGTCAGAAGCGACAGCAGATCCCCAATCGGGACCGCCGATACCGCGTAATCACTCCGCTTACCTAAAGACAAAGGTGCTATCGCACAATTTAAATACGTAAAGTAGCATGGCATAAGTACAGGATCGTAATAAAACCTCAAACTAGTTGTGGCCCCAAGAAATAAGACTGAATCAAGCTCGCTGTGGGGGTCCCATATACCTCCGGATGTGGATAGCGCGATAAATCAAGGAACAGTATCAAGTACTCGGGGTCTTACGGACACAAGTGGGCGTCGAAACCAAATATTTTCTATCACCCACCGATGCCTCTGCTTATTTCAATTTTAGTTGTTAAACAGAAATTAGAGTGAATGATAAGTAAAACTAGAATCATCTCCAACATCAACATGCGGCAATACATCAACAACTGTGGCATTTGACGACACACATCAGCACTTGAGCAAGAAACTACGACGCGCAAGTCCAACTATCTACCAAACAACAGGTAATAGGGTATGGCCAAGGCGATATAGGGCTGCACGGGAATATCACGGATACGAAAACTAAAGCATCGCAACACAGATAGCAATAGATCAACAGGAGGGAATAAATACTATAAAAGTAAGATAGGTAGAAAGGGGGAGATGCTCGCCTGAAAACATTGCCGAAGGTTCAACCGAAGATCGGGTCGACACTCGCATCAACTCAACGGCCTTATCCGCGAAGAAGCAAAACACTAGAAGAAACACCGGATGCGATATTTAATACAACGGCAGAAGATCGGCATGATGCATGTATGATGGATGACATGGCAAAGGTGCGATGCAATTAGGTCATATTAAGTGGAACCGGGGTCCCGACAATTAGTTAAATGGTTCAAGTTATTTAGATCCCCGCAATTTAAATGTTGTTTTAGCAAGACAAAAGATGGCACCGGTTCGCTACACAAGTTTAAATGAGGCCAATATGAGACTAGATTTGCCCGCATATGGGCCCCATATTTAATTATTAGGTGAATCGGCATAAGGCCCCCAAACCACAGACGAGGATGCATGCCTGGAAAATTCAATATGCAACAAGTTGCTATGATGTTATAAAATAGGGTTTCGAGAAGGGGTTCACACATTGAGGGGTCTCGGCGATCTTGGGGTTCCGAGGTTCGGGGTTCGGGTCGGTCTCGGGTCTAGGGTTCACAGTTCGGTCTCGGCGGGAGCGTTCTCGGCCTTGGTATTCTGGGGGTGATCCTGTCGCATCCGCGGTCTACGACCATGTTGTCGGTCTTGGCGTCCGGGGGGAAAGTTCTCGGTGTCCGTGAGGTAGACCTAGTCGCGTCCGGTGCTCGGGGGTCGACGAACTTGGCGTCCCCCGGCGGCGAGCTTGGCGGTAGATGGTAGATCTTGTCGACTCCAAGCCATCGGCCTTGTTGTTCCAAGAACGGGATCTTGGGGAGTTTTCGGGGTTCCACGGGTTTGACTCGACCAACGGACTCCGTGAGCGGGTCTTGGCGTCCACCGATCTTGGGGTTCACGAGGAGGACTTGGCGTGTCCGTGGCGAAGAACTTGTTCGGCACCTTGTCGTTGGCGTTGTGGTACTTGTCCCGTGCCATGGCGATCTTGGGTTTTCTTGAGTTCGGGTCTGGCGTGGCCCTTGGGTCACCGGGATCGGGCGTCGGGAGCTTGGTCATCAGTTCGGTGCAGAAGTTCTGGGGGTCCCGACGACCGTTGTCGTTGTCGATCTCGAGTGGCACCAACGGGGACGATCTTGGCGGTCATCGGGTCCGGCGCCGATGGCGGTTGGCGAACTTGGGTGCATCAAGACGGCCATAGGAAACATAAGAAGATCCCCATGGCGCACATACATGATCACACACAGACGCACACACGGGGCAGCGGGCCCACAGGTCGACGGTGGCGGCCAGGCGAGGTGGGGCCGGGTTGCGGGCCGGGGAGGAGCTTCCGGCGGCGAGGAGGGCGTGGCGACGGCGGGCCCGGCGGTCGACGCCGGGCGTGAGGGCGACAGTTAGCGGGAGAGGCGGAGGGCGGCGACAGCGGCGCTGCTCAGCACGGGCGAGGTTTGGGCGCGCCGGCGACACGCTGGCCGGAGGCGGAGATGGCAGCTGGAGGCGGCGAGGCTGGGTCCTGGGGCGGCGACGCCGGGCGGGTCGGTGGCGAGCGACGGGGAGGTTCGGCTGAGCGCCGCAGGCAGCGGACGGCCGAGGCGGAGCTGGTTAATACACGGCGGGCGGGAACTGGCGGGCGCTGGAGGCTGGGAGCGTGGGGAGACGCGGGGCGGAGCCGCGGAGAGCGGGTGCTGCCGGGCGAGGCTCGTGGCGGCGAAGCTCACATGGAGGAGGGAGCGTGGCGAGCGGTTGCGGCCGGAGGAGGCTGCGGTGCGGGGAGCTCGGAGGAGGTGGCAGCGGAGGAGAGGGAGGCCGGCGGCGGTGGAGAGGGTCGGCGGCGAGGGGGGTCGCTGGGGGAGGCGGGGTGAGGCAGACGGGGGAGCGCGCGCGTGAGGGAGCTCGGAGGAAGAAGATGAGTGGGGAGAGGGAGGATGGGGGGACAAAGCGGGTCCACGGGTCCACGGGAGGGATCCGAGAGGTTTTTTTTTGTCGGGAGCGGGCGCCGGCGTGTGTGCGTAGTGTGCGTGCGTGTCGCTCACTGCGGGTGGGACCGGGGTGGGGAGAGTGGGTGCTGGTTGGTGGGAGGTGAGAGAGGGAGAGAGTTTGGTGAGGTGTCAACGCGGGATAGGATAGAGGGGAGAGAGGGGTGAGGTGGCGAGAGCCGATTGGGGGGAGTGATGTGGAGGGATGGGTTGGGTAGCTTTCTGGGGAGCTTTAGGAATTGGAGGCGGACTAGTTGGACCGATTTTAAAATCCAGGGGTGGTCGGGTCGATCTGGCCCGTTCGACTGCCCCCACTAAAATAATTATAAATTTTATTTATTTTCAAATATCTTTTATAACTAGTTTTAGACAAACAATTATCCGGTACATCCGGGGGTTTGGCATTTGAATAAAAGTTGGGGCGTTTGGAAAACAAATCGGGGTTTGCAAAAATAGTTTTATGCAAACTATGCACGATGATGACGATGCAATGCGCAAATTCAACGCGATTTTCTAGTAGTGGTTTTGCGGGATCCCACAATTCGACACCACTAACAATGGATCTCGCCCTCGAGATCCGCCTCATGGTACCGGAAAGAAGGCCGGCGGTCTGATACTTCGCGCTTCGTGTAGATCCTCGCGACACCACTAACGAGGGTTCCTTCTTCATCTGGAGACCGGCGACACCACCAACAAAGGTTCGTTGTTCCTGATCGTCGCGAGAACACTCCGGAGAAACAAAGGACGAAGGTAGAGGTAAGGCCACCTCTAACTTCCATGGATAGAGTAAAACTGCTGGATCCACTGATTCAACGTACAAGAGCGGATGATAAAAGCAGTGGTAGGGTAGCTACTCCATCCCGCACTCAAACCATTACTCTGCACACGAATAAGCGGATTAAGCATCCAACTCTCGGAATTAGACTGAAGATCTCGACAAGCGAGGTTCGGAAACAAGGAGTCTTTGCCAGGTCGTATGAAAGACACACTGATTAGGTTTCGCGGTGGTTCCATTGGCATGAACAACACATGCTCAAGGTATACTCCAACTTCACCAATGCTCGTCCTTCTCATATGTTTTTCAACGACACTGATATCCAGCAAGGAACACATACGGATAAAGAGCTCAAGAACAAAAGATTGGATGAAGGGTACAACAGACAAATTGCAGATTGACGATCGTAGCACCTCCGTTACAAAAGGGGAGAAAGCGAAACCCTGAAGGTACGACGGGAACCCAACCATGAGAATTCCTGGACTCGAAGAAAGAGATGAGAGCGGATTCAAAACGCGCAGAGGTAAGAGAAGAACAGCAGAGGGGTAAGGAGTAAAATCAGACCTAATCAGAACTATCCAACCGATTTTGCAAAATAGTTTTGACACTCTACTTCGGCCGTTAGCTAGGTTATCCTACAGGCTGGACTTGTGGGTATCGCAACTGCTGGGCTCTGATACCACTCTGTAACACCCTCAGAATCGGACCTATGCAAGTTTTAGCAAAATTCGCCAAACCCGCATAGAAACGATTCAAAGGTGCCCACCAGGCACTTTCGTGCGGGTGGAAAACGAAGTAATAACATTACACAACAGTCCTCGATGGGACCCATGAGCAGATATATATAACAATGACTCCATGAGTCAAAGATACAGATATAATATACAAAGATCCAAATCACCTTGAAAATGACAGGCGCCGACTACGGACAAGATGCAAATGGGGCTAAGAGCCACGAAGAATAACCAATGGCGTCCATAACCCCCGGGCCAAAGGAAGGGTAACCACTAACGACGCCGATCTCAAAACCTGCTTAAACAAAGGGGTGCCGACAAAGGGCAAAGGAAAAAGAAGGAGCGTCGATCGAGGCGATTGCACGGCGAGGCTAGAATTCGGCGGTCCTCGCCTACATAGGTATGGTGGACTGAGCGGCAGCGGCAGCATGCACTAAACAACCTATAGAGACTCGATACAACTGGCGGTTATCAGAGAGGGGTAAGATAGACCTATCCGGATCCAACCTGAAGCTAACACCAAACAAACCCATCCTGGTGTTTCCCCCTCGAGACCAAACGAGGAAGTCAACCGAGGAACTCACACCGTTGGCAGTTTTACTTATTCAGTTATAGTTGCGACACTTTACTAGTCAGGTTTAGTGAGTCGTCCTGATAAAATAAACAGTGGGTACTTTTAGTTAGCCATTCCGTTATAGTTGCATCAATTACTAATCAGATACAAGTAGCATGAGATAAACCCGAAAACCCAGCAGTTGTTGGTACTTTTATTCAGCCATTTCGTTGTAGTTGCAATACTTACTAGTCAGGTGCAATGGTCGCAAGCGACAAACCAAACAAGCAGTTGTGGGCAGTATTATTTAGCCATTCCATTATAGTGAAGCTGATTACTAGTCATTATAAGTCAAATTTATAGCAGTAAACTTTAGTTATGCTTGTCTATGATCGAGATACTGTGCTCCAAGTCGTCCATATCCGGACACGGCTTTCGGAAAGTTTTACCGGCGAGGTGCACCAATAACACACGCTCGATCAACCTCGGAAAAACCAAATCAAAACCCAACGAGGCTTTCACGACTGAACAATCACAGGATTCGAAATATTTCAGGGGCCACCCTTAGAGTACACCATAGCAGTAAGCAAGCTTCGAGACGGACTCAAGGTTGCGCCAATGGCTGTAAGCGACAGCAGATCCCCAATCGGGGACTGTCGATACCGCGTAATCACTCCGCTTACCTAAACAGTACAGTGTGCTATCTGTCGCACAATTTAAATACAGAAAGTAGCATGGCATAAGTACAGGATCGTAATAAAACCTCAAACTAGTTGTGGCCCCAAGAAATAAGACTGAATCAAGCTCTGGTTCAGGGGGGTCCCATATACCTCCCGGATGTGGATAGCGCGATAAATCAAGGAACAGGTATCAAGTACTCGGGGTCTTACGGGACACAAGTGGGCGTTCGGAAACCAAATATTTTCTATCACCCACCGATGCCTCTGCTTATTTCAATTTTAGTTGTTAAACAGAAATTAGAGTGAATGATAAGTAAAACTAGAATCATCTCCAACATCAACATGCGGCAATACATCAACAACTGTGGCATTTGACGACACACATCAGCACTTGAGCAAGCAACTACGACGCGCAAGTCCAACTATCTACCAAACAACAGGTAATAGGGTGTGGCCAAGGCGATATAGGGCTGCACGGGAATATCACGGATACGAAAACTAAAGCATCGCAACACAGATAGCAATAGATCAACAGGAGGGAATAAATACTATAAAAGTAAGATAGGTAGAAAGGGGGAGATGCTCGCCTGAAAACATTGCCGAAGGTTCAACCGAAGATCGGGTCGACACTCGCATCAACTCAACGGCCTTATCATGAAGAAGCAAAACACTAAAAGAAACACGGATGCGATATTTAATACAACGGCAGAAGATCGGCATGATGCATGTATGATGGATGACATGGCAAAGGTGCGATGCAATTAGGTCATATTAAGTGGAACCGGGGTCCCGACAATTAGTTAAATGGTTTAAGTTATTTAGATCCCCGCAATTTAAATGTTGTTTTAGCAAGACAAAAGATGGCACCGGTTCGCTACACAAGTTTAAATGAGGCCAATATAAGGCTAGATTTGCCCGCATATGGGCCCCATATTTAATTATTAGGTGAGTCGGCATAAGGCCCCAAACCATGACGAGGATGCATGCGGACAATTCAATATGCAACAAGTTGTTATGATGTTATAAAATAGGGTTTCGAGAAGGGGTTCACACATTGAGGGGTCTCGACGATCTCGGGGTTCCGGGGTTCGGGGTCGGTCTCAGGGTCTAGGGTTCGACGGTTCGGTCTCGGCGGGAGCGTTCTCGGCGGCCTTGGTATTCTGGGGGTGATCCTGTCGCATCCGCGGTCTACGGCCATGTTGTCGGTCTTGGCGTCCGGGGGGAAAGTTCTCGGTGTCCGTGAGGTAGACCTAGTCGCGTCCGGTCCTCGGGGTTCGACGAACTTGGCGTCCCACGGAGGCGAGCTTGGCGGTAGATGGTAGATCTTGTCGACTCCAAGCCATCGGCCTTGTTGTTCCGCAACGGGGATCTTGGGGAGTTTTCGGGGTTCCACGGGTTTGACTCGACCAACGGACTCCGTGAGCGGGTCTTGGCGTCCACCGATCTTGGGGTTCACGAGGAGGACTTGGCGTGTCCGTGGCGAAGAACTTGTTCGGCACCTTGTCGTTGGCGTTGTGGTACTTGTCCCGTGCCATGGCGATCTTGGGGTTTTCTTCAGGTTCGGGTCCTGGCGTGGCCCTTGGGTCACCGGGATCGGGCGTCGGGAGCTTGGTCATCGATTGGTGCGAAGTTCGGGGTCCGGCGACCGCTGTCGCGTTGTCGATCTCGAATGGCACCAACGGGGACGATCTTGGCGGTCGTCGGGTCCGGCGCCGATGGCGGTTGGCGAACTTGGGTGCATCAAGACGGCCATAGGAAACATAAGAAGATCCCCATGGCGCACATACATGAACACACACAGGCGGCCACAGCCAGTCGACGGTGGCGGCCAGCAGGTGGGGCGGGTTGCGGGCAGGAGAGCTTCGGCGGCGGGCGTGGCGGGACGGCCAGGCGGCGGCGGCGGCGACGAGGCCGTGGGCGGCAGTTAGCCGAGGGCGGCTGCGGGCGACAAGCAGCGGGGGCTCGCGGCACGGGCGAGCCGGCAGACAGCGCTGGCCGGAGGCGGAGATGGCAGCGAGGAGGCGGCGAGGCCGGGGTCCTGCTCGGGGCGGCGACGCTCGGCGGGCCGGTGGCGAGCAGGCGACGGGGAGGTTCGGCTGAGCGCCAGGCAGCGGACGGCAGGCGGGCGGTTGGGTCACCGGCGCGGGCGGGAACTCGGGCGGCCTGGAGGCGGCGGGAGCGGGCGTGGGAGACGCAGGCGGGAGCAGCTGGAGTGCCGGCTCGGCGAGGCTCCGGTGGCGGCGAGCTCATGAGGAGGAGCGGTGGCCTGAGCGAGTGCGGCGGAGGAGGCTGAGGTGCGAGGGGAGCTCGGAGGAGGGTGGCAGCGGAGGAGAGGCCGGCGGTGGAGAGGTCGGCGAGGGGTCGCTGGGAGGCGGGGTGAGGCAGAGGAACGCGTGGGGAAGCTCGGAGGAAGAAGATGAGTGGGGAGAGGAGGATGGGGGACAGGCGGGGTCCACGGGTCCACGGAGGGATCCAGAGAGTTTTTTTTTGTCGGGAGGCGCGCGTGTGCGTGTAGTGTGCGTGTGCGTGTCGCTCACTGAGGTGGGACCGGGGTTGGTGGGGAGAGTGGGTGCTGGTTGGTGGGAGGTGAGAGAGGGAGAGAGTTTGGTGAGGTGTCAACGCGGGATAGGATAGAGGGGAGAGAGGGGTGAGGTGGCGAGAGCCGATTGGGGGGAGTGATGTGGAGGGATGGTTTGGGTAGCTTTCTGGGTAGCTTTAGGAATTGGAGGGGCAGACTAGTTGGACCGATTTTAAAAATCCTGGGGGTGGTCGTTCGGGTCGATCTGGCGTTCATTGCCCCACTAAAATAATTATAAATTTTATTTATTTTCAAATAGCTTTTATAACTAGTTTTAGACAAACAATTATCCGGTACATCCGGGGGTTTGGCATTTGAATAAAAGTTGGGGCGTTTGGAAAACAAATCGGGGTTTGCAAAAATAGTTTTATGCAAACTATGCACGATGATGACGATGCAATGCGCAAATTCAACGCGATTTTCTAGTAGTGGTTTTGCGGGATGCCACACGGCACTCCGGAGGGGAAGGGTACATGAATGTGTCATAACAAGTTGTAATGGTTGCATCATGTACTAGGTGTCATCGCTGACCAAAATAAAGGGATAAATCAAATCCCAGTTTGAAAAGTCAAACGCCAATTTGAAAAGTCAAACGACAAGTTTGCTTGGTGGAGGGAGAGTAGGAAACCTACTTGGGGAGGAGTTCCTCTCCCTCCACCGCCGGCAAGGAGGCCGAGTTGGGGAGGGACTCCCCTCCCCTTGGCCGCGTCCTCCCACCTATATAAGGAGGGGCAGGGCTGCCCCTCCAAGACTACACCTTGACTCACCAAAACCCTAGCCCTAAGCCGCCGGTGCCACCACCTCCTGCTGCTGCCGCCGCCTAGGGCAAACCCTAGCTGCCGACTTGGGCTTCCCCAAGCCCTAGCCGCCGGCCTAGCCCTCTCTCCTTGGTGTGTCTAAACCCTAGATCGCCAAGGCCTCTCATAGTCCACCATACTGCTCCGGCTTAAGGAAGCCTGCGAGATCTCCCTCTACTTCGTACCACGTCTTCTTGCGGAATTGCGAGAGAGTTCTACAACCTCCATCCGCTTTGGAACAAGGAGAGGAAGGTCTTCATCGAAATCGAACGTGTGACCGACTGCGGGGCGCTTGAACACATGGCCGGAAGGATCGTCTACACGATCTTGAGATCGGCAAGAGTACGACTACATCACCCACGAGAATCCGCTCTCGTTAAACACTTTGGAATCTTCGAGGGTGAGTTATTCCATCGACTCGTTGCTACAATCTAGTAGATAGATCTTGGCTTGTTTGTTTGTATGCGGTAGAATTTTTTTGTTTTCCATGCTACGAACCCCTGCAGTGGTATCAGAGCCGTGTCTATATGTAGATCCGTTGCACGAGTAGAACACAATGGTCATTATGGGCGGTGGTGCTTTTATTATCAATTGCTTCTTGTGTACTTTGCATCTTGCGGTATGATGGGATGAAGCAGCCCGGGCTAACCTTACATGACATCGTTCATGAGACTTGCTCCACGCTCAACATGCAACTTGTATTGCATAAGTGGCTTTGCGGGTGTCTGTCTCTCCCATTATAGTATAGATCCAATTTACAACGGGCACTTGATAGTTCAAACATCAACGTTGTGGTTCTTGTTCGTAAGTTAGATCGACACTTATTGAAAGCCCCAAACCACGTAAAATATGCAAAGAAATTAGAGGCGTCTAACTTTGTTTTGCAGGGGTGTGCTGTGATGTGATATGGCCATGATTGTGATTATATTTGATGTATGCAAAGTTCCTTATTGTAAGTAGGCAACCGGCAGGAGCCATATGGTTGTCTTTAATTTCTGTTAAGACCCGCGTGTCTATTCAAAGTAGTTGTAATAGTTGAAGCCGGTGGACGATAACCATGGAGCAGCGTCATTGACCTTGATGCAATGCCGGTGATGATGGAGATCATGTTCGTGCTTGAAGATGGAGATCGGAAGCACAAAGAAGAAAGGTCATATCATATCACATATTATGAATTGCATGTGATTAATCCTTTATGCATCTTGTATTGCTTAGTTAACGACGATAGCATTATAAGATGATCCCTCATGCACATTAATTTCAAGTTATAAAGTGTTCATCCTTAGTAAGAACCGTTGCTAAAGCTTGTTGTTTCGAAGCACCACGTGATGATCGGGTGTGTTAGATTCTGCAAGTTTATACAACGTGAGAAAGCCAGATTTGCTCATGCGGAAGCTAAGGTTTGATCTTGACGAGCCTAGCATGTACAGACATGGTCTCGGAACACGGATCACCGAAAGGTAAAGCATGAATCATATAGTAGATATGATGAACATGTCGATTGTTCGCCATTGAAGCTACATCAACTCTCGTGATGATCGGTTTTGATGTGGTGGATTTGGTTCGTGTGATCACTAAAACAATGTGAGGGATATTGTTTTGAGTGGGAGTTCACGTAGATTAATTTAACTATTAATTAGAACTCAATTTGTCATAAACTTAGTCTAAACTATTGCAAATATGTTGTAGATCAATGGCGGCCCCTACCATCAATTTTAATGCGTTCCTAGAGAAAGAAAAGTCGAAAAAAAATGGAAGCAACTTCGCGGATTGGTTCCGCAATTTGAGGATTGTCCTCAATGCTGGTAATTTGACCTATGTGCTGGATGCACCGCTGGGTGACCCGCCTGCAGCTGATGCTACCGATGAAGTAAAGAATGTTTAACTCGCTCGGAAGACTCAGTACTCCACAGTTCAATGTGCTATCTTGTATGGTTTAGAATTAGAGCTTCAGAAAAGGTTTGAGAATTCAGACCCACATGATATTGTCCATGAACTCAAACTGATATTTGAGACTCACGCGGAAGTTGAGATCTATGAGGCTTCTAAAAAGTTCTTTAACTGCAAGATGGAAGAGGGCAGCTCCGTTAGTGAGCATGTGCTTAAGATGTCTAGGCACTCAAACAAACTCCAAAGCTTGGGTATAGTGATTCCTAATGCTTTGGGGATTTACCGTGTCCTCCAATCACTACCACCAAGTTACAAGAACTTTGTGATGAACTACAATATGCAAAGCATGAACAAGCAGATTGCGAACTCTCCATGTTAAAAGCTGCAGAAGTGGAGATCAAGAAAGAGCACCAAGTGTTGATGGTCAATAAGACCACCAATTTCAAGAAAGGCAAGTCTAAGCAAAAGGTACACTTCAAGAAGGGTGGTAAGAAAGTTACCGCACCGACGAAGAAGACCAAGGCTGGACCTAAGCCTGATACTGAGTGCTTTTACTGCAAGGGAGAAGGTCACTGGAAGCGAAATTGCCCAAAGTACTTGGCGGATTTGAAGAACGGCAACATCAAGAAGAAAGGTATATCCGATATACATGTTATTGATGTGTATCTCACTAGTACTCGTAGTAGTGCCTGGGTATTTGATACTGGTTCGGTTGCTCATATTTGTAACTCGAAACAGGTACTGCAGAATAAACGGAAGCTAGCGAAGAACGAGGTGACGATGCGCGTAGGAAATGGATCAAAGGTTGATGTGATCGCGGTCGGCACGCTACCTCTTCATCTACCATCGGGATTAGTTTTATACTTAAATAATTGTTATTTGGTGCCTGCGTTAAGCATGAACATTATATCGGGATCTTGTTTATTGCGAGACGGTTACTTGTTTAAGTCCGAGAATAATGGTTGTTCGATTTATATGAGTAATATGTTCTATGCACATGCACCTTTGATAGATGGTCTTTTCTTATTGAATCTCGATAGTGGAAATACACATATTAATAACATTGAAGCTAAACGTTTGAAATTGAGCGATAACTCGACCTATATGTAATCGCTCGTCTTGGTCACATTGGAGTGAAGCGTATGAAGAAACTCCATTCCGATGAACTTCTTGAATCACTTGATTTTGAATCACTTGAAAGATGCGAAGCATGTCTGATGGGTAAAATGACTAAGACTCCATTTTCTGGTATGATGGAGCGAGCTACGGACTTATTGGAAATCATACATACCGATGTGTGTGGTTCAATTAGTGTAGCATCGCGCGGTGGTTATCGTTATGTTCTTACCTTCACGGATGACTTGAGTAGATATGGGTATATCTATTTCATGAAACATAAGTCCGAAACTTTCGATAAGTTTAAGGAATTTCAAAGTGAGGTGGAGAATCAACGTAACAAGAAGATTAAATTTCTACGTTCTGATCGTGGAGGTGAATATCTAAGTTACGAGTTTGGCGAGCATTTGAAGAAATGCGGAATACTTTCACAATTGACACCACCGGGAACACCACAGCGTAATGGTGTGTCCGAACGTCGTAATCGAACTCTCTTAGATATGGTTCGTTCTATGATGTCACTTACAGATTTACCGCTATCATTTTGGGGTTATGCATTAGAAATAGACGCATTCACTTTAAATAGGGCACCATCTAAATCCGTTGAAACGACACCTTATGAATTATGGTTTGGGAAGAAACCTAAATTGTCGTTCCTTAAAGTTTGGGGTTGCGAAGCCTATGTAAAGAAGTTCTGACGAAAAACTTGAACCCAAAGCGGAAAAATGTCTTCATAGGATGCAGAAGGAAACTATTGGGTATACCTTCTATCATAGATCCGAAGGCAAAATCTTCGTTGCCAAGAATGGATCCTTTCTAGAGAAGGAATTTCTCTCGAAAGAAGTGACTGGAAGGAAAGTAGAACTCGACGAGGTTGTCGAACCTTCTCTCGAACTTGCGAGTAGCGTAGCACCGGAAGTAGTTCCTGTGGTGCCTGCACCAATAAGAGAGGAAGCTAATGATGATGATCATGAAACTTCGGTTGTAGTTGCTACAGAGCCTCGCAGGTCAATGAGAACACGTACCACTCCTGATTGGTATGATCCCGTTATGAGTGTCATGTTGGTGGACAACACCGATGACCCTGCGACATATGAGGAAGCGATGATGAGCCTAGATTCCAATAAATGGCAAGAAGCCATGAAATCCGAGATTGGATCCATGTATGAAAACCAAGTATGGACTTTGGTGGACTTACCGGATGACCGGAAGGCTGTCGAGAACAAATGGATTTTCAAGAAGAAAACAGATGCTGATGGTAATGTTACTGTCTATAAAGCTCGACTTGTCGCAAAAGGGTTTCGACAAATTCAAGGAGTTGACTACGATGAGACTTTATCAACAGTAGCGAAGCTAAAATCTGTGAGGATTTTGTTAGCAATCGCTGTATATTACGATTATGAGATATGATAGATGGATGTCAAAACAGTGTTCCTCAATGGAGACATTGATGAAGAGTTGTATATGATGCAACCCAAAGGTTTTGTCGATCCTAAAGATGCTAACAAGGTATGCAAACTTCAACGGTCCATATATGGATTGAAGCAAGCATCCCGAAGTTGGAATCAACGTTTTGATAAGGTAATCAAAAGCTTTGGTTTTATACAAACTTATGGAGAAGCTTGTATTTACAAGAAAGTGACTGGGAGTTCTGTAGCATTCTTAATACTATATGTAGGTGACATATTGTTGATTGGTAATGATGTAGACCTTCTTAATAGTGTCAAGGATTATTTGAATAATAGTTTTTCAATGAAAGATCTTGGCGAAGCAGCTTACATATTAGGCACAAAGATTTATAGAGATAGATCGAGACGCCTAATATCATTGTCACAAAGTGCATATTTGGACAAAGTTCTAAAGAGGTTTGGAATGGAAGATAGCAAGAAAGGGTTCTTGCCCATGTTGCCCAATACGACCTTGAGTAAAACTCAAAGTCCAGCAATGGCAGAAGATAGCGAAAGGATGAGTAAGACTCCCTATGCCTCAGCCATAGGATCTCTAATGTATGCCATGCTATGTACTAGACCCGACATTGTATATGCTGTTAGTTTGACTAGCAGATATCAAAGTGATCCAGGAGTGGATCATTGGAATGATCAAAAACATCCTTAAGTACTTGAGAAGAACTAAGGATATAGTTCTTTCTTATGGAGGTGATGAACAGCTCGTTGTTAATGGTTACACCGATGCTAGTTGGAACACCGATCCGGATGATTCTAAATCTCAATCTGGATACGTATTTACTTTGAATGGTGCAACAATTAGCTGGAGGAGTGCAAAGCAAAGCGTTGTGGCGAGATCTTCAAATGAATCGGAATACATAGCTGCTTCAGAGGCTTCACAAGAAGCGATATGGATGAAGGAGTTCATTACAGATCTCAGTGTGGTTCCAAGTGCGCTGGACCCAATGTCTATCTACTGTGATAACATGGGCGCCATAGCCAATGCGCAAGAACCAAGGTCACACAAGAAGCTGAAGCACATCAAGCTACGTTTTCACGCTATTCGAGAACATGTCCAAGACGGTGACATAAAGATTTGAAAAGTACACACATATCTGAATGTGGCGGATCCATTGACTAAACCTCTCCCGAGGGCAAAACATGACCAACACCAAACTGCCATAGGTGTTCGGTATATTACCATGTAATCTAGATTAGTTGACTCTAGTGCAAGTGGGAGACTGTTGGAGATATGCCCTAGAGACAATAATAAATATAGTTATTATTATTATATCTTTGTGTTTATGATAAATGTTTACATTCATGCTATAACAGTATTAACAAGGAAACATTAATACTTGTGTGATTTGTAAACTAAATTAGAGTCCCTAGTAAAGCCTCTTTATAATACTAGCTTGTTGGTTAATGAATGATTGTGGTTTCCCTATCATGAACATTGAGATGTTATTAACAACAAGATCATATCGTTAGGAGAATGGTATGATGGACATACTCCTATAGATAAGCGTAGCATAAAGATCAAGTCATTTTAATAGTTCAATTGCTATATGCTTTCTGATACATAGTAACCTAATTCCTTCGACCATGAGATCATGCATATCACCTTTACCGGATGGATGCTTTGATGACATCAAACACCACACCGTGGCGGGTGGCTATAAAGGTGGCATTGAGTGTTCGGAAAGTATTGGTTGAAACACATGGATCAAGAGTGGGATTTGTCCATCCATATGACGGATAGATATACTCTGGGCCCTCTCGGTGGAATGTCATCCAATTAGCTTGCAAGCATGTGACTGGATCACAAGGCCTCACAAATCAGGAGCGAGAAAAGAGTACTTATCGGTGCGAGGTTGAACTAGGTATGCAGAGATACCGACGATCATAACCTCGGATAAGTAAACTATCGTGAGACAAAGGGAAATTGGTATCGTATGTAAGTGGTTCATTCGATCGCAAAGTAATCGTAGAAATATGTGGGAGCCATATGAATTTCCAGATTCCTCTATTGGTTATTGTTCGGAGAAGTGTCTCGATCATGTCCGCATAATTCACGAACCGTAGGGAGACACACTTAAGGATTCGATGTTGTTGAGTAGTTATGGAATGATGAGTAAGATACCGAATGTTGCTCGGATTCTCGGATGGGATCCGGGATATCACGAGGAGATCCGGAATGGTCCGAAGAATAAGATTCATATAAGGAAAGTCCTGTTTCGGGGTTGGAGAATGGTTCCGGTGTTTTCATCGGGATTGTTCTAGAAGGTTCCGGAAGGTCCAGCACTCCGGAGGGGAAGGGTACATGAATGTGTCATAACAAGTTGGAATGGTTGCATCATGTACTAGGTGTCATCGCTGAGCAAAATAAATGGATAAATCAAATCCCAGTTTGAAAAGTCAAACGCCAATTTGAAAAGTCAAACGGCAAGTTTGCTTGGTGGAGGGAGAGTAGGAAACCTACTTGGGGAGGAGTTCCTCTCCCTCCACCGCCGGCCAAGGAGGCCGAGTTGGGGAGGGACTCCCCTCCCCTTGGTCGCGCCCTCCCACCTTTATAAGGAGGGGCAGGGATGCCCCTCCAAGACTACACCTTGCCTCATCAAAACCCTAGCCCTAAGCCGCCGGCGCCACCACCTCCTGCTGCTGCCGTCGCCTAGGGCAAACCCTAGCCGCCGACTTGGGCTTCCCCAAGCCCTAGCCGCCGGCCTATACCTCTATGCTTGGTGTGTCTAAACCCTAGATCGCCAAGGCCTCTCTCATAGTCCACCATACTCGCTCCGTCTTAAGGCGAAGCCCTGCGAGATCTCCCCTCTTCTTCCGGTACCACGCCGTCATGCTGCCGGAATCGCGAGGAGAGTGCTAACCTCCACTGCCTGCTGGAACAAGGGAGAGGAAGGTCTTCATCGAAAGCGATGTGACCGATTGAGGAGAGCTGCGGAGCATGGCGGAAGGATCGTCTACACGATCTTGAGATTGGCAAGAGTACGACTACATCACCCACGAGAATCCGCTCTCGTTAAACACTTTGGAATCTCGAGGGAGAGTTATTCCATCGACTTGTTGCTACAATCTAGTAGATAGATCTTGGCTTGTTTGTTTGTATGCGGTAGAAAATTTTTGTTTTCCATGCTACGAACCCTGCACTACAAACCTTTGTATTTGGAGGCCCAACACTGTCTACAAGAATATAAGCGTGCGTAGACATCAAGAGTGAGCGATGTTGTTTTATTATGTTATATCTGTTGGGTAATTAACTGTTGTTTATTTAACGAGCGTCCATCTATCTTTGGTTAGGTTGAAGATGTAGCGTGTCTATAGAACTATTAGGCTTTATTTTTGCTGCAATTGCGTCACCCTCAGGTTGATCCCTTTAGATGCATAAAGACTTGCTGAGTCCATTAGGGTATCACAAGATAAATATTGTTCAGATGGACAGGTATATCCATAGGAAGGTTACTGGGTCAAGGAGACCGACCATCAGGTGTAGAGATTACGGGGATAGAGATATTTGAGATTTGTGGACGGGATGTGCTTATTTGTGGGCATCTTATGCCAGTTTGCTTCTTATCCGTACTCGGATTTTTCATACCTTGATACTCTTATGTGTGATGTATAAGGATGTATCCTAAAATATTATAACTATCTAGGATATTTGGATCTTGCCGTATGGCGTTGCAATATTTCTATTTCTTGTAGATGGTTTGACTCTAATGTACTGTCGTATGTCGCTGATATATATACTCATTTGTGTATGTTTTTTTCATATACATGTTGGAGATATGCCCAAGAGGCAATAATAAAGTGGTTATTTTCATATCTTCACACTTATGATAAATGTTTACATACCATGCTATAATTGTATTAACCGGAAACATTAATACTTGTGTGATTTGTAAACTAAAATAAGAGTCTCTAGTAAAGCCTCTTGTTAAACTAGCTTGTTGGTTAATATATGATCATGGTTTCCTGATCATGAACATAGAGATGTTATTAACAACAGGATTGTATCATTAGGAGAATGATGTGATGGACATACTCCTATAGATAAGCGTAGCATAAAGATCAAGTCATTTAAATAGTTCAATTGCTATATGCTTTCTGATACATAGTAACCTAATTCCTTCGACCATGAGATCATGCATATCACCTTTACCGGATGGATGCTTTGATGACATCAAACACCACACCGTAACTGGGTGGCTATAAAGGTGGCATTGAGTGTTCGGAAAGTATTGGTTGAAACACATGGATCAAGAGTGGGATTTGTCCATCCATATGACGGATAGATATACTCTGGGCCCTCTCGGTGGAATGTCATCCAATTAGCTTGCAAGCATGACGATCACAAGGTATCACATATCACGGGAGCGAAAAGAGTACTTATCGGTGAGGTTGAACTAGGTATGCGGAGATACCGGCGATCATAACCTCGGATAAGTAAACTATCGTGAGACAAAGGGAAATTGGTATCGTATGTAAGTGGTTCATTCGATCGCAAAGTAATCGTCGTAGAAATATGTGGGAGCCATATGAATTTCCAGATTCCTCTATTGGTTATTGTTAGGAGAAGTGTCTCGATCATGTCCGCATAATTCACGAACCGTAGGAGACACACTTAAGGATTGACGTTGTTTGAGTAGTTATGGTATTATGAGAAAGAGACCGAATGTTGTTGGTCTCGGATGGGATCCGGATATCACGAGGTGATCCGGAATGGTCCGGAGAATAAGATTCATATAAGGAAAGTCCGTTTGGAGTTCGGGAATGATTAGGTGTTTTCATCGAATGTTCTAGAAGGTTCGGATTGTTCGGCACTCGGGGAGGGTACATGAATGTGTCATTACATATTGAATGATTGCATCATGTACTAAGTGTTCTTGCTGTTCCAAAACTGAAAAGTCAAACTGCCAGTTTGAAAGTCAAGCAGCTAAAACAGAAGCTGTGGAAAACAGAAGCTGTGGGAAGCGAAGCTGTGGAAACAAGCAAGAGGTGGTTGGAACCGACTTGGGGGAGGAGTCCCTCCAAGCCGGCGCGCCAACCAAGGCAGACTTGGGGAGGGACTCCCCTCCCCTTGGCCGCCCCTCCTACCTATAAAAGGAGGGGCAGGGCCTTCTCCTCTAGACACACAAGTTCCTATCCTCTAATCTCCGGTTTAGAGCCGTTTTGGTTTAAAGCTTCTAATTGCTCTAGCCTGCGGTTTAGAGCCTTCTAATTGGTGTGTCTAATCCCTAGACCACTAATATCTCTCTCTCATACTCCACCATACTCGCTCCGGCTTAAGGCGAAGCCCTGCGAGATCTCCCCTCTACTTCCGGTACCACGTCGTTGTGCTGCCGGAATCGCGAGGAGAGTGCTACAACCTCCGCTGCCTTCTGGAACAAGGGAGAGGAAGGTCTTCGTCGAGTACCGAACGTGTGACCCCATTGAGCGCTCTTAGGAGCAGCGCGGAAGGATCGTCTACGATCTTGAGATCGGGAAGAAATGCGACTACATCACCCACGAGAATCCGCTCGTTAACGCTTTGGAATCTTCGAGGATAAGTTATTCCATCGACTCGTTGCTACAATCTAGTAGATAGATCTTGGCTTGTTTGTGCATGCGATAGAAAATTTTGTTTTCCATGCTACGAACCCCTACGATGGTATCGAGCCGTGTCTATATGTAGATCTGTTGCCTGAGTAGAACACAATGGTCATTGTGGGCGTTGATGCTTTATTGTCGATTGCTTCTTGTGTACTTTGCATCTTGCGGTATGTTGGGATGAAGCGGCCGGGCTAACCTTACATGACATCGTTCATGAGACTTGCTCCACGCTTGATATGCAACTTGTATTGCATAAGTGGCTTTCTTGGTGCATGTTTCTCCTAGCATAGTTAAGATTCAATTTACAACGGGTGATTGACAATACTAGTATCAATGTTGTGGTTCTTGTTAAAAGTTAGAGCGACACTTATTGAAAGCCCCAAACCACGTAAAACATGCAAAGAAAATTAGGCGTCTAACTTTGTTTTGCGGGGTGTCTTGTGATGTGATATGGCCATGATTGTGATTATATATGATGTATGCAATGTTCCTTATTGTAAGTTGGCAACGGCGGAGCCATATGGTTGTCTTTAAATTACGTTAAGACCCGTGTCTATTCAAAGTAGTTGTAATAGTTGAAGCGGTGGACGACAACCATGGAGAAGCATCATTGACCTTGATGCAATGTCGGTAATGATGGAGATCATGTTCGTGCTAGAAGATGGAGATCGGAAGCACAAAGAAGAAAGGCCATATCATATCACATATTATGAATTGCATGTGATGTTAATCCTTTTTGCATCCTGTATTGCTTAGTAGACAGCGGTATCATTATAAGATGATCCCTCATGCACATGAATTTCAAGTCATAAAGTGTTCACCCTTAGTTAGCACCGTTGCTAAAGCTTGTTGTTTCGAAGCACCACGTGATGATCGGGTGTGTTAGATTCTACAAGTGTATACAACATGAGCAAGCCAGATTTGCTCATGCGGAAACTAAGGTTTGATCTTGACGAGCCTAGCATGTACCCTCAGGAACACGGATTACCGAAAGGTAGAGCATGAGTCATATAGTAGATATGATGAACATGTTGATTGTTCGCCATTGAAGCTATATCAACTCTCGTGATGATCGGTTTTGATGTGGTGGATTTGGTTCGTGTGATCACTAAAACAATGTGAGGGATATTGTTTTGAGTGGAGTTCACCTAGATTAATTTAATTATTAATTAGAACTCAATTTATCATAAACTAAATCAAAGTGAAATTGCATAGTTGTTGTAGTCATTGGCATCCGTTTACCACCTTGCGCTTAGTTATAATTGAGATGATAGAACTATAGAATTCTGGTTAGTTACTTTACGAACTGGTATCGTATTGTTTTGAAGTGTTAATCTAAAGTTTAAAGTCCTATTGCAAACTTTCAGTAAGTTCCGGTTACTCCATGAAGTTTAATAATTAGTATTAAATCAAGAGTAACAATTCCAAGTGTTAGTATATAAGTATCATGTTTGTCTCCATGATTCTTGATATTCAAAGGTTTCTCTTAATATCAAGGTTATCTAGGATCGAAAGAGTTGTTTTGAAACCATGATGTGTGGAAGATATTGTGATATCTGAAACGAAGTTTTGGTTACAACATGATAGAGTATAATATGGCAAAGTTCATGTTCTCATATTTTGATGAGAATTTGCAAAAGGTTGGAGACACTTGTTGTCCTAATCCTCCAAAAGGTTTTGGATAGCAACATTATACTCATAATTCATCGTTATAAGCTAACAGTAGCTTGATCATGGACGATTCCATGATAAGGGTGAATATTTGATGTAGGTAAAATGTTTACTACACCAAGAGATTACTAAAGAAAGGAATTTGAAAGAACACCAAATATTTGATGATGGTGATCTACTTCAAAGTGCAAGTCCAAAGACATTGGTATTTAATTATACACGCTTTGGACTATATGTCATATGTATGACTCCACTATTGATGTTGATAGATTCTTTCAAACAGAAAAGGAAATACTGAAAGAGAATCTCATAAATATATGGCAGAAAGGAAAAGACTAGAATTGTTCAGCTTAAGTATATAGATGATATACATGTTATGGCTATATTCTTTGCTTATTAAACAATGTGGTTCTCAAGTATTTGATACTGAATTTGTTGGTGTGAATCGTCATACGAAACAACACAATTCATGAACTACAATGGCCTAAGTAACTAGCAAAAGAATATGTGATGATGTTCATCGAGAACAAATAAAGGGTTATTGTGTTGCTCGTTAAACATCAAAGCTTGCCTTCAAAGATTTGTTTTATCAGGTATTATGAGAACAAAAGGGTTGTTCAAATAATTGCCGTAATCCATAAAAGATGGATTCGCAAATCTCGTTGGAGACATCACATCCATAAAACTAGTGCTAAAGATGTCGAAAGACAAATTGATTGAAAGATCACTTAGGAAGTGACATCGCCGTTTATATTATACTGAAAAGAAAACATGAAGAAACTCCATGTGGATGGACTTTTGGAGTCTTTTGATTTTTGATCAAATGACACTTGTGAAACTTTCCTAGAGATAATTGAAACTTCGTTCATAGGCCAAAAGGGAACGAAAGACTAGTTTATTGGAATTTGTACATATTGTTGTACGAAGTCCATTATGTGTAGTTAAGAGCGATGGATTTTAACTTCATTTGCTTTTTCCGAAATTTTGAGTGAATATATGAATATTTACTTAATAAGGATGAAGTATGAAACATTTGAAAAGTTCAAAGACTTTCAAGATGAAGTGCAAAATCATTGTAACAAGAATATAAACAGTTTATGATAAAGATCATAAAGGAAGATATTTGAGTTACAGAGTTTAGCATAATACCTAAGATTTAAGGAATCGTTCCGTGGATTTGCATTTTCCGAAACACCATAAGGGTATGGAGCGTTCGAGATATGTAATTAAACCTTGTTTGACATGGTAAGATCAAAGGTATAATTCATAAAACTGCCATTATATTTTAAAGATTAAAAGTTTTAGAGATTACCGTTTTTCCACTGAAAAGAGCTCCATCATAATCTGTTGAAATGACACCATATAAAGTTATGGTTTGGGATAAAACCCAAGTTGTCCTTTCTTAAACAATGGTTTGCTATGCATAATAAAGATGTTTGCAACCAAAGTCGGATGAACCTGTCTTTGTTAAGTATTCCTCCATAACACCAGAGACAAAAGTGTTTGTCGCTTAGAACGTCAAGTTTCTTTGGGAAGGAATTTTTCGTGAAAAGAAAAGTGGGAGGACAATAGAACTTTGATAAGGTTAAAGGAACCTTAGCTATATGTGCAAAGTTGCGCAGCACCGAAAAGTGTTCCGGAGGCAGCAACAATGCTCATGGCTCACGTGCCTCAAAGGTTGTGGTCACGGAGATCTAAGTTCCTATTGAAACAAGTAGATCGGGTAAACAATCAAATACCAAGATTTGAGGGTTGAATCATTATTTGAGAATAATGAACCGACTACATGCAAAGAAGCGATGATGGGCCCTGACTCCGTCAAATGGCTTGAAGCCATAAAATCCGTGATAGTTCCATACACGAGAAATCAAGTTTTGAACTTGAAGGACCCTCGAGAAAGGTGTAAGACCTTACAGTTGTGTCTAGATCTCTAAAGAAATAGACATGGATGTTTTACATCTATAAAATAGTCGACATGTTGGGAAAGAGTTCACAAAATGTTCAAAGGTTGACTATGAAAAGATTTGATCTTTCATAGTGATATTTAGTCTAGACGGATTAATGTAGCAACCACTACATATAATTTGTTATATGGTAGTTGAATAAACAAAACAAGTTCTTCTAATAGAATCGTTACCTAGGACATGTGCATAACACGGTCCATAGGGTTTTGTTAATTCAAAGGATGCTAAAAGCACATGCAAACTTCAATGGTTAAAGTGAGCATCATGAGTTGGAATCTTCAACATGATGAATCTGTTAAAGGAGTTTAAAAGTTCATCAGAGACGATGGAGATGCTTGCATTTGCAAGAAATTAAGTGGGAGCGCTAAGACATGTTTCTAATACATTATGTGGAAGACATATTGTTGATTGGAAATAATGTATCTTTTATTAACACATATTAAGAATTTCATCCCGATGAAAGACTTAGGCAAAACCCAAATATTTGGCATCAATAGACGCTAATATGGTTGTGCCAGAAGTACATAGACGAGATATTGAATGAGTTCAATATAGAAACTACAAGAAAGGTTCTTGTCACACAGAAAGGATTGAAAGAGTTCAAATGTTGATGATATATTCAAGTGTATTGACATTTGGTAAAGTGAAACAAATAATCAAGTATAGATTGATACTTGATATATAAAATCACAAAGAGTATTTATATCATACTGTGATATGTACAAATCCAGATATGTCCTATGCTCTAAATGTTGTGAGCATATACCAGAATGATTCAAGATGATCATTGGACAATAGTAAGGATATTCTTATGATATTTTGGAAGAACTAAGAGTATAATATTTGTAGAAGTGACAAATAGATGGTTAGTTCATTGTAAAAGTACTACATTGATACTAGTTTTGTCACAAAGTACAAATTAAGTTTATCTCAATCTAAACTAAGGGTGGCACAATATAATGGAAAGTGAGTTCCATAATGGATTTGGATGAGTTCCAAAGTTAAGACATTGTGACAGATACTACAACAAAAGGCTAAGTATATGACTGCTACTATAGCAGCAAAGAGGGCATTTGTGTCAAGTAGTTTGTTATCAAACTAGGTGTAGTTCACAATGGGATAATACTATGAAGATATATTGTACGACAATATTATCAACATGTTTTAACCCCAAAGAACTAAAGGTCACACCAAAGGACCAAATTTGTACGAAGCCATCTCATTAGAGAATGAGTGATGCATAGATACGCAAAGACATGCAATTACACACGGACCTGGAAGTGTCAGATCCGGAGATCAGTTGACCACTAGCAATCGTGTACATACAACACCGGAAAGCCATAGGTGTTATATACACAAAGGTTTGAAACTAGATTATTGACTCTAGTGCAAGTGGGAGACTGTTGGAGATATGCCCAAGAGGCAATAATAAAGTGGTTATTATCATATCTTCACACTTATGATAAATGTTTACATACCATGCTATAATTGTATTAACCGGAAACATTAATACTTGTGTGATTTGTAAACTAAAATAAGAGTCCCTAGTAAAGCCTCTTGTTAAACTAGCTTGTTGGTTAATATATGATCATGGTTTCCTGATCATGAACATAGAGATGTTATTAACAACAGGATCGTATCATTAGGAGAATGATGTGATGGAAATACTCCTATAGATAAGCGTAGCATAAAGATCAAGTCATTTAAATAGTTCAATTGCTATATGCTTTACGATACATAGTAACCTAATTCCGACCATGAGATCATGCATATCACCTTTACCGGATGGATGCTTTGATGACATCAAACACCACACCGTGAATCGGGTGGCTATAAAGGTGGCATTGAGTGTTCGGAAAGTATTGGTTGAAACACATGGATCAAGAGGGATTTGTCCATCCATATGACGGATAGATATACTCTGGGCCCTCTCGGTGGAATATCATCCAATTAGCTTGCAAGCATGTGACTGGATCACAAGGTATCACATATCACGGGAATGAGAAAAGAGTACTTATCAGTAACGAGGTTGAACTAGGTATGTGGAGATCTGACGATCATAACCTCGGATAAGTAAACTATCGTGAGACAAAGGGAAATTGGTATCGTATGTAAGTGGTTCATTCGATCGCAAATTAATCGTAGAAATATGTGGGAGTCATATGAATTTCCAGATTCCTCTATTGGTTATTGTTCGGAGAAGTGTCTCGATCATGTCCGCATAATTCACGAACCGTAGGGAGACACACTTAAGGATTCGACGTTGTTTGAGTAGTTATGGTATTTGTTGCCTGCCAAAACCCACCGGCGAGCAGCGACGAGCAACACGAAGAGCCGGGAGGCTCCAGAATTTGGGCCTGGTCCCTCCTGCAACGGCCCGCAAAACTCCGACAGCAACGTCTGGCTTGGTTCGAGGGCTTGCCACCTGACCTATACCTGGTCAGGAAGGTGAAGGATTGCTCCAATTGATTTCCTGCATGATAAACAAGTATACGTAAAATTCGAGCCGTGACCGGCTCCCAGGTTTCCCTGTAAATCGGCTCCTAGAGCCGATTAACCCATGGTTCTGCATTAGATCGTTATGATAACATGGGGTTTTGCTTGATCACTACAAGTTAAATCGATCTACGACAGTTTAATGTTTTCACCACGTAACTGGAACGTCCTACACGTAATTGAGCCTGGTATATACAAAAGATGAAGAATACTAATCCTAGAGAAGGCCTAATAACCAACGTAAAGTCAATTACCGGAACAACTTCTCTAGGGCGAGTAAACTACGTCCTTATGCACTACTGGATCGTTCAACCCGTTTGTAAGGCCTGACTACGTAGATATTAAACTAAACCTTGGCGAGCAAGGCACAACCATAACAGATCGAAACAGCTAAATAAAGATCAAGCAAGATGCTACCCTCGCACTTGGGAAATAGTGCAAAGGTAGCGAGGTAACTAGAGGCAGCAAGATCAAACGATTGTAACGAAAAGCACTGATGCTAGCCTCAACAAATCTACGATAGTAGTGTTACTCGCCATCAAAAAGGCTTCAGTACGAGTAAGACCAAATAACGCATAAGTAAAAGTACTGCCTAGATCGCAAGATGCGATCTAGGCAGCATGACTACCGAAGAAACCCTAGAAACAAGGGGTGGCGATGCGCCGAGATTGTGTTTGTTGTGAACGTGATTGTCCTCTTTTTCTCGATAACCTTAGGTACATATTTATAGTCCGGAGACTCTCTACTTTTGGAATAACTCTACAACTCTATCTTTACCTAAACTGAAACGGAATCTAAACTGAAACGTAACCTACTATGATACAAGATACACGGGCAATTTAGCCCAATTCTACGCACTAGGCCGATCCAACAACACGTTGAATATACGTATCTTCCAAGCCCATCTTGATCACGGCCCATCTCCGTCTTTGGCCAAAATACGGCGATAACACATGCCCCCTGGTTTTGGCAATGATAATTCCAAAACCACTCTGTGTGTTTTTTTCTTCTTCTCCTCCTTTTTTTATCGGGTTGCGCGTTGACAGAATGCGTGGCAGAACAGGATCGTCACGCTACCCCTTCATCATGATGCCCTGTCTTCTCAACTCCTGCGCAGTGCATGATTTGACGATTTTGGCAGCACAATCTGGGAAACCGCTATGGCATTGAACCGTCTCTCCACTATTCCCCTTATTTAAATTCGTCTGAGCAGTTCGCAGTCCCCATCTTCCTCCAGTAGCCAAAAAACCCTCTTTCTCCGCCGAAAAAACCCTCTTTCTCGCCATGGCCTCCTCTGCTTCCTCTGGCCTGTCCTCCCACGCCTCCAACTCAATGAGTGACCGAGAGCTGACGCCAGAGCACCCGCCGATGGCGGCGTACAACGCTCTCGCCCCACAATGGTGGGACGAGAGGGTTGATTCGCCCGTTTGGTCGGAGGACGGCGTCGTCCTAACCGACGGCGAAGAAGACCTGCAGCCTTGCGATGGGGAATCGAGGCGACAGCGTCGACGCCATGTCCGGGGATTCGTCGACTCTTCAAGAAGAGGAGGAAGAGGAGGACACCTCCGAGGAGTACCAGCCGGAAGTACTTCCGCACCGGGTCCAGTAAGACGACGGCGACGAAGACGAGGAGGTCCTGCTGGGCTTCTTGACCAGCGAAAAAGACGACGCTGGAAGCAGCGCCGAGGATAGCGCACAAGACGGGGGCGACGACAGTGACGACGACCTCGGCCTAGATTAGGAACCAGTAGTAGTAGCCGTAGTAGTAGGCTCCCTTTTGTAATCAATCATCCTTTTGTAAGCAATCATCTTCGAATGAATGAAAATCCGCTTCCCAAATATTGTTCCTCTTCGCTTCAATTTTGCCGATAGCCGAAATAGGTCGATGCTCCAGAAGTCGATGACACTGTATCGGCTTTCAACATACTGCACGCATACAGTCAAACAAGTCAAATCGCAAAGAGCCGATGACTACCCATCGGCTTCTCCCAAAAAATGTTGACAGGGTCAAAACTTGGTCGCATCTTTAGGCACATTAAAACGGCCACTTCTTGGTTTCAAACGGTAACCTGCAACCTTTTTCAAAACGGGCGACCCAAATCTCCAATTGCCCATCGAAAAACGTGCCCTGAACAAACAACTAGTGACAAGCAACGAAGCTGAGATCGCCGAGGTGGATCGTGTCCGCGCTGACGCCCTCCATGCCTTCGAAGCATTTCTTCAGTAGCTTGTATGTGCGAACTGGCACCTGTTTGTAACATGTGTGAACCTCTAGAGTCGATGACCGTGCATCGGCTATACATTTTGCTTTTATTCGGCCGATTTTCAGAATCGGCCCCCCACATTTTTACTGTTCATCGTCTCACGTGCTTTTACTTAGCCGATTTCATGTATCGGCCCCTCAAGCTTTACTGTCCAACATCCCACATGCTTGGGAAATATTTCTTGAGATGTTGACCGTTGACCGCCACTGGGAACTTTACGCCATCCAGCTGCTCGAGCATGTATGCGTTTCCTCTTAAAACTTGATCGACCCTGTACGGTACATGCCAATTTGGAGACCATTTACCATATGCTGCATCCTTAGTCCCCAAGGGCAACACGGCTTCCCATACCAGATCACCAACGTGGAACTCCTTTGGCTTCACTTTCTTGTTGTATGCACGAGCTACTTTGGCCTTGTTCTCTTTGATTTTCTCCAGTGACCACGGCCTGAGCTCGGTTAAGTCCTCCACTTGTCACTCATCGAGTTGCGTATTCTTGACCGTTAGATCGTCACGAAAAGTGACCGTCTCGACCAGCCGTAATTTCCCAAAGGCAATACGGCTTCTTGTCCATATACTAGATGGTATGGCGAGGTTTTAATCGCCCCATGGCATGACATGCGATAAGCCCACAATGCCTCTGACAAAACCTCGTGCCAGCGCCTAGGGTGCTCATCGATTTTTCTCTTGATTAGCTTGATGAGGCTCTGGTTGGACGCTTCAGCTTGCCCATTCGCCTGAGCATAATATGGAGATGATCTGATCAGCTTAATCCCCGTGTCCTCGCAAAACTTTCTAAACTCCTGAGAAATAAAGACCGAACCTCCATCGGTCGTGATAGTTTGGGGAATCCCGAATCTATGGATGACATGTTCTTTCACAAAATTGATAACATCCTTCGAGTTTACTGCCTTCATCGGGACAGCCTCCACCCATTTAGTGAAATAACCAGTAATGGCCAAAATCCACATGTGGCCTTTGCCTGATGGAGGATTGATTTTGCCGATCATGTCCATGCCCCAACCTCGGAATGGCCAAGGCTTGATGATGGGGTTCATTGCTGATGCGGGTACTATCTGAATTTTCCCGAATTTCTGACACGCTTGACACCCTTTGTAGTACTTGAAACAGTCCTCAAGCATGGTGGGCCAATAAAACCCTGATCGCCTAATCAACCATTTTATCTTATGAGCTGATTGGTGAGTTCCACAGGTGCCTTCGTGTACCTCGTGTAGGAGCCGATTGGCCTCGGCTGTCCCCAGGCATTTGAGCAATAGCCCTTCCAGAGTCCTGTAAAACATGTCGTCCCCAATAAGCACGTACTTCATGGCCTTGTATCTTGTCCGTTTAGGTGCCCCCCGAGCCGAATCCTTCAAGTAATTGAAGATATCGGCTCTCCAGTCGTCTGCTGCCGGGCGTACTGAACATCGGCTCCTGCTGCACGTCCTTGTAGCCTGAAGCCATCTGCGCAAGATCGTTCGCCTCGGGTATTCTGCGATCGTGGGATCCAAGTGAAGTTTATGTACCGGAATTGCGCCATCAGCTCGCGGCAGTGCAGCCATAATGGGAAGAGGGACTCGCTCTCGCACTTGTAGTCCTCCGTGAGCTGGGAGATCACCAACTTGGAGTCCCCAAAAATTTCCACCGCTTCTGCTCCAGCTTCGATGAGCAACTCCATTCCCTTGCGTATCGCCTCATACTCAGCGACGTTGTTGGTGCGGGGTGCAGATAACCTGATGGAGAAAGAGAATGTTGCCCCCCGGGGCGACACGAGTAGCATGCCGATGCCGCTCCCATCGTCACAGACCGATCCATCGAAAAACATAGCCCACGCTCGGATCTGCAGTGCTGCTATATTAGTGTTGATTCTTTCGGCGATAAGATCGGCCAACGCTTGTCCCTTAACTGCTTTTGCGGGTTGGTACCGGATGTCAAACTCCGATAATGCAAACATCCATTTGCCCAATCGGCCTTTCAACATAGGAGCCGGCGTATGTGCTTTATGACGTCGACTTGCATATGATGACAATCTCTGGCGACAAAATATGGCGCAGCTTAGTGCGGTGAAAAAGCGAGAGGCACAACTTATCGATATCAGGGTACCTTGTCTCTGCGTCCAACATCCTTATGCTTATGTAAAAGACGACTCGCTCCAGCCCATCATAAACTTGCACCACCACCGAGGCGATGGACGTGTCAGCTACTGACAAGTAAATGTAGAACGGCCTGTCAGGCTGCGGTGGAACTAACACTGGCGGCTTCGTCAAATAATCTTTGATCTCGTCGAAGGCTCGTTGTTGTTCTGCCCCCCAGCGGAATTCCTCGTCAGATTTGATTTTTACTAGTCCCATGAACGGCTCTATCCTTCCTGACAGATTAGAGATGAATCTTCTGACGAAGTTGATCTTGCCGATGAGGGACTGCAGTTCTTTCTTCGTGGTGGGTGGCTTCATTGTTCGCACTGCCTCCTGACTTTTTAGGCCGATTTCAATTCCGCGTTCATGGACCAAAAAACCCAAGAACTGACCGGCCGTCACCCCGAAGGCACACTTCTTTGGATTCATCCGTAGCCCGAATTTTCTCGTTCGGTCCAGGACGCGTTGCAGATCGTCCAGGTGTCCATGCGCTGAAGCGGACTTGACCACCACGTCGTCGATGTAAATCTCCACCAGTTTGCCGATCAGATCATGGAAAATATAATTCATGGCCCTTTGGTACGTGGCGCCGACATTCTTCAGTCCGAACGTCATGACTACATATTCAAATAACCCCACTGACCCTAGGACTCTGAATGCAGTCTTGTGTATGTCTTCTGGAGCCATAAAGATCTGGTTGTAACCGGCATTGCCGTCCATGAAGCTCAAGATCTTGTGACCAGCTGCTGCGTTGATTAACGTCTCTGCCACCGGCATCGGATACTCATCCTCTGGGGTAGCTCTGTTGAGATCTCGAAAATCTATGGCAACACGCCACCGGCCATCCTTTTTCTCTGAGGGCGATCTTTGAAATCCACTCGGTACACGCATGGCACGATTAACTTGGTACAAATTTTCTCGACCTCTTTCTTGACTTCTTCCAATTTCGCCTTCATTTGTCGTGCTCGCTCTGAAATGGCGAAATCCTTTCTTAGCGAGTCGATGCTCAATGATGCTCTGTCTAACCCGGGCATCTCTGTAGTCCCAGCGAAGCGATGGATATTGTTTCAACAGCTATCATCGGACCCGCATACTGGATCTAACTTCTTCGATAAATGTTGGTCGTGGCTTATCCCGGGACCAATGTCGATTCTTCTAGTTCATCATGGATGTGAACCCGTACCCTAGCTTCCCATCACCTATCAAATCGATGCTAAACACAGGGCAAGCGATAGGTGAGGATAACAAAAATAGTTTGGGCCGATTGCTTGAATCGGCCCCCTTTTTGCTTGCATTAGTCAAGGACGGTTTACACCTTATTGTTTTACAGTGGCGAGCATCTCTGCCTTTCGACTACATGGGCTGCTTGTCGTATGATCGCTTTTTATTTTTGTGGCCGATCGGTATCGGCCGTATGATCGTGGGCTTTTCTACTCTGTAAGGCCGTGGATAAGACCAGCCTCACCCGTTTTGTAGCTTCAATGCTCACATCCGTCTAGACTGATTCGGAGATCGGCTCTTGGTCTTACGCTTCCAGACGTTCATGCCAGCTATGGAGATCTCGATAGAATCATCTGCGTGGATGACCTCCACGTCATCCCCATCCCTTTGGATCGACCTTTGGTGCATTGTGGACGGAATGCAGCAATTAGCGTGAATCCAATCCCTTCCTAGCAAGACAGTGTAAGTGCTTTTGCTGTCCACGACGAAGAATGACGTGGGGATGGTTTTTCTGCCCACGGTCAGATCTACGTTCAGTACGCCTTGCGTTTCCTAAGTCTGCCCGTTGAAGTTGCTTAACGTGACGTTGGTTTTGATCAAATCTGCAGTGGAGCGTCCCAAACGCCGTAGCATGGAGTATGGCATGATGTTGACTGCCGCTCGGGTGTCCACCAACATCTTGCTGACAGGTTGCCCATTGATGTAACCTTGTAGGTACAGGGCTTTCAGATGTTTGTAACCCTTCTCACGTGGCTTCTCAAAGATAACCGGTGGGCATGATCGAGGCCTACCGGTAGCTCATTGGTTCTTGGCGCGCAGAATTCTGGCGGAAGTATGAACACCATGTTTGTGGCAGCCGATGTCTTTGCATCGGCTTTTACCGGTTTGGGGCGCCACTCCTTCTTTCCCAGGCGATCTTCCGTTTCCAGAGTCTGCCTCACTTTGACGGCCAGATCAGGCCGTGCTTTCTTCAAAGCGTGGAGATACTGCGCTTCGGCTTCCTCCAAGTGACGTAGCCGCTGCACTCTGTGCTTTTGGGTGTGTCTGAGGCCGTCGGGACACCACCTTGGACGGTGATATCTGTCTTCTTCTTTGTCATCCCTTGGCTTCGCGAGGTCTTTTGCTCGAGCGGACTCCCTGTAACGGCTCTGAGGTGGGAGAGGCCCTAGACGTTTGAACACCGGCGGCCTCGTGTCCTCCTTTCATCCGCATTCCGGGCAGTTGTCGATAGGCAATCGGCTCATTCCCGTCCCAAGCAATACTTGAAGAAGGGACAATCCCAATGTTTGTCTGCGCCTTCCTTTTTCTTTGACGGTCCCTAGCGAGGTGCTCATATCCCTCATCGTCTCCATCGCCTTGCGGCGTTGGTCATCTTGGCGCTCATATTTGTTAAGGAGATGCGTGGAATGTGGATTTTGGTATCGCTCTCCTCACTTGTTCCTCTGTTAATACCGCTTTGTCATTGTGGCTGGGCGGTCGTGGACTAGCCTCCTCCTTCTTTGCCCGAGGCGACCACCTTCCTTCTTATGCGTGTCATGGTGGTACCGGACCCGCCATATTAACACCGAGCGAAATCCAGGTGACGCCTTGCGGGCGGCCGAGCTCTACCATGTTGGCCCGGAAATGGGTTTGTGTCCACTTTCATGGCGCCCAAGGATCGACGGCCTTGTTCTATCGCCGTTTGGATTTGGCGGCGTAGCTCTTTGCAATCATTGGTGGTGTGAGTGAGCGAATGATGCCACTTGCGATATGGTCTCCGTGCATTTCTGAGCCGTAGGGATTTTGTGGCCTTGGGTAACCTCATTTGCTTCTCCTTCAAGAAGAATCGAATATCTGCTCGGCTTTGCTCACATCAAGTCAAACCCTTTTGCAGGCCCTTCTGTTTCACCCATTTGCGGGATCAGGATCGCCTCGAGCCCATTCGCCACGGCCACTTCCTGGTCTTGTGTAGGATCATCTTCTTACGCATCGACCGGGCTTATCGGACGCTTGAATTTGTCTTGGTACAACTCGGGGTGGCGCTGTTCATACATTGTCGCTTACGGGCCATGTGCGCCAACGAGTTGTACTCACTTGAAAGCTAGATCCTTGATGGGTCTTGAGAGACCCAACACTGCCAGCTCATTGCTTCCTTCTCGATTAAGCAGTGAGTAACATCGGTTCTTAGCGGTCTGGCTGGATATACTCGCTACGGTTTCTCCCGCTGCCAGACTGCGCCAGTGCGCAATGCCAGCCTCGGTAGCCTCTGAGTGATACTGAGTGTGGAACTGGTCTTCCAGTTGTTTCCAGGTCTGAATCGAATCAGGTGGTAGCGAGGTGTACCACCCAAAAGCTGGTCCCGTCAGAGATTGCGCGAAGAGCCTTACGCGCAGCTAATCCGATGCTGAAACCACGCCTAACTGTGCCAGGTATCGGCTCACGTGCTCGATCGAGCTCGATCCCTCCGATCCGCTGAACCTTGAGAACTCAGGGAGCCGATACTTGGGAGGCAGCGGGATCAGATCAAACTCATTGGGATACGGCTTTGAATAGCCGATTGTCCTTCTCTTTGGCACGAAGCCGAACTGGTCTCTCAGTATGGTACGGATTTGCTCCGCTGTGTGAGCTGTAGGGGCTAGATTCTCATGACTCGTTCCAGTGGCATACTTGGCTAGCCATGCCTGCTTGTCGGCGTCCACCCCGGGCATCGCTGCCCAGAACGCCTCGAAACCCGCTCCAGGAACTCCCCGCGGAAATCCTGCTGCAATCTGGTTGTGCGTGTCGTTATTGCGTCCGACACGTAAGTGCACACATATCCGTGTGGGATCTCTTTAGGTGGTTCAAACAGGCGGCAATCGCTGGGTCGCCTCCAATCTTGTAGGCGACATACGGCTGCCTGGCGGCTCGGAGCTGCAAGTGCGAATGGCGGTGGTGGCCTGTCTGGGCGGTCTTTCTCCTGGTGGGTCCCCAGTAGGCCCGTCGGAGAATACTGATGTTTCATGATCTCTGAACCACGCGAACTGCGATCCGCTCAAAAGCGTTCACGGGCTCTCGAATGGCGGTGAAGAGAATGAGCCACCATGTAGTTGACCTCCTGCCGCGAGCTCAGTGCGCTCCTGCGAAGGAATGCAGATCCACCTCATCAAGAGCACCCTCGGGGGAGAATCCCCTCCACTTGATGCCATGCTTACGGGTCCTCTCGAAAGAGCCGATGAGGTCTTCTTCGAAGAGAGCTTTTATCTCGTCATACTTAGCCTTGTGCTCGTCAGGCAGGTCGTCGTACGTGACTGGTCTGTTCTCCATTGCAGCGTCGGATGTTGATGTAGACGTTGTTGAAGGTCCCATCGGGCGTGCCAGAATGTGTTGCCTGCCAAAACCCACCGGCGAGCAGCGACGGGCAACACGGAGAGCCGGGAAGCTCCCAGGACTGCTGGTGGGCCCTGGTCCCTCGGGCAACGGCCCGCAAAACTCCGGCAACGCGTCCTGGCTTGGTTCGAGGGCGTGCCACCTGACCTATACCTGGTCAGGAAGGTGAAGGATTGCTCCAATTGATTTCCTGCATGATAAACAAGTATACATAAAATTCGAGCCGTGACCGGCTCCCAGGTTTCCCTGTAAATCGGCTCCTAGAGCCGATTAACCCATGGTTCTGCATTAGATCGTTATGATAACATGGGGTTTTGCTTGATCACTACAAGTTAAATCGATCTACGACAGTTTAATGTTTTCACCACGTAACTGGAACGTCCTACACGTAATTGAGCCTGGTATATACAAAAGATGAAGAATACTAATCCTAGAGAAGGCCTAATAACCAACGTAAAGTCAATTACCGGAACAACTTCTCTAGGGCGAGTAAACTACGTCCTTATGCACTACTGGATCGTTCAACCCGTTTGTAAGGCCTGACTACGTAGATATTAAACTAAACCTTGGCGAGCAAGGCACAACCATAACAGATCGAAACAGCTAAATAAAGATCAAGCAAGATGCTACCCTCGCACTTGGGAAATAGTGCAAAGGTAGCGAGGTAACTAGAGGCAGCAAGATCAAACGATTGTAACGAAAAGCACTGATGCTAGCCTCAACAAATCTACGATAGTAGTGTTACTCGCCATCAAAAAGGCTTCAGTACGAGTAACACCAAATAACGCATAAGTAAAAGTACTGCCTAGATCGCAAGATGCGATCTAGGCAGCATGACACTTACCCGAAAGAAACCCTAGAAACAAGGGGTGGCGATCTTGAGATTGTGTTTGTTGTGAACGTGATTGTCCTCTTTTTCTCGATAACCTTAGGTACATATTTATAGTCCGGAGACTCTCTACTTTTGGAATAACTCTACAACTCTATCTTTACCTAAACTGAAACGGAATCTAAACTGAAACGTAACCTACTATGATGCAAGATACACGGGCAATTTAGCCCAATTCTACGCACTAGGCCGATCCAACAACACGTTGAATATACGTATCTTCCAAGCCCATCTTGATCACGGCCCATCTCCGTCTTTGGCCAAAATACGGCGATAACAGTATTATGAGAAAGAGACCGAATGTTGTTCGGAGTCTCGGATGGGATCCGGGATATCACGAGGTGATCCGGAATGGTCCGGAGAATAAGATTCATATAAGGAAAGTCCCGTTTCGGAGTTCGGGAATGATTCCGGTGTTTTCATCGGGAATGTTCTAGAACGTTCAGTTGTTCACTCGGGGAGGGTACATGAGTGTGTCATTACATATTGAATGATTGCATCATGTACTAAGTGTTCTTGCTGTTTCAAAACTGAAAAGTCAAACTGCCAGTTTGAAAGTCAAACGGGTAAAACAGGAAACTGTGGAAAACAGGAAACTGTGGGAAACAGGAAACTGCGGGAAACAAGCAAGAGGTGGTTGGAACTGACTTGGGGGAGGAGTCCCTCCAAGCGGTAGCGCCAAACCAAAAGCAGACTTGGGAGGGACTCCCTCCCTGGCCGCCCCTCCCACCTATAAAAGGAGGCGGGGCCTCCTCCTCTAGACACACAAGTTCCTATCCTCTAATCTCCGGTTTAGAGCCGTTTTGGTTTAGAGCTTCTAATTGCTCTAGCCTGCGGTTTAGAGCCTTCTAATTGGTGTGTCTAATCCTAGACCACTAATAGCTCTCTCTCATACTCCACCATACTCGCTCCGGCTTAAGGCGAAGCCTCAGGATCTCCCTCTACTTCGGTACCACGTTGTCTTTGCCGGAATCACGAGAAGTGCTACAACCTCCGCTTCTTTGGAACAAGGGAGAGGAAGGTCTTCGTCGAGTACCGAATGTGTGACCGACTGTGGAAGCGCTGCCGGAACGCAGCGCCGGAAGGATCGTCTACACGATCTTGAGATCGGGAAGAGTATGACTACATCACCCACGAGAATCCGCTCTTGTTAAACACTTTGGAATCTTCGAGGGTAAGTTATTCCATCGACTCGTTGCTACAATCTAGTAGATAGATCTTGGCTTGTTTGTTTGTATGCGATAGAAAATTTTTGTTTTCCATGCTACGAACCCCTACAATACATGTCGACTACGCCGCTTGCACCTGATACTATGTTCATAAAAGTGGGTAGGGTGGTTGGCCGGTACCATGCCCCGCTCCGCTTAGACGGGCCTACACGTGGGTGTCCTTTGGGCCTCCATGGTAGCACACCTTATCCACTTTTGGATCATGCTGGGTTGTTGCTTAGACCATAGTGTCCGAGGTATTACAAAACTACCGCGAATTCAAATAGATTTTAAACTAAGATGTAGAAAAATGGAGCATCAAAAGTAATTGGGGAGATTTAATCGCTAGAAAATAAGAAGTTCTAGGAGAGGAAATTTACTAATATTTTATACAAAACATGCTTAAGAATAACACTACCATGCATTGTAAAAAGTGTATAATGCCTAAATCTGGTGCATCATGCTGTGTATTTCTTTTGTTAATATGATTTGTTTTGTTTTTACATTCTATAATTTAAAACTGGTTGCACTACTAATGCTCTGAATCTGTTTTCTCCATCTCATATGTTTCCCAAATATGAGTCACTTGGTCCTTGACCGGTGTACTTTTAAAAATGTGTATGAAACTTTTATACTTTCAAATTATATTTAATTCCATTATGTTAACAAATATAATTTTCTATTATAATTTGCAAAATTAACAACATTACAAGTTGCTAAGTGTTAGTTATAATATTTAGTATTAGTCATAATGTATATGGTCAAATAAACTTGTGTTATAGTGAAGTTTGAACATATTTCTTTATAAGAAATAGTTCCATTTTAAATTGTTCTTAACAATTATATAAACTATAAAACATACTTATTTATATCATTTATCTAATAGATATGGTAATAATGGTTTCTAGTGTATGACTAGGTAAATATTTATTGAAACTTCTAGTAGAGTATAAAATACAAGATCTTAACGAGTTGTTCGTGAGCTTGTCCTATTACGGGAAAAAAATTCTCTAGCGCCGGGCCGCACGCTTCTTTTCCCGAGGCCCTTCCTGTGATTACTGACACGTCAGGCGCAACACTTATCTCAAAGCTTCTCTGGTATCTAAATAATTATACGTATATGTACGTCATGCTGGGCATTCGGGTCCACCCAAATTTTCGGGTCGGGTAATTCGGGTTAAGGCCAATTCGGGTTCCAGGAAATGTCACCCGAAAACCCTGGGAAAATGTCCTATCCGACATTTCGGGTACCCGGAATTTCGGGTTCGGGTCCGGGTAATCCCGAAATACCCGACATTCAGAGAACCTGACAGTTCAGACTATACAGTATAAAGTATACAAAATTATAAGCATATTTCGACAACAATTCTGCACCATTTCGACACCATAACAACAAATAAAGAATATATGACACAAAACACAGTACAATAACAGTAATGTGCAAAAATTCGGCACCATTTTGACAAGTTCATATCCACACAATACAATTCATGCCATACTGATTACAGAGATGCAAACAGACTAATAGAGACATAAAAGCACAGCTCATCAAAAGCAAAAAGCCTTCACTTATTCACATTGGACAAGTTCCACCATATAAACTAGAAAGCTCAGTAGCTCACTGCCAAGTGCCACGGATGCTTGCAAGAAAGTCCAAGTTGCTGCACATTGCACAAGTTAAAATGTCATCTCATTAGTCATTACTCATTATTCATTACTATCTACAGAACTACATGTACATGCTTGTTTTTTGCCTGTTCTTTCTAGTGAAGATAATTCTTTTACCTCAAGGTTTGGAGATGGACTAGCTTACTACAGATTTAGAAGAGCATGCCTTATCACTCTTGCCTTTTCCTTTGACACCGAATTCTTCTATCAACTCTACAAACAAGTCAACACGCATGTAGCGAGCAAAAAGTTAGACATTATTGGAATGAATGCATGATGCAATGAGAGTAGAAGAAGTATTGTCAGACAGTTTTTTTACCCTTTTCCAACTTAGATAATTCTTCCATATTCTCCTGGATGTAAATAGGAGTAGACCTTCGTAGCCAATCTTGTCCGCACACAAGAGCTTGCAACATGAATGGAGTAAGTGAGGTTCGGAAGTCATCCAATACACGCCCAGCTGTGCTGAAAGCTGACTCCGAAGCTACCGACGAGATGGGTATGGCAAGCACATCACATGCCAAAGGCCCCAAAACAGGAAAGCGAGCTGCATTCAGCCTCCACCAACCTAGAATGTCAAACTTGCCTTCGGTAGACTCGCAAGCTTCAGCAAGATACTTCTCAAGTTCAGTCTGGGTGTTAGAACTTGTACCATTGTTCATATTCAGCTTCTTGGCAATTCTGTCCTTCAACATGCTTCCTCTCCCTACTTTTGCCACACTTGGGTCATGCGCAACCACTTCATATGTTCCTTCAACTTCACTTGGAGCATACTTCTTCCTATACTCTTCAAACAAGTCAAGTAGACAGGTGTTAACAGCTGTCCAAACAAGTTGTCCACTTTCTTGTCCAAAAGTTTCTTCAATGACAGCCTTAGTGTATTTAGATAGTTTGTATCTTGAATCTAGAACTGCTGCAATAAAGATCAACAAGTTAACATTCTCCTTTTCCTTTACCTTCTCTTTTCCTTTTGTCTTCTTGCCCTTTTCAATCTGCACTTCACTCTCCAATTCATTTGTACTTTCCTTGGTGTTGACGTGCCAAACGCCCCAATATTTGTTAAATTTGTCTCTCATTCTTTCACCCATTGTCACTTGCAAAGCGTCTTCACTTTCAAGCCAACTTGAAATCAACAACCGAACTTCTGCAATCTCATGAAAGAAAGTATGGATAGTGACACTCAAATTAGCAGATACACGAGTTGTGATATCAAAGAAGTGACCCAGAAATTCTTCCATCTTCTTGGAATTCTCCCAATCGGTTTCATCCGGGTATCCAAAGCCATCATTCTCTTCAGATAGAGCATATCTATAGCTGAAATCCTCATCGGCCAACCTCATGAAGACCTTCTCATACACATTGGCAGCTCGAAGCATTATGTAGGTGGAGTTCCACTTAGTTGGGACATCATTCTTTAGAAATACCTTGCTGTCCACTTTCTCTTCTTCTAGAATTTCCTTGAACTTCCCCAATCTAGTGCCACCAGCTCTAATGTATCTAATAGCTCCTCTTACGTTCTTCACTGAGGGGGCGACTTCCTTTATGCCAATGCCATCATGCACAACAAGGTTGAGGATATGTGAACTACACCTCATGTGCATATGCTTCCCCTTTGATACGGTGCTGCTGAGTGTCTTGTTCAGCTGCCTCCTCACATACACAATACCACCATCATTGGCGCTTGCATTGTCAACAGTGATGGTCATAACTCTCTCGAGACCCCATTCAGCCAGGCATTTCATCAAGTTCTTTCCAATATCTTCACCTTTGTGCCCTTTTATCAAGAAGAAGTTTATGACTTTCTTATGTAGATTCCAATTCTCATCAATAAAGCTTGCTGTCACTGTCATGTATCCATCTTGCTGCTGAGATGTCCAGCAATCTGTTGTTAGGCATACCATCTGACACGAAGCTTTGAAGAACTTTTTGAGCACAGCTTTCTCTTTGAAGTAACAGGCCACCGCATCTCTTGTGGTGGTTCTTCTAGATGGAACATTGAATCTTGGGCAGGCTTTGGCCATAAATTTCCTAAATCCTGCCTTCTCACCAAAAGAAAAAGGCAGCTCATCTTCAATGATCATCTCAGTAAAGGCCTTCCTAATAGCTTCGGGGTCAAACTTATGATTACCAGGGGCTTCTCCTGGAGTTATTTGAAGCACAGCTTGAGCTGGATCTTTGTCATTCCTATGAGGATTACGCCTGCAAGCATAGAAGTGCTTCTTTAGAGATGATGTACCATACTGCTTTGATTCAGCCTTGATAGTACGAGAGCAATATTTGCATTTGCCAGCATGTTTAGCTTTATCCTTGATTTGCTCGAAGTGCTCCCACCAATCAGACCTTACAGCCATCTGCTTCCTTCCTTGTTTTGCAGTAGTTTCCTTCTCCTTCTCCAAATCAATGACCACATGTTCAGTTGCTTGCTGCTGTGACTGTGATTGTTGTGCTGCTGTTGTCGGTGAAACAAATGAAGAACGACCAGTTGATGGCTGTGAACTAGAGGTGACGACCAATTCATTTGATGGTGATGGATGTACATGATCAGTTTCCATTTCATCCACGCCTTTTTCAGGTTCAGTCATCTACAAGGCAAGTATACAACAAACATTATTTGTTTTTCTTGTACTGATGTTGGTACTAAAACTAAAACAGATTGTACTGATGTTGGTACTAAAACTAAAACATATCGATCAAGGATGCTACTAGCTGATCATTCAGTGCAAGCTAGGGGTCTAGAACAAGTAGAGGAGGACAGAGGACTTACAACAGCAGCAGTAGTAGATTCTTTGGTCCCCTTTGTTGAAGTTGAAGCCGAAGCCGTGGCTGATACTCCAGATCGGCAGAGCCGGCGACGAGCAGGTGAAGGTGCGGGTGCGGCGCAGCTCAGGCTAGTCGCAGGCGTGAGGCGTCCTCGCGTCCTCCAGTCACCTCCTCCCGTCCTCGCCTCGAGCTGGGGCGAGCCGGCGGCGTGAGGCATTGGCGCCTGGCGCCGCTAGGGTACGGGCGTCGGCGGCCGGCGGGTCACGGGTGACGGGGTGAGTGAGGATGTTCGATTTGGGTGTGGTGGAGTGGAACCGCTAGGCGCCTAGGGTTTGCGTCGTGGGGACTGGGGAGGTGTTAGTTGGGCTTGGGCCGAGCGGGAATTTACTGGGCTGGGGAATGAGGGACTGGCAGGTTTCGGGCCTTTCGGGCCAAACGGGTACCCGTAGTTGAAACCCGAGAAACCCTAACTAATTTTGGGTTTTCAGATCAGGCTCCCGAGGATTGTATCGGGTTTAACGGGTTCGTCTCCAGGTCAAACGGATTCGGGGCTCGGGTTTCGGGTTTTATGCCCGGCATGATCTGTACGCACATCATAGACCATTCCAATAGAAAAAAAAATTCAGCCGCAGCGAACTGCTACCTGCATCTGGCGGAAGCGCCGGCGCCGGCGAGAGTCCAACCCCTCCCCGCCTCTTTCTTCTCGCGATTTGCCACGCGCAGCTCTGCTGCAACTCTCTGAAGCGACAGTGCTGCTGATTCCTCAATTTCTCAGCGCCGATTTCTGCTCGTGAGTAGCCCTCGCGCGCGGCTTCGCTGCTTCTCTAGACGTCGCCGGCGACGGCCCAATTCCTGTTCAGAAATTTCAGACTGCTAGTTCCCTCAAGGTGCAATAGAGGTTGCTTGAGATGGAAAGCTATCTTGTTCATATGATTTCTTGATGTTGATCGCAGGCAATAGCAGTACCGAAGTGCTCTGCTTCTTGATATTCACTATTGGACAGTTACAATCTTGTTCAGATTAGGAAGCAGACTTTTTGAAGAATTTCAGACTACAAACATTTAGTTACCTAAGCATCGATCTTCCATCTCAAGAAAGATTGCCATTAGATTGCTACATTGCCAGCAAGGTTCCTTCGTTTGTAAATGTCCAGCCACACTACTAGACTACTAGTGCCTACCCTGTACCTGTAGTCACAGATGTTCTCCGCGGTTTGTATATTAGAGGTGAAAAAAGTGTTGCTTGTACCACACTTGGTGTTGAGAGATCAGAATGTTGTGGCAGTAGACTTTGTGTACGAGAAGGATTATAAAATTGTATGTACATATATGAAAATGATAGTGTATATATGTTCAGATGATGAATGAATGAACGTGTGGTTTGTTTCCCTTAAATTTCAGGTTGTTTGAAATATTCACAGAAAAGAGAGTAATCCTCTTGCTTCTAATACTTCAGATTACTCCACATAAGATAATTGTTGATAGGATTCAGCTGATACTTGAGTGCATATGAAGAAAGCAAGCATCCTAGGTCCAGTGCATCATTTGAGCAGATTATTTTCTAACCAAAATTCTATCAGTTTTAGCAAGCATAGAAGAACCAAAAAGAAGAACCATTACATAGTAAACAAAAATTAAGAGACAAATCTGTACCAATGACATGATGCTGATGAATGGCGAAATTGGTAAAATGTACTCGGTCTAATGTTCCAGTGCAGCATTATAGATATTTTACTTCTAAAACTAATATTACAGATATTTCACTTCTAAAACTAACATTCTATGCCTACTCCTTTCATCCTCCAGGATTCGATGCATCAAAATCTAGTCTTCTCGAAGGTTGTTCCCCTTTTGGATGCTTCGCTTTTGAAGAAGCTAGACTTATGGTGCTGTTTTGGTGGTGATAGTACCGTTGTTTCAACGAATGAGTCACTATAGCGGGACTTTTGTTTTTTGTAATTTTTCTTTCTTTTTTGGCTGTGTGCATCCGTATGGCCGCTAGGACAATGCATTGTTACAGAGGCTAGGTGTAATTGGTATCTTATGATATTAATATATACTCTTTTTTTTATTAAAAAAAAGCCTTTTCTTGTGTCACCCTTTTGTTTGCTAGGCTGGAATCGGGGGCCCTTTTATTGACATGCGTGGGAATGAACTTCTATCATGAGGAATGTACTCCGTTCCGTGCGAATATTGGTTTGGCAGGTGCAGCGATGATTTACATTCCCCGCCTTAAGCAGGCCAGGGTTAAGGTCCGCCAGCGCATCTCTACGAGATAAGGGCATGAACGTCTTTTTTTCTTTTTCTATTTACGAGATAAGGCCAGGGTTAAGCCTGCACGTGCAACGCACGATCCCCACCGTCGATCAATTTATTCAAATTCACAAAACCATACAAATCCACAATATATGCTTTTGATGTATTTTTATACTTTCTTTGTACACATCTTTCTCTATTTAATATTAGGGTTATGATATTGTGCATTTTGTTTCTCTTGTATACATGTGCTTTCAGCTTAACCAAAGGGATGGTATTACATTGTTGAGATATATCAATGTGAGATGTGTCACCAACCGGAAGATTGGACAATGCCAGACTATATGGTATTATAGCGTCGTCTCGTATGTGAGAGGCATCAGGTGTCTGACTGGTTGAGAGGATGGATATTTTCGGGCTCTCGGGATGGAGTAGGTGGGTTGAAGAGGGGCGGTCCAAATGGGCCATAACATATTGGTTTGGCAGCGTCGGTTGACCCTAATTCTCATATTTTCTCTCGAATGGAGAGGGTGGGTTGAAGAGGGCAAATCCTATTCTCCGCCCAATGCGAATGCGGGTGCAATCTGGCGCTCCGTCCACGCGGGTGCCTGCATTGGACCAGCCCATTAACATGAGTAGGGTTTATTTTAACTTTTTTCCCAATTTTCTTCTTGGTTTCTGGTTTTCCTGGTTCTGGTTTTTAGAGAATTTTTCAAATTTACGAACATTTTTTAGATTTGAACCTTTTCAATTTTGAACAAATTTCAATTTCAAACAAATTTTAAATTCGAACATTTTGGGATTTTAACACTCGGTAACAAGTACAGTCTATTTTTTAAGCCCGGTAACAAGTCCATTATGTGTAGTTTAAATTTTCTTCTTGGTTTAAGGTCCGCTTGTTTGGGCTTCCTAGCGCATCTCTATGTGATAAGGGCGCAAACTAAAAGGTACTTTTTCAACCTTTTTCTATTATGTTTACTTTTTTCTATTTTTTCTGTGTAATAAAAAAAATTAGAATTTGATAAAGATTTCATAAATGTTCAAATTTAATAACCCTAAACACATTCTAGTCTGCAAACAAGGCTAGCTTCTACACATACTTCAGTCGACTCATGGTACGGATTCTTCCATCCATAAACACATACCGCAAACAAATGTCTGGATTCTTCCATCCATACAGTTGACTCATGGCATGGAAGCAAAGTTCAGATACATCAAAACATCTCAAGTTCACATATTTAAACAACAGCGTTTTCCTCGTGCGGATTTGTTTCTAGTAGGAGCTTTGGCGGTTATGCATATGCTAGTGGATAACGGGGGGATGCATCCGCAGGCATAACTGGTTCTGGATAACACCAACTTGGCTCGGTCATAGTCCATCTGTTGTTGAGAAATTATAATTTAAAATATAATGCAAGTTCATCTGAAGCAATGAATATGAATAACGATAACATGTGTAAAACAAGAAATACCTGTTTATATATAAGACGTAACGACAGGCCCGTCCTTTAGACTACAAAATATTTAAAAGACTGAATTAGCTAAATCAACCTAATTTAACACAAGTCTACCATCTGATAAAGATATATAACCATTCTTTGAATGCATTTGGCTGCTTCTGTAAAATTAAATGAAGCTAGAGCTGAGCTAAACATGGAGGAAGGTGAATATATGATCACAATCATAAAATATCAGTGCGTGTACTCTTCTTTAACACATTGTTCTCGCAGTGATATGTCCAAACAAGACGAGGCTGTATATAATGTTAAAATAGTGCAAAAGGTTGATTAGAAAAGACAGGTACCAGTAGGCAATAGTACTACTCTAAAGCCTGAATATTATGGTGACATGAAAGCAGTTTCAGAACAATATAAATAAACAACATACATAAAACCAGCGTACCATTTCGCACAAATATCCTTCCAGAAATCATCCTTGAGGAGACGCCGAATAGTACTGCTCGATAGGAATGGAGTACATTCCTCATGATAGAAGTTCATACCGACAATATTCCCATGTGCGCCAATAAGAGGGCCCCCGATTCCAGCCTACCAAACAAAAGGGTGACAAGAAAAGGGTTTTATGAATCAAGATATATTGTAATATAATAACATACAGACATAGACGACAACAAAAATACCTTGGCGATTTTACAAGTGGAGAAGTTAAGTTCACTGTCACTCGGTATGTGCTGCCAATCAGTGTTTTTATCAATCACAGTGCCCTTTGTGGCCATTAATGTGCGCTCCTCGAAGAGACAACCTACTGCCACGATATCCATTCCATTGCTAATAGGCTTATGCCCCTGGAGTTTCATTCCACGATGACTCCAGGACTCCATGGTGTCAATAATAGCAATATTGTAACATAGATTACAATATTTCAATATCCCTTTGCCTCGACGATATTTGGAAGACACACTTCAATCTGCAATGAAAAGGTTATGGTCAGCAGATTCTTAAATGAAAAAACAGAAGGATAAAATAGTGGTAACAGTAACAACCCTCAGGTTATGATTAATCTTTATCTCATCACCAGAATCTCTAACCAAACTTGCTGAAGTAAGAATTTTTGCCGAGTGTGCACCGTAGGATATACATACTCCTGTGCAAGCAAAAAATCTCGTCTTTCCTACACAGATCATAATTTCAATTATTAGTACAAACTGAAAAGATGTAAGTGAATATATGACTATATAACAGTACAATCACCATTGAATGAAGCAAGTGAGACAATATTCTGAGACAATTTGAAAGCAACACTGCTGCTTAGAATACTTGATATATTCTCCCCAAATTCTTCATCAAAAGAATATTTCAGATACATGCCCTCTGTTCAATCAAGCATGGTATACAAGTTTCAAATGATTGTACAAAGCTGTCAGAATGTGCAACATGGGGAGACAAACAAGATAACAATAGCAATGACTCACCACATGTTTGACGTGGGTCTGGCAAGGGATAACCCCAGGTCGTCGCCAGATGGTATAAATGATGAATGAACCCTGTTGCAACAAGGTGAAACAATCACTGGCAGCAAGAACGGTATATGTATTATAGTGCATCCATTACAACATGAGATAATTAGCACACACGAATATTGGTGTGGTAATAACAAACATAATGGTTCTAATCAGTTAGTGTGCTATGCTTACCTTCTCCCAGGTGCCACATCCGCTCTAGGTCATCTGTAGAATATAAGACTCGAATTGCTCACCATGATCAAGAGTGAGGTATTTTGGCTGAAAACCAGGTGGTATGTTGTCGATGTTAAGAATGGCAAGATCATAATAATCATGAGAATGCACTAGTTTGGCATGAGCAACTTGACCATTTGGAAGTTTCACATCAATCTGCAAATTAGATAGGTATTGATATGTCATGTTATTGAATAAGCAAGGTAATAAAGAGGAATTAAAAAAAAGAGGAAAATGGAATGACACAGCTTCAATCTGACGATCCATTAATCAATTATTAATAATAGTCATGATTAGAAGCAAGAAAAATGTGCACAGAACATTATAGTCACCAACATTGAATGAAGCAACCGAGACAAGAGTTGCCGCCAATTTGGAAGAGACTTTGCGACTCAGTTTTCTCGGGACGACTGGAGCGGATCCAGCACACCTGCAACACACCACTTCCAAGTGCAAAGGTGTCCAAGTTAATTGAAAGAAAAATGAAATTACATTCGAGGAAAAGAAAGAGTAAAATGGAGCATGGGGATGATTTGGGATGTTTATTACTCTGCGTGGCATCTTGCTCTTGGTTCAAGCTAGGCTTCTTGCGCTTCTTAATAGTACGCCTTTGCATACTGCTTGTATGAGTATGAAAGAAGAGTAAAGTCGAGTTATCTAAATAATACCCCGAGCAAGAAGAGTATATATGCTTGCACGAAATTGATCTAGCTAGCACGTGTTGTCGAAACAAAAACCTGAATCGGAAACTTATACAGTAGCATTTAGCAGGGCACCGGGTTCGATCGTCTCTACGGGAAGATCGCAATCGAAAACGAGAAACTCCTGGTCAATCGGAAACCTCGCTCTCTGGGAGCAATCGAATCTAATCTTAGCAGACAAAAGAAACCCAATCCAAGATATATAGGCGAGGAGAAGAACTACGAGTCAAGGAATAAACCTTCACAGGGAGAATTAGGGTCGCACTGAGCCCGAACTATTCTATTCAATGCCGGGTCGCGGCGCAAATCCTTAGGCGCGTGAGCGGGGCGCTTTAACGCCCACATTGAGCGGGATGTAGGTTTTGCCGATATTTTGTCTTTTTATTTTGATGAGAGAACATTGATGCCGAAGTTTTCTATTAAGATGCAGGGTTGAAGAAGGGCGGTCCAAATGGGCCAGAACAAAACGGTTGGTTTACATCCCCGTCAGCAGCCCATGATTAATAGCATATACACTGGCACCACTAACCTGCCCCCAATGGCCTTTGGGGGTGCTGGGCGAAAAAATGGCCCGCACTGGCATCCCCCAACCCGTGCTATCCAGCGAAATTGCATTATGGTCTAAGCTTTGTGTCAAAGCTTTGTTACTCTGTTTTCCATGTCAACAAATGATTCGTATTTTTGCTACTCGCGATTTACAAGATGTTAGCATTGCATACATGCATGTTTCGTTGATCTTTTCCCTCGGAAGATTAAGATATTTGCCATGTCTGGACGCCCAAAATCTTTATGTATGCCACGTCTCACCCGACAAACAATTCTATCAAATCTTGCACTAAATGAATAAGAGTGGGATACAAAATTATATGTAGTGAAAAACACCAGGGTTGTCCTCAGGTAGCACGAAGGAGGCCGCTACTGCCCCCTGCATTTTGGACATCGAATCTACTGCACCTGCATTTTGGACATCGAATCTTGATTCAGCCGTTTGCGGGGATGGAGAACATGCGTCCGAAGTGAGTCCGTTTGCAGTGGTCAGTGCCCCCAACGACCATCCTGGCCAAAAAAAAAGATTGCAGAAAAAATATTGTAGAAAATAATTATACAAATTATAATATGGTTCCGGAGCAGTTGAAAACATCCCCAAAAAAAGCCCCAATATTATGTGTGGCCGTAGCTTGGAGGGTTCTCGCGTTCCTACTGGCCAGCCGGTGCTGGTCCTGTTGCGCGCCGCCTAATTATTGTCATCGTCGTTGATGACGATGAAGACCTAGGGTGGCGGACACACACTGCTGGGGGCCGTTGGAACGGGAGGAGGCGCGGGAGTGCGGGCGGTGCCGCTGCGACATGCATCTGGGCATGTGCGTCCACCCAGGAGTCATGCAGGGTTTGTCCCATGCTGCCCCTCTCCTCCCCCAGCTACGACGTGAGGATGGCGGTCTCGATCTCCTCCTCCTACGTCATAGCTATAGCGGCTTCGGCTCCTACACCTGGCCGAGCAACTGCGGACACACCTCCGACTCGACAGTGTCAGTGCCCTTGTACCGCGACCATTCAGGGAGGTTGGGTTGCGTCGCGATGAAGTAGTCGAGGTCATCGATGTCGTCCTAGTCCTCCACGCCGGAGTCCATGTCGGACTCCTCCTAGTAATCCTCGTCGAGGTTCTCAAGGTGGGCCTAGCCTCGCGGCATGCCTCGTGCTCTGCCTCGAACCAGCGGTCCTACAGGTCCGAGTGGATGGAGTAGGATGGGTCCCGCCGCAGATCTGGTGTCCGCGCGGCCTCGAGGCTCATGTTGATGCGCCGGTCGGAGTGCGGACGCGGCGGCGCGCGCTAGTGGGGCCAGGAGAAGGAGGAGCACGCTAGTGGCAACCTCGAAACGGAGTACCGATGGCGGTGGCGACTGCTACTACAGGAGGAACCAACCTCGTGGTCATTTTGCAGCTAGGCCTGGATCGCCCCTTCCAGCCCTTCGCCATCGCGGCCAGCCGGCTACGGAGCAACTGTCGGTAGGGAGAGAACTAGGGTTTGGGGGAGCTAGGGCTTTGACTAGTGGATTGGGGGAGTGTGGAGGATAGGGACGACACGATCCCCATTAAAAAGGACATGTGGCCGTGGTTCCCATTCGATGAGACACTGCCAGGTGGGCCCCATTGAAGTCTCGGGAGGACACGGCCGGGCACGACAGTCGCCATCCCACCGCATTCCAGCCCCAGAGTTAGGCTCGGTTTTCACCAAAATGGACCGCTCCGGGAGCCATCTGCATTTGTGGGGTGCCTTTGGGCCGTGGGCTGTGTCCGGTCGGACAATTCGGACCCACGCGGTCCGTTTGTACGGACTATTGGAGGTGCCCTAAGAATCCATGGCTGAGGGGTGCGGGTAGGCACCGTGTCTTGTGCAAGCATTTTTCCGCGGCCGAGGTTCCACAAGACCATACCCATCTAAGAAATCAAGGTTATCCTAGCGATATATATTTACATTTTCGCAACTTCAGAGAGCATTGCCTACATGTCATGGCATATACTTCCTCCATTTCAAAATATAAGATGTTTTAGGTTTATGAAAAAATATATCTAAACTACCTTTAGGGTATAGATTCACTCCAAACCTGAGTAAACCTATATACTAAATGAAGTCTAGATACATTTGATTCACAAAGCTAAAACATCTTATATTCTAAAATGGAGGGATTACTTTCTATAAGCATTACTTCATAGAGCAATGTCAAGGAAAGAAGTCTCCCCATTGGCATTTTTTCATGCGCGCAATCACGAGAATCTTGTAACACAACCTGTTTAGATAGAGGATCTATAACCTTATCAACAGTTCCTTGGATATTCGTGACCACAGATTCGTGAGGAAGCGAATTCCAATACACTCTGTTTAGACATAGACAGCTTGAACTGAAGTACTACCTAGCTGCTCCAGGCTCAACTCTTCTTTGAAAAGGCAGTTGGTAAGTGAATAACATGAAACTAAGTGTAAGCGCATGTTTTTCTTTCGAAATGGAAGTGATAACCTCAGCCTTTTCATCAAAATGATGATAACTTCCATGACCAAACTCGGCATGGTTTTCACGGGCAGCCTCTCATCTCACCATCTGCCGACTAGATCGCAACCAACCAAGAGGATGGTGGCGCCACCATCTCCGATATACATGCCACGGAGGGCCATGACTCACCTGCATCCAGCGCCTCTACCATGGAGAAAGCTCCGGTCGCCACGAGATTCCCCCAATGAATCTAGGGCCCGGGATCCCATGATCCACTACCCCAAGCACTGCCACAATGAGCCGCCTCCTAGCCAAACATCTCCGTCATAGGAGGCGGCGCTGCCGCTCCGGGTTCCAAGCGCAGTATATTGATCGACACACCTTGTCGAGACTGTTGTCCCCGCGAAGCCACCGGAGCGGCACAGAGACCATTGCCATGGGTCGTCTAGCCATTTGCGCACATGCCTTTCACTTGCTAATGGCCAATACTGCTTGGTGCATACTAGATATGATAGGATGCTTTCTAGCCCCTTTTCTCCCATGTGCCTCTTGTGAAACCGACAGTTTTTGGGCCTGTCCGAACTTCGTGCCTAGCTACAAAAAGCTCCACGAACAAATGACAGGCCCAATTTCAGCCCAAGTATCGACCTGACCAAGACAAAATCCACCATTGGGCCAGCCCATCCCTAAAATCGCTGTTTTGCAAGCCTGAGGGCTTGTGCCGAGCTGCCATCGGGCCACAGTTTCCAGCCCTAAGGATCACCCTTTTGGCCTATGTAGATTTCAGATTTTCTCTAAATCTCAAAACCCATGTGTGTGGAAGACCATATATGGTGCAGTCCAAGATGATGGCAGGGCACATGTGTGTGGAAAGAGGAATAAGAGCTAAAGTTTAATTTCACATGAAAATGTGGAGAAGAGTTGCACCAATTTATAAGGTGGAGTGTCTCACCACATTGTAAACGAGTGAGAAGAGAAGTGCTATATTCGTGCTCCTTCTATGATGAGTAAACTATTTCTACGAGACCTGGTCCACAGATTCGGAGGCATGGTCTAACTTCAACAAACAACACGTGTCCAAAACAGGGAAAAACACGATTAGCAACCGTTTCTAGATTTAAATTGCCACGTGTCAATCATGCGAGTTGATCCATTTGTAGACCATGTCCCATAGAATTATTTTCCCTATGACGATGCCTCTCGCTCGCTCGTCTCATCATGATGCATGCGTCGCGGTTGCGGGAATGAGCCTCGAACCGATCTTAGCTCCCGGATCATGGTCTACTGTAACCAACCTAAACTCGTGCACGACGTGGCCTTGGCCCATGTTATGGGCCGTTTGTGAGATAGACGACATCCAATCGGCCCGACCATTATTTGTAACCAGTCTGAAATCATAGCCTTGGCCCATGTTAGGGTGGAGGTGAGATAGACGACATCCAATCGGTCCGACCATTATTTGTTTCCAATCGGACTGCGATCTATAGTGTTCATCAAAAGATATCGCTAAGATATGACATATTACTCTGGGCCTAAAGAAAATATCTAGAAGCCAATTAATGCAATTAATCACTACCAAATTTAGCACTGCTTATCTAGTCCATTGATTACTAGGATTGCAATTTTACAGTAGTAATGAGCATTGATGTTGCAGACCCTATATATAAGGCTGGTCTCTTCCACCACCCACCAACAAGCAGAAGATAACCAGCAACCACAAACATCTCATATCTCGATCAACGCCACATCTAAGAAAGATGAGGAGGACGTCCACAGTCGTGCTCCTACTTTTGATCCTGGCATTCGCCATGGTTCCATCTGGTACCTGACCATCTGTTCCTCTCGTGTGCACACATATATAGTTTCTTTTCAAAATCGATAGCTGTGTTTTTCATGTTTCGATTTTTTTGTTTGACAGATGCGGCAAGCATGTGCGATAATAGGATCCTCCCGCCAACGCATAACTGTACGCCGGCGGCTTGTCAGGCAGCTTGCGTGGACTGGCTCAAGAATATGGATGATTGCCCAACCTGCTCCGTCGGTCCTGAAACCAAGTGCTCTCAAGATGCTTGCAACTGTCAGATCTGTTTGAATACTTGATTCATTTCTCTTCTATATATGTGGAGGACATATGCATGTATGTTTTGCAAACGGAAATATGAAATATATATTGGAGGAGAATAATTGAAGTTTTGTGCTTGATCTTTGCCTTGAATGACCGTGTCTTTCTCTCCAAAGAATTATGACAACGTTAATAGAAAAAAAATCAATATGTTCATCTCGTACATACGTCAACTTCTAGACCTGAGACGAAATTAGGCCACGTCTTTGAGGTACGTAGCTTAATTTTCCAACGAAATTTCAATCACGACGAGCGCACGGTGACAATTCGTAAGTTTTTTTTAGCTATTCTTTTTTTTGAGGGACTGTTGTTAACAGCATCAAGATATCCTCGAGTTGACAAGGGAAACATGGCCCGGCCTGAAGATGGCCCGTGCGTCAGGCCTATTTTTGCTAGCGGGCTGGATGGGCCTGGAAATTGTGGCCCAGTGGCTGCTAGGCCCAAGCGCTTAGGCTTGCAAAACAGCGATTTTATGGATGGGCTGGCCCGATGGTGGATTTTGTCTTGGCCAGGCCGGGCCTTGGGCTGAAATTGGGTCTGTTATTTGTTTGTGGAGTTTTTTATAGCTAGGTGCAAAGCCCGTACAGACCAAAAAACTGCCGGTTTCACGAGAGGCAAATGGGAGAACATGGGTTAGAAAGCAGCCTATAATATCTAGTATGCACCAAGAAGTTGGCCATTAGCACATGAAAGGCATGTGCGTGCAAATAACCTGACGGCCATGGCAACAGTCTCGGTGTCGCTCCGGGCTCCGGCGGCTTCGCAGGGACAACGTTCTTGGCAAGGTGCGTCGATCGATATGCTGCGCTTAGAACCCGAAGCGGCAGCGACGCCACCCCCTATGCAGGGGATGTTTGGCTAGTAGGCGAATTTTTGTGGCAGTGCCTGGGGGCAGTGGATCATGGGATCCCGAGCCCAGATTCATTGCGGGAATTACGTGGCGACCGTATCTTTCTCCATCGTCGAGGCGCTGGATGCGGCTGAGCCGTGGCCCTCCGTGGTGGCATGCAGATCGAAGATGGTGGAAAAATGCCAAGGGGGGAGACTGGCCTCCTTGACATTGCAAGGTGTGTTGTTTTTATATCACCGACTATTTTTCTATCGACTTTAATTTGCAAGTTATGCTTACAGAAGTAAATTTGTCCTTGGAAACTCCAAGGTGGAGATTGCTATTGCCTTTGATGGTGCTCAAGCTCATGTAAGCTTTCTACATATTTGTGTGAATGAGCAGTTGTGTGTTCAATAAACATTTGTGTCGGTCTGCTATGTTTGATGTCCCACCAACTATTCTTTATCGACTTTAATTTGTAAGTTATGCTTACAGAAGTATACTTATATCACATGACATGTCGGCAATGCTTTGTGAAGTTGCGAAATTGTAAATATATATCTCTAGGAAAACCCGTGATTTCTCGGATGGGTATGGTCTTGTGGAACCTCAGCCGCGAAAAAATGCTTCTACAAGATCTCTGTGCACCGACATCTGCCACGAAGGCTTAGCATGGCGACCTCCTCCGTTCTACATGAGGACAACGCTGGTGTTTTTTTTAAACGAGTCAAAAGCTTTGCCTTTTATTGATATAGTAGAAAAAGAGCCGTCCTTTTTTATGGGTAAAACTGACTGAAAAACCGCTTATAACACAACACCACACGCCAGCCTCGAGGCTGCGCTCCACACGGGTTGACGACCAACCAGATCGACACCACACCTCACCGCAATAGGCGAAGGTGAAAGACCGGAGCCACCGCTCCAACTGTGCCCCGCCTAGCCGAAGACGAACCCGCCTCCGCCAAACCACCCAAAACACACCAGAAATCTCTCTGCCTGGTGGACGTCCAAAGCGAGGACCCAAGAGGCAAAGCTACACAAGGGCGCCACCCACGCTCCATCCCGCGAGGATCTAGGGTTTCCCTAGAGAGCCCGGAGGAGCAAGAAACACCCGCTTAACGACGATGACATGGTTATACCCTCACGGGTGCGTAACTTCATCATACCTAGTCCAGCCAAGAAAGGCCCACGGTAGACATACGCTGGCCCATAAAGATTTTCGGGTGGCCAAGGCCCATGACGTCTTCGGATCCTTGGAGAGCAAGACTAGAGGAGATAGGAAATTCAAAGGGGTAAAACCCTAAAACTTGTAACCGACTAGGACTACGCCGGACCTGCCTAAGTCTATATAAAGGCCGGAGGGCACGTCCTAGGGCAACTCGACTCATACTTTCGCTGCGCATCCACACCGGATCGAATCTGCGCATCCAGAACCTTCGGTTCCGCCGTAATCAAAGAGCGGAACAAGCGGTAGGGTTTTCCTCGGGGCTGAACACAGGTAAATCTCGTGTCCCCCGGTTGCTTATGCATTAACCGCCACGATCTCCAGCATCCCCATCTTCTCCAAAACCCAAGTCCATAACAATGGGCATTGACGAGATTAAACCTCGTCAATTGGCGCCGTCTGTGGGAATTGGGGCTGCTGATTGTGCGGTCGTGACGGTTTCGACCCGATCGATCTACAACTCCGCGGCGATGGAGAATCACCTCCTCTTCGGCGCTTTTGACTTCACCGCCCACTCGCCGGATACCATGAAGGATTTCGAGCCCGTAGGCGACGGACTCGAAATCTTGTTCGGGAGATTCTGCTTCCAGGTGGGACAAGCGGCACCTCCGCCTCCTGGCGGGTGCCCGTGCCAATCAATCGCCCGCTTCATGGGCTCCACACCCGTGCTACGCCGTCACAATCAACAGATGAGTTCTCTGACGGCGGCCTGCAACACCGATCTGCAGGCGATCCACCTTCGGATGAAGGGACCTACGGTTCCGGATCCGAAGCTGCGGCAGCGAAACCAATCTGCGGCGCTATCCGTGCGTGTAGTCATCCAAACCGACGAGGAACGCCTAACCCTGCCCAACCCCAACCCGCAGGACGAACGCGAAAACGGTGGAAACGGGCAAAACGGGAAAACAGGGCCACCTCATCCAACTTAGCAAAGAAGGATGGGTCGGCACCGCGCCGTCACGGCGAAATAGTCCTACCTCTGGACTCCCCACGTGATCTGCTGAGGAATACCACTACCTCCTCATCGAGGAGCACAAGAAGCAAGTCAAGATGGGAGGCGCTCGACAAACGCAAGCAAGCAGCCTCGAGTCCGGTGTGACGAGCCGCTCTCCGCCATGGGACTCGGCTCTAGCACAAGCGAAATCAGAAACAAGCACCGCTCTCGGGTGGAAAACATGGACCCCAAGGAGCGGCGTGGCGTGACCGAACTCTCCATACATCGTTCATGGATATGGACGCGTTGGCAACATCATCCCGAAGACGCCACAAGCTGCGATCATGGCAGCCACTGCGTATCTCGCGGCTCACCCACCTCCGGAGGGGGACCCGAAAAGGGCCATGCATAGGTCCGCACTCACCGGACTAGGACTAATTGGAGCTGCGCTCCACGAAGACGCTCCTGCGGAACCGAAGAAGAAAGCTCCGGCCAGGCACGACCGGAGTCCCACCCCCTCATCCGAAGAGGAAGAGGAGCACGATCTTCCTCGAAGGAAGAAGAGCTCGCACCGCCATAAAAGCGACTACAACGCCAGAGACAAGCTTACACAGCGCAAGATCGATAAAGCACGCGCTAAACGCGCATGCTCGTTTGAATCTGAGATGGATGAAGACGAAGGAGAACTCTGCGGGGCTCGATGCTTCAGCAGATCCGTCCGGCGAACACAGATGCCACGTAACTTCAAGCTTCCTTCGGATACTCAAAGTTCAACGCACGCAAGATCCAAAGTCCGGCTCGGTGACCATCTGTCATCCGTCAAGCTTCACGGAGGCAACAAAGAAACCGCCATGCAATGCCTTCACCGAGCTAACGGTAGCGCAATGGTCGCTTAGCGACCTATCATCGGGATCCATCCGAAGCCGGGAGGAGCTTCACGACTTCATCCGAAACTTCAAAGGCACCAGCAAGAGGCCCGCCTCAATTGAAGAATTGCGCGCCTGCACTCAGAGAACGGGTGAATCTATTCGCTCGTACATACTACGCTGGTCTACACACTAGAGGAAAAAGGGCTATCCGTTCGCGACCCCTCGGAGCATTAGTCCCGGTTGCGCCACCAACCGGGACTAATCTTGGCGCAATCCCGGTTGGAGCGCACGGGGACAGGGGCATGCGTCCGGTTGGTAAGGGGCATGCGTCCGGTTGAGTCACCAACCGGGACTAAAGGTTTGGCCAGACCACATGGCGTGTACGCACCTTTAGTCCCTTCTGGCTCAACCAGGACTAAAGACCGCCTCTATAAATGCTTGACCCTCTCTGCCTCCACTGCTTTTTCGAATGGTGGAAGGTGTGAGGGGTGTGCTAGTTTTTCATGCATGCATTGAAGGTGTTTGATGAAATGTTTGAGTGAATAATTCCGTTGAATTTCTCATAGAACAAAAATATAGAAGGTGTCCGAGACGCACTTGAGCTTTCTCCTCTTTATTTTCCTCGATCGAGGTTAGCAATCTTATCTTTTCTAGGTCATTGATACAATTCATGTGTCGGTGTGAATTGGTTATTTCACTATTTATGATGTCCTGTTTTTTGATAAACTTACTTATATGATGCAGATGAACGGTCGGAAATGGATGTACGGTGACCGGCGCGTAGCCGGATATATCAAAGGCGTGGATAAATTTATCGATGAGGCTACAACAAACAAAGAGAATGGATTTATACGTTGTCCATGTGTTCAATGCCGAAACAACAAGGAGTACTCTTCCTCGAAAATCATTCGCGGCCACCTGATTATGAAAGGTTTCATGCCCAACTATAATTGCTGGACCAAGCACGGGGAAAGAGGGGTTATGATGGAAGATGGTGAAGAAGAAGATGATGATAACAACTATCATCATATGTTTCACGAATACTGATACCGCAATGGAAGACAATGGAGAGGAAAGAGGTGAAGAACGGGCATCGGATGAGCTGATGAACTTGGTAGGGTCATTTCGATGCAAAGCGAGGCGTGAAATGAAAATGAGAAGTTGAAGTTAGAGGGCATGTTAGAAGATCACAAGAAATTGTTGTACCCAAATTGTGAAGATGGCAGCACAAAGCTCGGTACCACCTTTGGAATTGTTGCGATGGAAGGCGAGTGTGATCTAACGGCTCCTCATTTGAAAAGATCTTGAAAATAATGAAGCCAAGTTTCCAAAACATAACGAACTTCCGAGAGTACCTCTGAAGAAAAGAAGACTCTCATCCTCCGGGATTAGATGTGCAAAAGATACATGCATGCATTAATGACTACATCCTCTATCGCGGTAAGGAGTATGAGAATTTAGATAAATGCCCGGTATGCAGCGTTGCGGTATAAGATCGACGAGATGACCACGGTGATGTTGAGGAGAGCCCCTCGAAGAGGGTTCTGCTAAGGTTATGTGGTATGCTCCTATAATACCAAGGTTGAAATGCATGTTCGAAACAAAGAGCATGCCGGGTTGTTGCGATGGCACAAAGAAGACCGTAAGAAAGGCGGAAGTTGAGACAACCTTCCGATGGGTCACAGTGGAGAAAATCGAGAGATACTTCCCGACTTTGCGGCGCAAGGAACTTATGGTTTGGTCTAAATGGATGGCATGAATCCTTTTGGGGAGCAAAGCTGCGATCCAGACTGCCCGTGACTCTATGTATCTATAACCTGCCTCCTTGGTTGTGCATGAAGCGTAAGTTCATTATGATGCGGTGCTCATCCAAGGCCGAAGCAACCGGAAAGCGACATTGATGTGTACCTTAGGCCATTAGTTGAATAACTCTTACGGTTGTGGGGCGAACCGGTGTACGTGCGTGGGATGAGAACAAGCAGAGCCATTTAATCTCGAGGGTTGTTATTCGTAACCATCAATGATTGGCTGCTCTTAGTAACCTTCGAGACGGACAAACAAAGGATATAAGGCATGCACCCACTGTTTAGATAAGACCGAAGGTACATATTTGCATAAATGCAAGAAGGTTGTGTACTGGCGAATCGATGATTTCTTCCACCAATCATCCGTAAGAAAGAAAGGCAAGCATTTCAAAGGTGAGGCGATCACGGAAGAAGCTGAACTCCTGCTGGTGATGATGTATTTGGTATGGTCAAGAACATAGAAGTAATCTTTGGAAAGGGTCGGCGGTCAATCAGTTCGAGCGAGCGTCGCTCTGGGACACGCACCCATGTGGAAGAAGAAATCTATATTTTGGGAGCTGCCATATTGGAAAGTCCTGCGTGTCCGCTCTTCAATCGACGTGATGCATGTGACGAAGAATCTCTGCGTGAACCTTCTAGGATTCCTAGGCGTGTATGGGAAGACAAAAGATACACCTGAAGCACGGGAGGACCAACAAATTATGAAAGACCCAAAGAACATGCATACAGATAACAAGGCGGATAAAGGCGTAACTTAAGTCGTGCCAGCTATGCTCTTACCAAAGCAGAGAAGGAAATCTTTTTTGAAGTCCTTTACAGTATCAAGGTGCCGTCGGGCTTCTCATCTAATATAAAGGAGATAATAAATATGGCAGAGAAAAAGTTCCAAAACGAAGTCTCATGATCACGTGATTATGACAGTTGCTTATTGCATTGAGGGTCTTCTACCGGAAAATGTTCGAGTACCCATTGTGAAGTGTGCATTCCTCAATGCAATATCTCGAAGGTAATCAATCCGGATATTACGCCAAGGTTCTACGAAGGATGTGGTACAATGTCTTGTTATTTTTGAATTGGTGTTCCCACCATCCTTCTTCAATATTATGACGCATCTCCTGGTTCATCTAGTGGAAGAGATTGCCATTCTCTGTCCGGTATTTCTGCACAATATGTTCCCCTTTGAGAGGTTCATGGGAGTCTTAAAGAAATATGTTCATAACCGTGCTAGACCATAAGGAAGCATCTCCAAGGGATATGGAACACAGGAGGTCATTGAGTTTTGTGTTGACTTTATTCCTGACCTTAAGCCGATTGGTGTTTCTGACTCGCAGCATGAGGGAAGACTAAGTGGAAAAGGCACGCTGGGAAATAAAGCAATGATATGTAGGGACGGGGATTCTTTCACTAAAGCACACTACACAATTCTACATAATTCCACCTTGGCAGCTCCGTATATCGAGGAACACAAGAATATTGTACGCTCCAAAAACCCGGGGAAGCCTGAATCATGGATTACAGATGAACACATGAAGTCTTTCGGTGGTTGGATGCGGACACATCTCTTGAATGACACCACTGTTGGAGATCAGCTATACTTGTTGGCCGCATCACCATCTTCTACTGTATTGAATTTCCAAGGGTACGGAATAAATGGGAATACATTCTACACGATCGCCCAAGATAAAAGGAGCACCAACCAAAATAGTGGTGTCAGCTTTGATGCAATAGGCGAGAATGGAAAAAGGACACATATTATGGTTACATAGAGGAGATATGGGAACTAGACTATGGAGTCTCTTTTAAGGTCCCTTTGTTTACGCAAATGGGTCAACCTGAATGGGAAGGGGTAAAGATAGACCAGTTATGCGGAATGATAACAGGATCTCAACAATCTTGGTTATAGAGATGAACCATTCGTCCTAGCCAATGATGTGTCTCGGTTTTCTATGTGAAGGACATGTCTTCCGGACCAAAAAAAGAAAAATATGCAAACGAATACATCATATGATGAGCCAAAGCGTCACATAGTTCTTTCGGGAAAAGAAACATCGTGGGAATCGAGGACAAGAGGACATGTCGGAAGATTATAATAAGTTTGATGAAATTCCGCCTTCACGGAAAATGACCCCAAGCATTCCGTTAAGTAAAGAAGATGCTCCATGGTTACGTCTGAAGCGGTCATAAGGAATGACATATGCCAAGAAGTTCATGCTCATATTATGTAACTCTAGTTCTTGTCTTTCGCGGTTTGTGGCTTGACCAAGGATATCTTTTTGGTTTGTGGCCTTTAGACCCGGTTTTGTAGTCTCAGTTTTTAATATTAATAAATGTCTTGAGTGTTAGTCCCGTTTTGTGGCTGGACCGGGAGTGCCTCTATGACCAGTTTCTTCGAGATACCGGAGGACTGGGCTCCGTCGGCATCTCCCTGAAACTGGTCGTAGTGGTGTCCCTGCTCTCGAAAACCATCTTGCAGCTTGTAACTTCACTAACTAGATCAATACGCCTCGGAGCTAACTAATTTCACATATTAGGGAGTGCCTCTATGACATTTCTCGGAGATCTTGGGAGGACTGGGCTCGTCGGCATCTCCAAACTGGCCGCATGATGGTGTCCTGCTCTAAAACCATCTTGCATCTTGTAACTTCACTAAGTAGATCACGCCTCGGAGCTAACTAATTTCACATTTTAGGAGTGCCTCTATGACCAGTTTCTCGGAGATGCCGGAGGCTCCGTCGGCATCTCCTGAAACTGGCCTTGATGGTGTTCCTTCTCTCGAAAACCATCTTGCGACTTGTAACTTCACTAACTAGATCAATCGCCTCGAGCTAACTAATTTCACATATTAGGAGTGCCTCTATGACGATTTCTCGGAGATCTTGGGAGGCCCAGGCTCCGTCGCATCTCCTGAACCCGTAGTGGTGTCCTGCTCTCTAAAACCATCTTGGAGATGCCTCAAACTGGTGGAGGCTGGACTCACAAGGATGCATATTTATAGTACAAGCAGCTCGGCATAATGTAGACACTCACGACATAATGTCGACTCACCCCTATTATTAGTTGACTCATCTTTAGTCGGTTGGTGTCTCCAGCAGGACTAAATTCATCTTTAGTCGGTTGGTGACACCATCCGGGACAAGATACTAGCCGCACGACATAATATCGACACTCACCCTATTATTAGTGTTGCTGGCCCACTGCATAATCCCTTGATCGGTTGGTTTCTCCAACCGGGACTAAATATGAACCCTCTCTTTATATAGGCATTTCCCTCTATTTATTAGGTAACACTTAAGACGGGTCCTTTTTGCAGGAGATGCCTGAGAACAATGTTGCAGGAGGAAGTTTTCCTTTTTGTCGCACGGAAAAGCCCTTTTCCATTTTCCGAAAAAAAAACGCGTTTTTGAAGTAACCACCAAAATGCCATTTCACAATGCTACCGTCCATTTTCCTAAAATACTAGACCACCTTACATGGACTATCTCCCAACCGGTACATCTCAAACCTTTTCGTCCATCCGGGTAAAAGGACAAATGTCTGCGAATCGGTAGGAAGTGGGTCCGGTTTGTACTACGGTACATGATCTATCGCCCGTGATTTTTGAAAAAATCATTTTAGACTACGCAATATGTGGTTTCTTGAGATCCAATGCAAGTTCTAGCGATGCTCGTCCCTATCTTCATGCACACCGGTTCGACCATAGTTAGAAATTCAGATAATTCAAACGGGCATAATAAATTCAAAAAATCCGAACAATGAAAATCCTTAAGCTTGGTGTCATATTTTGTAACATAGTTGAAAGGAAAAATACGGACTTGGTATATTGATCATGTTTCAAAAACCTTCACAAAATGACCTATCATGTTCGAGGTTTCATGGCTTTGGTCCAAATGACCGATGTTATGTTTGAATCACGGCATAGTTTTTGATGTTGTGCCCATATTATGCATGTGTGTGGACATTGGTATGGAGAACAATGTTGCAGGAGGAAGTTTTCCTTTTGTGCACGGAAAATCCCTTTTCCATTTTCGAGCGCAAAAACGGTCGTTTGTGAAGTAACCACCAAAATGCCGTTTCACAATGCTACCGTCCCATTTTCCTAAAATACTAGACCACCTTACATGGACTATCTCCCAACCGGTACATCTCAAACCTTTTCGTCCATCCGGGTAAAAGGACAAATGTCTGTAGAATCGGTAGGAAGTGGGTCCGGTTTGTACTACAGTACATGATCTATCGCCCGTGATTTTTGAAAAATCATTTTAGACTCACAATATGTGGTTTCTTGAGATCAATGCAAGTTCTAACGATGCTCGTCCCTATCTTCATTTTAAAAGGTTACATTAATTATTTTTTAAAAATTGAAAATGGTTTTGGATTATTTATTCAAATCCATACACTTCTTATGTTTAAAGTTTTTCTAAATTCCAAATTAATATTCAAAAATATAAGTTAATTCATTTTAAAAGGTTACATTAATTATTTTTTAGAAATAGAAAATGGTTTTGGATTATTTATTCAAATCCATACACTTCTTATGTTTAAAGTTTTTCTAAATTCCAAATTAATATTCAAAAATATAAGTTAATTCATTTTAAAAGGTTACATTAATTATTTTTTAGAAATAGAAAATGGTTTTGGATTATTTATTCAAATCCATACACTTCTTATGTTTAAAGTTTTTCAAAATTCCAAATTGATATTAAAAAAATATAAGTTAATTCATTTTTAATTGTAAATGGTTCATATTTTAAATGGTTACATTAATTGTTTTTTAAAACAGAAAATGGTTTTGAATTAGTTATTCAAATCCAAACGCTTTTTATGTTTAAAGTTTTTCTAAATTCCAAAGTAATTATCATTTAAAAAACATTACAAATTTAAACCCCAAAATAAAAAATAAGGCGGGAAGAGAGAGAAAATAACTGAAAAAATTTGAAAGCGAGAATACGTCCGGTTGGAGCCACCAACCGGACGAAGATCCTAACGTCGCGCCTTAATTGCTGAAAATTGGACTATAGGTCCCGGTTGGTGGCTCCAATGGGCGTATCACCTTAGTCCCGGTTGGAGCCACAACCGGGACTAAAGGCCCTTTAGTTATAACAGGCGTGCCTCCTCTTCTTCCCTTCCCACTCACTTCTGCCTCTTGCGCCTTCGCCGGCGACGACGCTGCCAGTTGCCGCCACTTCGCCCATGGCAGCTCCGTCGTCAACGCCTCTGCCGGCGCCACCCGCGTCTCTTCAGCCAGCCGCCTTGCCGCCAGCGTCTCCTTCCCGACGACCGCCGCCGCCGTCTCTTCTTCCGCCGACGCGCCTTCCCCACCGCGGCGTCGGCCAGCAGCGCCTCCTCTCTCTCTCCCCTCCCTCTCTGGCGGTGGTGGGCACGGTGGCTTCGATCGGGTGGTGCATCGTCGCCGGCGCTGTTTCCTCCACCACCGCGTCGTCCTTGTCCACGGCCACGGCGGCCGCGTCCTCCTTGACAGCGGTGGCGAGGTGGCTCCGGGCCCCACCTCTGTTTCCCCTTTGCTTGCGTGGCGAGGTGGCTCCGCGTCCTCTGTTTCCCCTTTGCTTGCGTGGCTGCTGAGGTGGCTCCAGGCCCCACCTGTCAGCCACTATGGCTAGTTGTTACTATGGTGCAAAAGGTTTAAACATTTGATTTAATAATTTCAGAATTTGAATAAAACTTGTAAATTCAATAACTTTTAATCTGTAATACAGAAAAATACAAATAATATACCAAAATGTTCAGAAAAATGAGAAATATCTATCTATGCTATAATCATGCATTGTTCAACAACTTAAATGACAAGTTTAATTAGAACACCCTACTAACCCTAACAGGTGATTCCGGAGTTCCTTGAGTTAGGGTTTGCGCCCCTCGGAACCCCGATTAACTTGTCGAGCATGCTTTAGGGTTACATTCCAATGCACATTAACTTGTCGTATCATCATCATTGCTTGAGCATTGCATCGATTCCATGTGTTGATTGTTTCCCTTTCTTTCCAGTGATTTGGTTCTTCTCGGTAGAATACGATATCGAGATCGAGATCGAAGAACGAGATCAAGACCATAGATAGATCTAATTAAATGACAAGTTTAATTAGAACACCCTAGTAACCCTAACGGTGATTCGAGTTCCTTGAGTTAGGGTTTGCGCCCCTCGGAACCCCGATTAACTTGTCGAGCATGCTTTAGGGTTACATTCCAATGCACATTAACTTGTCGTATCATCATCATTGCTTGAGCATTGCATCGATGCCATGTGTTGATTGTTTCCCTTTCTTTTCGGTGATTTGGTTCTTATCGGTAGAATACGATATCGAGATCGAGATCGAAGACCGAGATCAAGACCATAGATAGATCGAAGACCTTTTGTAGCCTTATACTCATGTTCCCCTCTCATAGCCTTAGGGTTTAGGGTTTCTCTTCATTTTTATTATTGTGTATGTATATATTAGGGTTTCACCTTCGATCCGGAAAATATTCGTTAGCCGCTTTGACTTATTCGTAACTTTCTCCTTTAGCCGCTTTGACTTATTCGTTTTTCCACCTATGCAGAAAATATGGACCCACACGTCAGAGACGAAGAAAAGGAAGAGTTGATCCAAGGTGTGATCCGTGGGGAAGATAATTTAGACGTATCAACGTTTCTGAACAACTCCGGTGAGGGTGATCCTCTTTTTACCGGAATAGACAACTTGTTTGAGGTTGAAGGTGTTGCCTTCTGCGAGGGAGAAGGCGATGCCTTGTGTAATCGAGAAGACTACCGCTCCGGCGAGGTGCATGTAATATAAATCAATTCATTAATTAATCATCTGCTATCTATATAGAAATAGTAACGACGATCTTTCTTCTTTTAGCCCTCCGGATCAAAGGAATCTACTGAAAAGAGCAGACGAGGCCCAACCAAAAAGTTGCAAGACCATGAGAGGTTCAGGATCGAAGATGTCGCTGAAGACGGCAAACCGACAACTCTCGAAGTTGTCGCAACCAAATTTGTGGCACAATGCGGAGTAATCGTTAGGGACTTAATCCCGATCACCATTAGAAATTGGAATAGGCCTGCTAATGCGGATGAAGAGGGAACATGTTTATTTGTCCCTAACCACGCCAAAGATTTACTGTGGAAGAGGCTCATGGTTAATTTCAAACTACCGAAGATAGAGCTGGATCCAAATGCGGAGGATCAAGTTGAGGACGCCTTACAACATGGGAGAGCCATGGAGGCTAAGGTCAGGGAGTGGTCTTTGAAGAAGATGGCCCAGTGTTTCACCAACTGGAAGAAAAGATTGCACCTTGACTATGTCGTGAAAAAGAAGACTCGATTTCAAGAATATTCAGTTTGAGAAGATAAAACCATTCAGGCTGAGTTTGTGGAATACAAGAAATCGAAAAGGCTAAGAAAATGTCTGAAGCGAATAAGCTGAATCTTGCTAAGAAGAAGTATCACCATACTATGGGGCAAGGTGGCTCTGAGGTTGGCATTACTAAGTGGGAGAAACTTGAGGGAACTGCGTGATAAAAATATCACCCGGAGATAGGCGATTGGGTAGAACGTGCAAGGAATTGGTTTTACGGGCATGGGGCACGTTGGACTCGGAAGGAGGTGTATATATAACATACGACATAAAGAAGACCCCTTGCCAATCGAGAGGATTAGAAAAGCAGTAAAGGCTGTTAAAGATGGGGACTTCATTCCCGATAGAGAGAATGATGAGCTCACACTCGCCCTTGGAAATAAGAAACATGATGGACGAACACGAGGCACAATAGGCTCCCAATCATGGAGGACTGGGTTTCCCGAAGAGAGGAAGAAATATCCTGATAGAAGCCGTCAGAGGAGTAAGGACAGGGCGACAGTTGAAGAAGAAAGTCAGAAAGAGCGAATGCATTTAATTGAAGCACGATTAAAGCAACACCAAGATGAAATTAACTCACTTAAAGAGAAAATTTCTACCGGCCCATCTCAGCAGCACACTGCATTCGATGCTACCGGCCTATCGAATAATCGAAAAAGCAGTGTGGCTTCCACCGAGGTCCCGGGTGATGACAATGGCGATGACGATGATGCACCGACGATGGCTCCTGTTGGCTACCCAGTGGATGATATCACAGAGATGACACACTACGAGCTACATGTCAAAGTTGTGAACATATCAATGAAGGTGGCGGTCGTCTATGCCTTACCAATTGGACCCACACCAACTTACCACTGTCGTCCGGTTCCAGAGGGCTACGCTGTTGTCGGCGTGGATGAAATCATGCCCACCTTTGAGGTTTTGGATCTTCACTACCCTGCTGGTGAAGGGGATGTGACTGTGCTGGGTGACGCAAAAAACGTCACCATTCTATGGCCGAAGGATTGTATCGTGCTTCGAAATCACGCCAAGGCCATCTTAGCGCCGCCTCACCCGTCTCCGGTGAGGTCGTTGCCGCGGCAGCCGTCTTCGTCGCCTCACCCGGCTCGTCGCCTCACCAATCTCCTGCAGCCATCACCGCGGAGCCATCGCGGCGCCTCGGGATAAAAAGCGTAAGCGTACCATCTTGTCGTCGTGGCGATCGCCAAACGTAAACAAGAGACTCTTCCAAAAGTACCAGCGGTTCCTCCCAAGAGAGGTTATGGTGTCTTGAAGAGGAGATGGCGATCGTTGATGCGGAAACGACATCGTTTTAAGCTTTGAGGCGGCCGAAAGAGCGAGTTTCCCAGCACCAAAGAAGAAAAAGCCAAAGTGTTGAAAATGCTAAAGAATCTTCATCAACCCGAGCCAAAGCTGTCATCAGACTATGAGCGTTCTATTCTCAAGTCACATGCGGCACAAAAAGCCTCGAAGAGCAATACTGATGCAAGAGAGAAATCTGTTGCCCAGCGGAGAACAAGCAAAAGCAGACTTGCGCCCTCTCAAGGTGATTTCTCAAACCAATGTGGGGTCGAGCAAATATGGGGAAGAGCGGTATGATCCAGAGGTAGTTACTGTCTGAGAAAACGCTGCTCAAGGTATGAGTATTGCCAGTACTTATCGATTAGAGTTCTTCCCGTGGTGAAGTAGCATACAAATACCAGATGCGGAAAACCTCTCGTCAAAACTGAGGAGGTAAACAATCTTCCAACAAAATGCGAAGATTGCATAACTGGTACATGCATGCCACAAGGGCCGGGCTAAGCGGATAGTCTTGAGGGTTACAAAAAGCATCATGGGAAAGATAAGGATGACATGATATCCATTGAATTTGATGAACTATTTCAATTATTCAATCAAGACACCTTGGACAAATCGATCATTAGTGCCTATTGTCTGTAAGTACTAATTCTGTAATTAATTTAGTCTCCAGCTATATTATTTTGTTTATTGCATGTATATAATCATACTATAATATGCAGGATGAAGATTCTCGAATGCAGCAGAGGAAAAATCTATGACATTGGCTTCATTGACCCATATTGGGTTCATGAAGCTAATCTCAAAATAAGCCCCCAGGATACAGAGGATAATATAGTACACGCGTTAAGGTTTCAAGAAACCAAAAGGGAAATACTATTTCCTTACAACTTCCAGTGAGTGTTATTGTCTTGTATACACTTTCTATTTCGCTTACTCGATGTTAAGTATATAATTGATTAGTTACGCATTCGCGAGTACCACTATATTCATTAATCATTCAAGTTGACAAAGGCGTGTACTAGTCATGGACTCGAAACATAAACCCCTTGAGGCGTGGAAGGACATGCAGATACTTCTCCGGTAATTCTAATCATTACGACACTATATCGGCAGCGTTAGAATTTTATGATATCAAGTACTTAATAACTTATTTTATTCGTTTTCTCGCGGGCATCGCTTGGAAGCAGTTCACCAAGAAGGTTAGGGGTGTTTGGAAAGAGGAGCTTACATTTCAACCACTAAATGTAAGCACCACTAGCTATATCCGCATCTCTTTGATTCTAGTTTTGATACAGTTATTATCATGCTTGATTATTATTTTGATTGAACTCTGTTCTCGTAAAGTGCACGGCGAGGACCGGTAACAATCTATGTGGATACTATGTATACGAGTTCATCCGTGAGACGTGCGATGAGAAGGGCAGAAATTTAGAGCAACTCCACGTCGTAAACAATTTCTATAGTTTTTAATTACAATCAAATTGTGTTTAGTTTCATATTCATATAGGTGACTCCTTTTTTAAATCAGATCGAGCGTTTACGGACGGTCTTACGCCAAAGGATCGTCTGAGCAATTCAGGAGGAATTGGCGGGATTCTTGGATGCAGAAGTCCTAAACACACAAGGAATACTACTCGGCTGTATAGACAATAGGAATTGTAAAAATAGCAACTTTCAAGAAATTGGCGGTAGCATCGAATAGCAACTTTTGTATGTAGTGCATGAACTCGATCCGTGTATTGAATGTAATGTTGTCATGATGATCTTGTGTAATATAAGGTTCCTTCGTTGATAAGTGCAAAACACTAAATAAACAATAAAACAACCTAAATGAATTCTCTGGCGGCACAAAAGTGGCGAAAATCTTGTCATGACAACAAAATGTGCCAAAATGAATTCTCTGCATGGCGAAGAAATGGCCAAATCTCTGTGGCAGCAGGTTATTAGTCGGTTAGGTGTTCTGGCGGGACTAATCTCCACCCTCGCCCTCGATGCGCCACGTGTGCACCATTTGTCGGTTGGTGGGGCAAGCGGGACTAAAGGTTAAACTTTAGTCGATTGCCCCGTCCCGGTTGGGCAACCGGGACTAATGTCCCTTACCAACCGGGACGCATGGGCCCTTTTCTACCAGTGACAACCAAGAACTCCACAGCGCACATCTCTGAAGAGCGGGCCATCGGCGCCGAGGGGCGGCGTCAGCGCCAGAACATCAAGGAGGAACTTGGGCGTAAAGCCCAAGACACTCGACCACCTCATGGAAATCGCCAGCAGTTGGGCGGGCGGCGGTGCATCCGGTGGCGCAATCGAGATGAAGAGGGCGACTATGGCGAAGACGCGAACGCAAGAAGAGGAGATCGCGCGTCTCGAGACGCGACGGACCCGACATGGTCGCGGCCACGCCGACCGCCGTAATGACAACAGCCCGCAGCGGAGGATACGCGCAGCGGAAACTTCGCGACAGCGGACGACCAACGCGATCGTAGCAGCGCCCGCGACGAACGGACCCTCAGCATTCGACAAACTTTCGGGTCCATGCACCATCCACTTCTACATCGACAAACAAGATGGCAAAAAGAAAGCTAGCCACATGCTCAAGGACTGCCGCGAGTTCCAGAAACTCAGCGAAGGCATGATGCAGATGAGGCAACAAGCTGCAACCCCTGCGTTCGGAAACACACCTGCGCCAGGTGAAATAGCACACGGAGCTCCTCCACCGCCGCCTATTGGAGGCCCAAATCAACCAGTCGCACCAGCGCAAAACAACGCCGGGGTCGCATACCCCCCACCAAAAGGAGCACTCAATATGATACAGAAGGGACGCCCCACAAATAGGGTGCAGAAGAAAATCACCCGACAAATCAACTTGGCCGTGGCAACTCCGCCTGCAATCCCTGAGTACCTCAGCGGATCGGAGTCCTGCATCACATTCACTCGCGCGGATCACCCTTGCGGATCCTCGCCCGGTCATGCTGCCACAGTGCTGCGGTAGCGGTCGGAGGCTTCGAGATGAGTCGCGTCTTCATGGACGGCGTGGCATCAACCTAATGTTCGCAAGCACTCTAGCAGCGGATCCCGCAATGCAGCCTGGAACAATCGAACACAGCGTTCCACGGCATTGTCCCGAGGAAGGGCATCTTCCCCCAGGCAAAATAGGGCTCGGCGTCATCTTGAAGCCGGACAACTTTCGGCGGGGCGCCTAGAATTGAAGTGGTGGACTGCGTCGCAATACCACGCCATCCTAGGGCGTATAGCATTCGCAAGGTTCTGGCCGTCCCACACGCATACCTACTACTCAAGATGCGGACCAAGGCGTCATCACAGTCCACAGGAGCTTCACCGATCGGACCAATCGACGGGGATTTCAACAAAATCTCCCGGTCCTTGGCATGCAAGGCGAGCTCGTAAGGCTCCGCGGTGACGAACAATGGGCTACCCCGATCAAGGCGAGCGCACCCGACATGTCCTTGACTCCACCGTCAACACCAAGAAAGTGCAGGTCCATCCGACAGGCGCCTCAAGGCGGCGCTGCGCCAACGACCTCGGCCGCATAGGAAATCGCGCTCGTCAATTCCTCCGTGGCCAGGACATATTACTTTGGTGTCCTGCGGACATGCCAGAGTTCCCGAAGAATTCCGAACACGCACTCAATGTCTTCCAGACACCAAGCCGTCAAGCGGTCTATCAAGGCGCCGGACCCACGAGCGAAGATATCGGCAAGGAGATCAGCAGTTACTCGCGGCGACTTCATCCGGGAAATCAAGGAAAGCGGTGGCGGCAAATACGGTGATGGTCGAAGAAGGACACGGACATCCTGCGGATGTGCGTGGGCGTCACGTCACTAAATAAACACCGCCCAAAGGACCACTTCCCTCTACCTCGGATCGACCGGATCTTGATTGGGCTGCAGGTTGTGAGAAGCTCTCCTTCCTCGGCGCCTACTCAGGCTATAACAGATTCGACTCAAGGTGAAGATCAAGAGAAAGCGTTCATCACACCGTTGAGTATTGCTACAACACAATGCCCTTCGGGCTAAAGAACGAGTGCCGCGTACCGGCGATGCATGCGAGCCTGCCTCAAAGACCGGATCGGTGCATAGCGTCCAAGCCTATGTCGGCGACATAGTCATAAAACCAAGGAGGCAAGAACACTTATCGGCGATCTCCGCGAGCGTTCGACAACCTTGATCGCTACGGGATCAAGCTCAATCGAAAAAGTGCTCCTTGGCGTCCCCTCGGTCAGCTGCTCCGGTACTTCATCTCTCAGCGAGGGATCGGCGAACCGAAGAAAATCAAAGCTATCATGACAATGGAAGCGAAAAACCTCAAGCGCGTTCAGCAGCTCGCCGGGCGATAGCGGCACTAAGTAGGTTCATCGGCCGCGCAGGCGAAGGCCCTACCATTTTACCACTTTGCGCCAAAGCGGACAAGTTCAGTGGACACGAGAAGCCAGCGGCGCGTTGAAAGCCTCAAGCGGCTCCTCTCCACCTCGCCCGTTTGGTCATGCCAAAGAGCGCGAGCCTGATTCTGTACATAGCAGCCACACACCGGTGGTCGACCGCGTACTGGGTGCTCGAGCGACCCGAAGGCAAGACCCACGGTACAACGCCTAATTTACTACCTCGTGAGGTTCTCACTCCAACAAAACAGCGGTACCGCACTACTGAAACTGGCCTCTGGCGTTTCATGAGCGGCTCGGCGGTGAGCCACTACTTCCGGAGCATCGGTGATGGTCGTCAGCGAGCACCCCTAAACAGCATCTGAATAACCCGGAGGCCACGGAATGCGTGTACTGTGGGGCATTGAACTATCACCCTGGACATCACCTACGAAGCGACACACAATCAAATCTCAAGTCCTTCCGAATTCTGGTGCCTTTGGATGGAGCTGCTGACACCCCGGACATGTCGCATCTGGACAATGCATTTTGACGGCTCCAAAGCCGGGCAGGGGTAGGAGTCATCTTGACCTCCCGCAAGGTGACAAGATGAAATCGTCCTTGGATGAAATTGAGCCTCCAACAACGAGGCGAATACGAATCCCTCATCCATGGCATGAAGATGGCAAAATATGTGGCGCAACGCGCTGGTCATCTGGTGACTCCAACCTTGTCGCATAAGACGATGAATGAGTCACGCACACGCCGAAAACATGATCGCGTCACGCACTATACAACGCACTCGAAGGAGAATTCGGCGCTGCGAACTTGACGCACGTTGGAAGAGAGCAACGAGGATGCCGATAGACTCGCCAACATCGGCTCCACTTGTGCAAAGGTACCACCGGCGTGTTCCTCGAGCAGATCTGCGTGCCATCCATCAGCGGAAATTCCCAAGGGATCAACCAAAGCGAGAACAATCGGGGCTCGCTACCGAGGGTCATGAAGGACCGAAAGTTGGATACCGAAGTTGCCATGGTCAACCTGATGCAGGTCATGGCGTCGAAGAAACTTGGACACGTCCATACCTCCGTTCACGATAAACGGAGAATTGCCAGACAGCTCGACAGATGCCCGACGCGTATCTCTTCGGTCAAAAGCCTTCACCATCATCAAGGGCGAGCTGTACAAACGCAGCATTACGAGCGTACTACAACGGTGCGTCACCATCAACGACGACAAGGCCATACTCCAAGATATCCACGAGGGCATCTGCGGCCACCACGCAGGTTGCCGCTCCCTCGTTGCCAAAGCTATGCGAGCAGGATTCTACTGGCCAATGGCCATGAGCGACGCGAAAGACATTGTCCGAAGATGCAACGGGTGCCAACGGTTCGCCGACAAACCGCGCACTTTTGGGTCGAACGACCCATACCCATAGCCTGGCCTTTTGCCCAATGGGGCCTCGACATGATCGGCAAACTGCCAAAATCCTCGAAGGGAGGACACGTCTTCCTCCTGGTTGTGGCATCCCGCAAAACCACTACTAGAAAATCGCGTTGAATTTGTGCATTGCATCGTCATCATCATATGTTGTTTGTCAAAACTATTTTTCGCAAAGCCCGATTTGTTTTCCAAATGCCCCATCTACATTCAAACACGCAAGCCCGGTTCTCCGGATTAATTATTTTGGCCGCTATCGGTTTGCACACGGCCCGTTTAAAACAAATAAAAAGTTTAATTGTTTTAGCGGGGGCAGTCGAACGGGCCGTATCGACCCGAACGACCACCCCCATTTTCAAATCGGTCCACCTAATTCCTAAACCTACCAAACTACCTACCCAGCCCTCCTCTCCACATCATCCCACCCAATCAGTGTGTGCCACCTCACCCTCATCCCTCACCCCCTCCAATCAGACGCTGACACATCACCCCCCACTCCTCTCTCTCTCACCTCACTCCTCACACCCACACACACAACACCACGCACGCCACCTCCCCACACCGGATCCCCCACCCCGCTGACCCCACGCCTGGCCCACCCCCTGGCGCGCCCCTCCCCCTGTTTCTCTTCTTCCTGCTCCCTCCCAGCCCCGACAACCTCCCTGCCGCGCGCTCGCCACCTCGCCGCGCCGCCCGCGTGCTCTCCCCTCCGCTCTGCTCCGTCGGCCGAGCCTCCCTCTCCGCCGCCCGCACCATCCTCTCCCTCCCGCAGCCTCTGCCTCTCCTCCTCCAGCCCCTTGTGACCCTTGCAGCGCCGCCTTGGCCGCCCAGCGCCGCCCATGCCGCCAAGCATCTCCCTCTCTCGCTCCCTCCGGCGACCTCCCAGCGTGCCGCCCTTGGCGCTCCTCTCTCCAACCGGACCGTCCCTCGTCGGTTCTCGCCCCAGCTGCCTGTGCGCCATGAGCCGCCTCCCCGTCTCCAGCGCCGTCTCCGGCGCCTCGTGAGCCCGCCGTCCGCCTCCACCGCCCGCCTCAGCGTCGCCTACCCGCCACCGCCGCCCGCCCTCGCCCACCTCCGCCATCCCCTGCCGCATGAGCCGCCTCCGTCGAGCTCCCTCCCGTCCGCCGCGAGACCCCCTTCCGGCCGCCCACGCGAGCAGCCCCCGCCGCCTGCTCCTCCGCCATCCTGAGCAGCGCCGTCCGGCCATCTCTACCTGAGGCCCGGCCCGCCCTCTCCTGCAGCAGCTGCAAGCCAAGCGCCGCCGCTTCGCCAGCTGCGATCCTCGGTCTCGTGTTCCGTTCATTACCAGATGCGGCTGATCCGGGTCTCCTAGTGGACAAGGTAGCCCGTCGACAAGCTCTTCAAGATCTTGAGGATCCCGAGTTCTTCCACGAGACTCTCGAGACCGACCCGAGTCGAAGCGAACGCGACCCTCGGCGCCATGATCTCTGCGCGGATGCGATGGCGAGGCCGAAACCGCAGCGCCAAGACCTACTAGACGCCGAGACCAAACCAAAGACCGATCCGTGCATCTTGGCGCCCGGATCACGGAAGAACCCCGATGCCGAACAAGTTCGCCAGCGACCTCAAGTTCTCCTACAGATACCAAGCGACAAGGTCTCCTTCATGGGGCCACGCAAGACACGAGTCGAACCCGAAGGCCGAACCCGGTGTGACAAGTACCCTTTCCGCCGACAAGATCGCCGAAAACAACGCCAAGGTCGTCTACCCGGACACGACATGAACTTCCCCCGGACGCCAAGACCGACCGGTACGCGGACCCGACAAGTTCTTCTCGACGACAAGATCATCGACAGGGGACCCGAAGAACACATGTGCGACAAGTACTCCCTCGAGAACGTCAAGAACTTCACCCCGGACATCGAGACCCCGATGCGACAAGACCTACCTCCGATATTCAAGAACGCTTCCGTCGAACCCCGAACCCCAGATCCGTCGAGCCCTGAGACCGGACCCCGAACCCCGGAACCCCAAGTTCGTCGAGACCCTAATGTGTGAACCCCTTTCCGAAAACCCTATTTTATAAATGTAATAACAAATTGATGCATACTGAATTGTCATACTTGCATGCATACATTGTGTGGTTTGGGGGCCTTATGCCGATTCACCTTATAATTAAATATGGGGCCCATATGCGGACGAATCTAGTCTTATATTGGCCTCATTTAAATTTGTGCATCGAACCGGTACTATCTTTTGCCATGTTCAAACAACATTTAATTTGCGGGGTAGATAAACAACTTGAACCATATAATCATTTGTCGGGACCCCTGGTTCCACTAATATGACCTAATTGCCTCGCACCTTTGCCATGCCATGCATCATATCATAAGCATGCCCGGTCTTTTGCCGTAGTATTAAATATTGCACCCGGTGTTTATTCTAGTGTTTTGCTTCTTCGCGGATAAGGCCGTCGAGTTGATGTGAGCTTCGACCCGATCTTCGGTTGAACCCTTAGACAATGTTTTCAGGCGAGCATCTCCCCCTTTCTACCTATCTTACTTTTATAGTATTTATTCCCTCCTGTTGATCTATTGCTATCTGTGTCGCGTTGCTCTAGTTTTCGTACCCGAGATATCCCTTGCAGCCTTATATTGCCTTGGACACATCCTATTGCCTGTTGTTTGGTAGATAGTTGGTCTTGCGCGTCGTAGTCGCTTGCTATATTGCTGTTGCGTGTTGTCAAGTGCCACAACTGTTGGAGAATTGCCTTTGTGTGATGTTGGAGATGATCATAGTTTTACGTATCGTTCACTTTAATTCCTGTTTAACAACTAAAATTGGAATAAGCAGAGGCATCGGTGGGTGATAGACAATATTTGGTTTCGAGCGCCCACTTGTGTCCGTGGGACCCAGTACTTGATACACTGTTCCTTGATTTATCGCTATCCACATCCGGGAGGTATATGGGACCCCCGAGCGAGCTTGATTCAGTCTTATTTCTTGGGGCCACAAACTAGTTTGAGGTTTTATTTACTATCCTGTACTTATGCCATGCTACTTATGTATTTACGATTGCGAGGAGCACCTTTGTCTTTGTTAGGTAAGCGGAATGTTTTCGATGATCGACACCCAGTTTTGGGTTCCCGATCGTTCTGACCATTGTCGCAAACCTTGAGTCCGTCTCGAGCTTGCTTACCGTTGGGTAGACTCCAAGGTGGCCCCTGAAATATTTCTGAATCTGTGATTGTTCAGTGAAAGCCTCGTTGGGTTTTGATTTGGTTTTTCCGAGGTTGATCGAGCGTGTGTTGCTATTGGTGCACCCCGGCCGGGTAAAACTTTCTGAAAGCCGTGTCCGCGGATATGGACGACTTGGAGCACAGTATCTCGACCATAGAGAAGCATAACTAAAGTTTATTGCTATAAATTTGTCTTTATAATGACTAGTAATCAGATTCACTCTAATGGAATGGCTAATAATACTGCCCACAATTGCTTGTTTGAATTGTCGCTTGCGACCATTGTATCTGACTAATAAATCTTGCAACTACAACGGACTGGCTGAATAAAAGTACCAACAACTGCTGGGTTTTGGGTTTCTCTCATGCTATCTGTATATGATTAGTAATTGTTGCAACTACAACGGAATGGTTAACTAAAAGTGCCCACTGCTTATTTTATCAGGACGATTAACTAAACCTGACTAGTACTTGCTGCAACGATAACTGAATAAGTAAAACTGCCAACTGTGTGGGTTCCTCGGTTGACTTCCTCGTTTGGTCTCGAGGGAGAAACACCAGGATGGGTTTGTTTGGTGTTAGCTTCAGGTTGGATCCAGATAGGTCATCCTTATCCCTCTCTGATAACCGTCAGTTGTATCGAGTCTCTATAGGTTGTTTAGTGCTTCTTTGCCGCTCGATCCACCATACCTATGTGGCGAGGACCGCAATTCTAGCCTCGCCGTCTTGGCCTCGATCTTGGCGCCTCTTTTTTCTTTTGCCCTTTGTCGGCACCCCTTTTGTTTAAGCAGGTTTTGAGATCGACGCCGTTAGCAGGGTTACCCTTCCGGCTTGGCCTGGGCAGGGTTATGGACGCCATTGGTTATTCTTCAGGGCTCGTAGCCCCATTTGCATCTTGTCCGTAGTCGGACGCTCTATCATTTTCAAGGTGATTTGGATCTTTATATAATATATCTGTATTCTTGACTCATGGAGTCGCTGTTATATATATCTGTTCTGTGGGTCCCATCGAGGACTGTTGTGTAATGTTATTACTTCGTTTTCCACCCGCACGAAAGTGCCCGGTGGGCACCTTTGAATCGTTTCTATGCGGGTTTTGGCGGATTTTGCTCAAACTTGCATAGGTCCGATTCTGAGGGTGTTACACTGGTCGCAGTCGACAAATTCACCAAGTGGATCGAAGCCATTCCAGTCACCAACCAGAAGGGCAAAACCGTCCATCGAGAAGACCTAACGCCAACGGTAGATCTGGCCGTACACGTGTCAGCACCAAAATGAACCGTCGATACCACGCCGTCCACTACGTGCGGAAATCGAGGAGACGCCGTAATCATCTCCACACCGCGCGTGACCGGTCAATTCAAAGTCAGCAAGTGGGACCCACGCTTCGTCTAGTCAAGTCATCTCTGGCGTAGCAGACGCTTGAGGTCATCGATCGTAAGCACTGACGTCATCAAAAGCTATACTAGCACCACTTCGGCTCCACAGCTAAAAGTACTCACTCGAATCTACGATTCGACTAAATACTTGGGGGCTACTCCTATCAGGAGCGCTGGCCGCGCACCCGACAAACAAATGAGGACAAAATTACTTTTCTGAGTCCTACGTCGAGTCTACGACTCCACTACGGACTCGGAGGCTACTCCCATAGGGAGGATGGATTTAAGCATCCAAAAATTTTCGAGTTCTACGGACCTAATGATTGAAACAATGCTTTAACTGAAAGTCTCCGTTCGAGTCTACGACTCGAACAGACACTTGGGGGCTACTCCCATAGGGAGCGCTGGTCGCGCACCCTATGAAATCTTCGACTGCGATCTTCCGGATCCGCATGCAAAAACTTTTTTGGCAACTCTGCCCCAACAAAACGCTAAGTGAGCAACAATCACCTTGGCCACCCGAAACACCTCCGAGGTGATAAATGTTCGGATGATGCGTCTGCGACGCAAAGATAAGACCTACAGATATCATCTGATGGCCTGGCAACGCACCTGACCGCGCTCTGCTAGTATGAATCCTGACCAGTAGGTACGATGAAAAATCCTGACGGACGCGTTGGGTACACCAATTAAAATCACTGGAATTCCACTCCTATAAGTCCTCCGCGGCCTGAGTTGAATTACGCCAGCATATGTTCCAGGCCCGGGTTAAGGGACCCGAACCTGAAGAAGATCGTGTTGTTTCGTCCTAATACAGTTAACTGACCCTGATCCGTCGGGTGAGTCAGACACACGCATCAACAATCCCTACACACATATACTATTAACATATAGCTGCTCCCGAAGGATGGAAGAGTCCTCAACCGAATCTACGATTTGACTGATCACTCGGGGGCTACTGACATGGTTATACCCTACGGGTACGTAACTTCAGCATACCTAGTCCAGCCCAAGGAAGGCCCACGACAGACATACGCTGGCCCATAAAGATTTTCGGGTGGCCAAGGCCCATGACGTCTTCGGATCCTTGGAGAGCAAGACTAGAGGAGATAGGAAATTCAAAGGGGTAAAACCCTAGAACTTGTAACCGACTAGGACTACATGGGACCTGCCTAAGTCTATATAAAGGCCGGAGGAGCGTCCTAGGGCAACTCGACTCATACTTTCGCACACGCATCCACGCCAGATCGAATCTGCGCACCCTGTAACCTTCGGTTCCGCCGTAATCAAAGAGCAGACAAGCAGGAGTAGGGTTTTCCCTCCGGGGGCCTAAACCTGGGTAAATCTCGTGTCCCCTGGTTGCTTGTCTGTTAACCGTGCCACGATCTCCAGCATCCCCATCTTCTCCAAAACCCAAGTCCATAACAATGGGCATTGACGAGATTAAACCTCGTCAGACGACTTCAAGAAGGATGCGGCGCCCATGGACGTCACCGTCGTCGGTCCCGGCCAGCTGCCAGGACAAGGATTTCGCCGAGCGCAGAGTCAGAAACCTCACACACACCCAACAAAGACCGGCACAACCACCACACCTCCCCTTCCCCACCAATCTCCCGAAGATCATCCAGCACCCCTTCCGCCGGCATGCCTAGGCTCCTCGTCGCCGCGACGAAAGCCGCCGTCTGGATCATCATTGCTGCCCGCGAGATAGTTGACGAAAACAACCAGAGCGAACCTGCGCACCCACCACTGCAAAAATGGACCGAAGATCACCGCCACCATAATACCTCTCTAGTGGCCCAGACCAAGCCCCGGACGAGCCCGCGCCGCCACGACGAGCCCACTGTCCACACACCCGCCAAGCGCCACCGCCACCGACCACACGCAGGCCACGTCACCGCGCCATCCAGCCTCCTCGCTGGCGAGAGCCCCACCAGGCCCAAGCGATCCCCCCGCGTCACCACGTGCAGTAGCTGTGGCCCCTGCAAGCCCATCTAGGCCCAGGTGGGCCCCTGCATCGAGGGCAGCCACAAGCCGTCGACAGCCCTTAGCGCTGCCAGCACCAACTCCTCCACCATGAGAAGCGCAACACAGCCGGAGACCAACGCCACCGCCGCCCGCCGTGCACCCGGCCGTGCCGCTGCCCCTGCGCCAGAACGCAAAGCGCCAGGAGCCCGCGACACTGCAACCCGAGCCATCCACCTCCCCTCGTCAGACGACTTCAAGAAGGATGCGGCTCCCATGGACGTCACCGTCGTCGGTCCCGGCCAGCTGCCAGGACAAGGATTTCGCCGAGCGCAGAGTCAGAAACCTCACACACACCCAACAAAGACCGGCACAACCACCACACCTCCCCTTCCCCACCAATCTCCCGAAGATCATCCAGCACCCCTTCCGCCGGCATGCCTAGGCTCCTCGTCGCCGCGACGAAAGCCGCCGTCTGGATCATCATTGCTGCCCGCGAGATAGTTGACGAAAACAACCAGAGCGAACCTGCGCACCCACCACTGCAAAAATGGACCGAAGATCACCGCCACCATAATACCTCTCTAGTGGCCCAGACCAAGCCCCGGACGAGCCCGCGCCGCCACGACGAGCCCACTGTCCACACACCCGCCAAGCGCCACCGCCACCGACCACACGCACAGACGCGTCACCGCCGCGCCATCCAGCCTCCTCGCGCTGGCAGAGAGCCCCACCAGGCCCAAACGATCCCCCCGCGTCACCACGTGCAGTAGCTGTGGCCCCTGCAAGCCCATCTAGGCCCAGGTGGGCCCCTGCATCGAGGGCAGCCACAAGCCGTCGACAGCCCTTAGCGCTGCCAGCACCAACTCCTCCACCATGAGAAGCGCAACACAGCCGGAGACCAACGCCACCGCCGCCCGCCGTGCACCCGGCCGTGCCGCTGCCCCTGCGCCAGAACGCAAAGCGCCAGGAGCCCGCGACACTGCAACCCGAGCCATCCACCTCGCCTGCTGACGCGGCGCGTAAGGACGCTAGAGTACCATTGTCGTTTCGAGGACAACGCTGGTGTTTTTACATAATTTTGTATCCCACTTATCGTGATTTAGTGCAAGAGTTGATACCATTGTTTATGCGGTGAGAAGTGCCATACATAAAGATTCTGGGCGTCGAGACAAGGCAAATATGTTAATCTTCAGAGGAAAAAGATCAACGAAAATCGCGATCGAGTAGCAAAAATACCAACAACTGACCGTTTATTGTCAATGACAAACTGAGTAGCAAAGCTTTGACAGAAAGCTTAGACTATAATGCAATATCGCTCGATAGACCACTAGATAGTACAGTATTATTTGGATCTGACAAAAGCAGTAGAACTGATCGACGGACTATACTACCTAGAAGAAAAGCAACATGGCCATCGCTCCAATGGCCGTCAAGGCCGCGGCGCCGGTGGGCAGGCCGCCAGATGCCATGCCAGCGCTGCTATCCCCGTCCGCTGGCTGATCCGCTGGCTGATCTGACACCTCCGAAGGGCCCGGAGCGTCCGATGGACTGGTCGCGCCTCCTTGAGCAGGGGGCGGCGCCGGTGGGGAATACGACGGTCCGGCCGCAACCGGAGGAGAGGACGGAGCGGTTGGGCCGCCTTGAGGGGTGGATGGAGCCGCGGTAGGTGGCTTGGACGACGGCGGCATGACAGGTGACATCGAGGCCGGCGCTGGTGCCGGAGCAGCTGACGCGGCCGGCGCAGGAGCCGGAGCCAATGAGGCGGCCGGCGCTGCTACCAGGGCAGCCACCGCAAGGAGAGCCAGCAAGAGAACTGCAGGGAGCCGAGCCATGATCGGAACGATGAGAGATCGCCGAAACACAGATCGGATAGGAACGATGAGAGGAGATGGATTCATATGCTGGACTCGCGTCGGAATATATAGGGGGCCAAGACCACCGACATGCATCAAGCATGGAAAGCCAACGAAATCAGCGGGAATATGTATGGAAAGTTTGATTTTCTACCAAATTTTGGACCGACCGGCGTTGGCGCTTTCTAATTGGCTATCGTATTTATTTGTTCATGTTTAGTACCGTGTACGTATTTACGTGTTGAATAAAACCAGTGCACCTCCCTGTCGATGTTTAGTTGTAGGGTTTTAGGTGCTACTCCCTGTCGATGTTTAGTTGTTTTCTGAATTCTTTCCGTCAGTTAGCTGTAGCAGTGTAGGCTTAATAACTTGGAGCTTTAGCGAAGCTCAGAGTGGCGCCCGCAGAGATCGATGAGGCCATGGCGTCCGCCGGGGTTGACATGGCCACCGTGCCCATAGGGGAGCATGTGTTCAGGAATGAAGAATGTGCGCGTCTCGAGTTTGGTAGCTCAATGCGTGACGTCAGCACGTCCTGGTACCTCGATACAGGGATGTCGAACCACATTACCGATGAGGAGGAAGTTGGATAAGAGCATCTCTGGCGAGGTGCGATTAACGGATGGATCCATCGTCTGTCATTCGCTATTGACGATGAGCAACACCATGCCTTGCCTTCGTGTACGAGATCCCCAAGCTGAAGTCCAACATCGTGAGCATCGGTCAATTGGATGAGATTGGATGCTCCACTCATGTCGAGCATGGGTTCAAGTTCATATATGACAGTGAGTGCAGCATGATCGCCAAGGTGCGTCGGGCAAGGAATCGCCTGTACATCGTGCAAGTCTAGATCGTGAGGCCAATCTGCCTGGCGGCATATGAAAACAATAGGGCTGGCTCTAGCATGCTCTCTTTGGGCACCAGAGTTTTGAGACACTCAAGAGTCTATCGAAGAAGGGCATGTTTCTCGGCCTTCCGTTGGTGAGCGACATCAATGAACTCTGTGAGGCGTGCCTCATGGGCAAACATCATAGGGCACCGTTTATTGTAGCAGGAAGGTACCGTGCCGAAGTAAGGTACCAAACAGTCATAGGCGCGATGAGGTGCATGCTGAGGGCCAAAGGCGTATCGCGAGGCAGTGTCCACAACTGCGTTCATTCCGAATCAATCCATCACACGGAGTTTGGACGGGTGGATGCCTTACAAGGCCTAGCATGGAAACAAACCAAGTGTACAGTTTCTACATGTGTTTGGGTGAAGGGTTTACACGAAGGAAACAAAGACAGGGATGAATAAATTGGATGATTTGCAACAGACCAATGGTGATGCTCGGATACAAGTCAAGAGGCAAGGCTCACTGCTTACATGCTCCAACCAAGCAGTGTTTCCACGTGTCCCGCGATATCGTGTTGGAAGAGACTAGAAGCTAAGTTAGGGGAAGTCAGACGACAACAACCCTCGTTGTTGACAATTAGGTGATGTCGCAACCATTGCCTATCGCAGCAGGAAAAGGAGAAGAAACTTCTACAACGACAGCAAATCTGGCTCAAAATACAATGACGTCAGCCTCCATGCCAGAACCTTCCGTAACACCACTGTTTGCTGCATATATCTATGACGGTGTCGCTGAACCCGTGGAGACTCCCACGACTCCAATGCTAAGCCACCCATTGTGTTCGTCACACACCTACGCTACAACGACGATGATCTCCTCGCAATCGACAGTGATCCGAACACCGGGCATCGCTACCGCCTTTTCTAGATCTATATGATTCATAGGTGGTGAACCATGCGAGGGTGGAGCGGCTCCTCCTAACACCCTCCAATGAATCTGTGAGACTTGTAGAAGAAAAGGGTGATGATGCTTGGTTGCAGGTAATGCACGAAGATCACACATCAATTGAGTAGAACATCACTTGGATTCTCACAGATCTTCTTGTAGGATAGAAATCCATTTGCATAAAATGGGTGTTAGAACAGAAGCGGGACACCGATGGGAACATTCTAAAGTATAGAGCAAGGCTCGTGGAAAAGGGTTATGTTCAATGGCTGGGGATTGATTTTGATGAAGTCTTTTGCTTCGATTGGAGGCATAGACTCGTCGTGCCTTCTTTTTCATTGTCGCCGCTTAGTTCAAGTGGGAGGTTGATACATGCATTTTGCATCATCATAATAGCAACATATATGATCATTATAAAATGTTATTTGCATTGTTCTATCCGTATTTATGCATTTTAGATGATTTATGGGACTTTCCTACAAATTCATCTTCATTGGTATTTAATTTTTAGAAGGCAAAAAACTTCCTTTTTGTTATTTTGCTGTTTCAAGGACCTTTTGTATGTCAATAAATCAAAGGAAAAATATCTCATCAGTTTTTCATCATGAGAAAGACTATGGAGTGAAGGAAATACACGAGAGGAGCCCCGAAGGCCGAAAGAGGCCAGGTGGCGTGACCAGCATGGGTGCACGCACCACCTGGGGCCGTTCGGCCCTCGAGCATCGCCCTGACTCCTCCTTTTTATAGATGACACCGTTTCGCCAAAAAAAAACTATGCCCTATTTTTCCACGATTTACAGAGGTGGCGGCGGGGGCGAAAGTCTTCTACTACTCTGAGAGAGGGCAGATCGTGTTGTGCTGGAGCCTCCGGCAAGGAGGAAATCAATGCCATCATCATTACCAATCACTATTGGAGTAGTGGGGAGCCTCTCCATCAACATCTCGATCAGCACCAACATCATCACCATCTCCATATCCAAGACCCATCTCGTTCCCCTCATATGCCATTTTTCTTTATTTGATGAAGAGATTATATTTTCAGATTGTGTTGTAATCCATATGCCACTGATCCATATCATGTTTGACACTTGTGAATAGATCCACATGTTCCTAAGGGCATAGGATGAATTGGCTATGATTTTCATATAATATGCATTGAGTATTTGGTCAAGTTTATATCTTCTATGTTGTTCTATGATGGTGATCTGCGAAAGACACTTGCATATCTCTTCACCTATATGGGCTCATAGGGATGCACTTTAATATAATGAAGAGGGTTGTAAGGGATGGAATGACAATAACCGTTTTCCAATACTTTGAGTTGCGTTGGCGGGATTTATATCAGGGACAAATGAACTTACTTCTATGGTGGGATATTTATGTCTTAATGATTACTATGTTTGCACATAAAAATGGCTATATGACCCATCATAAAGGGTGTATTACCTCCGGTCCAATTTATTAGGAATGTACGTAGTTTAAGAACAACTTTCAACATTAATTTTGGTCAATTTTTTCTACATAATATGTCATATAAATTATACCATCAGAATCATCTTTAAAAGAAGTTTCTAATGGTATATTTTTTGGAACATGTATTGCATATTTAATTGTCAAAATTGATGGTCAAATATTTTCTTAAACTACATGAGTGCCTAATAAACTGAACTGGAGGAAGTACTTGCTCATATTTATGAATGCACCTACAATAGGCTCTTTCATGAAAGAAATAAACTTGAAAAGATTTTCACCACATGGTGTAGAAATATGTATGCTAAATAAATCCATGCTGCCGTCGAGAAGGTTTGTCATATATAAGAACACACACTTGAACTTATGCTCTTACTGCATAGAGGATTGGGTTTTCTATTATTAAGAGCATTTATTTATTCCAAATTACTTTCAACAATTTATATTACTACGGATTACAAACCCAAAACACCAAACCACTTCATCTTTTATTGCTTTATTTGTCAAACTTGCTAACCAATACCTTCAGATCCTAGTGGGTTTGTCAACCTTTGCTTATTGAGAGGTACTATAATTGATCTCCTGCACTTGGGAGTCATCAACATACTTTCCCGCACCGGTACCAATTAGCGTCATGCTATTGGTAGGTTTGTATGGTAAGGAAAGTTTGAAAGCTATTTTTTTACTTTTTCTATAAAATTTATCATGGCTTTCCCTGGTCGTGAAAGTATGAAACCTTATTTATATGAATATGCTAATGCCGTTAAGAATGTTCTTGGTAAACCTCCTAAGACAGAATTGGAATATCAAATACCTATTGGTATTTCTATAGAGGTTAGGAAACGAACTTTTACTAGAGATGGAAGTTAAACTTCTCAAGGGCATATACAAATGAAGTTATTATATTTATCTCTCGGTGGTAATGCTCACGAATGGTTTAGATCTTTAGAAGATAAATATCATCTTGATTGGAAATTTTTAAAAAAGGCTTTCTTTCTCAAGTATTATACTCCTATAGAAGCTTATGATGATCATTTTTATATTTATAACTTTTGGCCTCATGCTGGAGAAAGTATTACTCAAGACTAGGGGAGATTAAAGGAAATCGTTCAAAAGAATCCTTGTCATGGTCTTCCTAAAAATATTATATTGATCAATTTCTTTGTGAGGTTTCCCTAGCATCATAAGGACTTTCTAGAGAATTCTTATAGAGGAAAGTTTTACCAGTAGGAATCAAGGGGAAGCATGGGACTTATTGGATACTATCTCTGAAAATACCGATAATTGAGATCTTGATAAAGGTAACGGACCTTGTTTTGAATATGAATATGCATGTGTAGAGAATTTGTCTACTTCTATATTGTTTGAAAAATTAAGTAACAAGGTTGGCCTTGATTCTTATGTTTTAGTAGAAGTTACCAAAAGTTTTGCTAATCATCTTGCTATTGCTAAAAAAGGATTTGATGTTTATGTTAAGCCTATTAAACACTCTATTGTTGTGCCTAAATTTATCAAGCATGTTAATCAAGTATCATCTACCAAAATTGAGGAGTATGTTCAATCTGCTCCATATCCAAATAAAGTGACGGAAAATTTACTCACTACTGTGAAAAACAAGAGTGCAAGAAGATGTAGTGAACCATATGAATAGATTGAAGCTCAACATCAAATTTCTGCCATCAAAGAACTAAATGAAGAAAATCCTTGTGATGTTTATTTATGTGAAGATTCCACCAAGGTAATTCACCGGAACACCACCAAAGTTGGTAAGCCTATTATATCATGTGCTATTGGAACTTCATGTTCTAATGGTCTTTGTGATACTGGAACAAGTATAAGTGTGATTCCGTAGTTCTAGGGCGATTTACAACGTCCATGAGACCTGATACATGTTTGAGAGGCACGGCCAAAAACTCGTCGTTTTTGCGTTTTATATCCATTTTCGTGGGTTGCCAATAATTTTTAGGTTTCGAGGGATACACAAGGTTCGTGAGACGCAAAACATATTTTGAAGGGTTCGCAGCATAGAAAACAAAAAATTTTCCTACGATGTGAACTAAATACCAAGATCTATTTATACTAGATACAAACAACGGGCGGATGTATATCCGTAGAGAACATACCCTTGAAGACCGACAAAGTTTAACGAGTCCAAACTCGTGGTTGATGTAGACGATCTCTTGCCGATCTCAAGATCGAGAGGAAGTCCTAGCGCCAAAATCAGCGCGCATCCGTGCTCGCACACGTTCGAGGCACCGAGCAACCTCCGCCTCGCTCCAGCGATGCAGGAAGCACAACTCTTTCTTGCCGAAAAGCCACGGGAACATGTATCTCGCTAGTCCGAGACCATGGGGATAAATTCTAGAGGGGAGAGATCCTTCACGAGGAGGTGTGAGTGAGAAGTGAGAGGAGGGCTCCTTTTATAGGAGGAGGGAACCCCAAGGGGTGGCAGCGCATGGGGCTGCCCCCTTGCCCTCCCCTCTTCATGTGGGTGGACACTCCACTCACAAAACTCCTCCAAATTCCTCCACTCAAAATCCCACTCAAAGATCCCATTAAATTTCCACCAAATTTAATGCAAACTCTCATTAAATAAAACTCTTTTATTTTATTCAGAATTTTGTCAATTACTTTAATGACAAACATTCACAAATAACCCTTGCTAGAATTCTATTTCACATGCATAACCACTTTATGCAATTTCACCCGAAACCTGTTTGGTATCTAGTGAAATAAATTCCTGCTGCTTATTTATTCTTCGGCATGAAACTTTTGCTCCAATTGGATGTCGGTGTCTCTTAAGTGTGTCACCCTACGGTTCGTGAATAATGCGGACATGATCGAGACCCTCTCGGATCAATAATCGAAGCGAATCTGAGACCCATCGACTCCACACATTCAACGATGACTTTCTTATGATCGTCGGAACCTTTTACGCTAGTATCTTAATCCCTTTGTCTCACGATATATTACATGTCCGAGATTCGATCATCGGTATCTCCATACCTAGTTTGATCTCATCGACATGCACTCTTTTCGTTCCGTGATATAACATTCTAGTGATCAAAATCACTTGCTTGCAAGCTAATCAATGTGATATCACCGAGGGCCCAGAGTATATCTATCCGTCATCGGGATGAACAAATTCCACTCGATCCATGAGCCTCAACATAACACTTTATTAGTTCGAACCCATCTTTATAATCACCACATTACGGTGTGACGTTTGATGTTATCAAGAAACTCTTCGGTGTTAGTGATTGACATGATCTCATGGTCTAAGGATTAGGATCACTTCGTAAGTTGTTATAGCAATATAAACTCAATGACTTTGATCGTAATGCTATACTTGGATGAATGTTCATCACATCATTACACTAATGTTGTGATCCCGTTATTAACAACATCCAATGTCCATGATCGAAACCTTGATCATCTTGTTAATCAACGAGCTAGTTTATAAGAGAGGCTTAACTAGGAACTTTCATTTGTTTATTAAACACACATGTATTAACGTTTAAGTATTAATACAATTATAGCATGCAAAATAAACATCTATCATATACTTGGAATACACATAATAAACAATTTATTATTGCCTCTCGGGGCATATTCCTTGATCTCCCACTTGCACTAGAGACAATAATCTAGTTACATAGTGATATATCTAACACCCATTGAGTTACGGTGTTGATCATGTTTTGCTCTAGGGAGAGTTTTAGTCAACGGATCTGCTACATTGAGATCCGTATGTACTTTCTAAATCTTTATATCTCCATCCTTGACATGCTCATGGATGGAGTGAAACCGCGCTTAATATGCTTGGAATGCTTGTGAGACCTTGGCTCTTTGGCATTGGCAATGGCACCATTGTTGTCACAATAGATCACCATTGGGTCCAACGCTTGCCACAACTCCTAGTTCGGATATGAACTCCTTCATCCAAAGCGCTTCTGAGCCGCTCAAGCGGCAACATATTCGGCCTCCGTTGTTGATCCCGCTACCAGGTTGTTTGGAGCTCCTCCAACTAACCGCTCCGCCATTCATGAGAAATACGTATCCGGATTGAGACTTAGAGTCATCCGGATCGGTGTCAAAGCTAGCGTCGACATAACACTTAGCGACGAGCTCTTCTTCACCTCCGTATACAAGAAACATATCCTTAGTTCTTCGTAAGTACTTAAGGATATTCTTGACCGCTATCCGATGTTCAACTGGATCCGATTGGTACCTACTAGTCAAACTAATAGCGTGCCACATCCTGTCTTGTACATAGCATGGCGTACATTATAGAGCCTATGGCTGAAGCATAGGGGACTTTGTCCATTATCTCTCTTTCTTCCGCCGAAGCCGGACTTTGAGTCTTACTCAATGTCTTGCCTTGCAACATAGGTAAGAACCCCTTCTTACTTCCGTCCATTTTAAACTTCTTTGAAATCTTATCAAGGTATGTACTTTGCGATAGCCCTATTAGGCGCCTAGATCTATCTCTATAGATCTTTATGCCTAATATGTATGGCGCTTCACCTAGGTCCTTCATTGAAAATTTTCTGTTTAGATAACTTTTAACACTTTTTAAAGTTCTATATCATTCGATCAATAATATGTCATCCACATATAATATCGAAATGCCACATTGCTCCCACTCACTTTCTTGTAAATACAAGCTTCTCCATAAGTTTGGACAAATCCAAACTCTTTGATCACCTCATCAAAGCGGAGATTCCAACCGTGATGCTTGCTTCAATCCATAGATGGATCGCTGAAGCTTGCACACCTTGTTAGCATCCTTAGGATCGACAAAACCCTTTGGTTGTATCATATACAACTCTTCTTCAATATTACCATTGAGAAACGCGGTTTTGACATCCATCGCCATATTTCATAATCGAAATATGCAGCAATTGCTAACATAATCCTAATCGACTTTAGCATCGCTACGGAGAAAAAGTCTCATCGTAGTCAACTCCTTGAATTTGTCGAAACCCCTTTGCGACAAGTCGAGCTTTATAGATGGTCACATTACCATCGGCATCGTTTTCCTTTTGAAAATCCATTTGTTCTCCACGGCCTTTCGGTTGGGGTAATTCCACCAAGTTCCAAACTTGATTTTCATACATGGATTCCATCTCGGATTTCATGGCTTCTAACCATTTGTTGGAATCCGGGCTCATCATCGCTTCTTCATACGTCGCAGGTCATTATTTTCATCAACCATGAAATTTATGACAGATTTCCGCAGCTCGGAGTCGACGCAGCGTCTGTTTGACCTGCGAGGTTGGTAGTACTCTCTTCGAGTTTCATGATCATTATCATTAGTTCCTTCTTCAACAGTGGAGCCAACTCCGAGCGACTTCGGCCTGCGCTACTCGCCATACTTTGAAGAGAAGGTTCCATAACCTCTTCGAGTTCTACCTTCCGACTACTCACACCTTTCGCGAGAAACTCTTTCTCTAGAAAGGATCCATTCTTGGCAACAAAACCTTGCCCTCGGATCTGTGATAGAAGGAATACCCAATAGTTTCTTTAGGGTATCCTATGAAGACGCATTTTCCGCTTTGGGTTCGAGTTTATCCGGTTGAAGTTTCTTCACATAAACATCGCAACCCCAAACTTTAAGAAATGACAGCTTAGGTTTGTTTCCAAACCACAATTCATACGATGTCGTTTCAACGGATTTAGATGGTGCCCGATTTAAAGTGAATGCAGCAGTTTCTAGTGCATAACCCCAAAATGACAATGGCAAGTCCGTCGGAGACATCATAGATCGAACCATATCTAATAAAGCACGATTACGACGTTCGACACACCATTTCATTGTGGTGTTCCGGGGTGTGAGTTGTGAAACAATTCCACACTCTTTCATGTGAGTGCTAAACTCGTAACTTAGATACTCACCTCCACGGTCGCACCGTAGAAATTTGATCTTTCTATTACGATGATTTTCAACTTCATTCGAAATTCCTTGAACTTTTCAAAGGTTTCGACTTGTGTTTCATCAAGTAGATATAACCGTATCTACTCAAATCATCCGTGAAAGTAACAAAATAACGATATCCACCTCGCCGACACACTCATTGGACCACATACATCGAATGTATGATTTCCAATAAATCATCGCCTGCTCCATTGAACCGAAAACGGCGTTCTAGTCATCTTGCCCATAAGGCATGGCTCACATGTATCAAATGATTCATAATCAAGTGATTCCAAAAGTCCATCCGAATGGAGCTTCTTCATGCGTTTAATGCCAATATGACCTAGAGCAGCGATTACACATATATGCGGATATATCATCATTAAGTTTAATCCTTTTAGCATCAATATTATGAATATGTGTAACATTATCATCGAGATCCAACGAAATAAACCATTCAACATTGGTGCATGACCATAAAAGATTTCATTCATATAAATGGAACAACCATTGTTCTCAGATTTGAATGAAAACCACTTTGCATCAAACATGATCCGGATACAATGTTCATGCTCGGTCAGGCACCAAATAACGATTATTTAAGTTTATAACTAATCCCGACGGTAAGTGGAGAGGTAGCGTTCGACGGCGATCACATCAACGTTTGATCCATTGCCGACACGCATCTTGACCTCACCCTTGCTAGCGGTCACTGCTCCGCACGATTCGAGTTACAAATATTAGCAACCGAACCGGTATCAAATACCCGTGCTCTGCGAGCACTAGTCAAGTACACATCAATAACATGTATATCATATATACCTTTGTTTGCCTTGCCGGCCTTCTTGTCCGCCAGATACTTGGGGCGATTCGCTTCGATGGCGGTCCCCTTACAATAGTAGCACTCGGTATCGACTTAGGTCCAACTCGGGTTTCTTTCAAAGCGCAACAGGCTTGCCGCCTTACTTCCCTTCCGCTTTTCCTTCTTGTCTTTCTTGAAACCGGTGTTCCTATTGATCATCAACACTTGATGTTCCTTTTGATCTCCACTTCTGCGTTTTAAGCATTGTGAAGCTCGGGAGAGACTTCTTCATGCCTTGCATATTATAGTTCATCACGAAGTTCTTATAGCTAGGTGGCGGACTGAGAACACGATGGATGCCTAAGTCAATGGGAATCGTTATTCCCAAGGACACAAGCTTATCGGCGTAACCCGACATCTTGAGTACATGCTCACTAACGGAGCTGTTCTCTTCCATCATGCAGCTAAAGAACTTTTCAAGCATTGTAGCTCTCTGACAGCATGTGTGTCGAAAATCATTTTCAACTCACCCATTGTATCAAAAGCATTGCCGTTTGAAACGCTTTGAAGTTCGGCTCTAGCCCATACAATATGCCGCAATGAACTAAGTTGTGGTCCTCGACGAGTCGATAGACATTCTTCTCCTCGTCGGGGCATCGTCAAAGGTGGGGGCCTAACGCGCTTCTAGCACATATTGCTTTTGTGCGTGAGAGGAGAATCCTCAAATTCATGGCCCATTCAGTAAAGTTGCTACCGTTCGTTGCTAGTTTCTCTTTCTCCATGAACGCATTGAAATTAAAAACAGGTGGTGCCATCTACAACAGAATTTGTAAAGTTTAGACTAAGTGTATGATAGATTGAGTTCAACTAATCTATATTACGAATGAACTCCCACTCAAAAGCGACATCCCTCGTGTCCTTTTGGTGATTACATGAACCAAATCCACTACACCAAGTCCGATCATCACGTGAGTCGGTATAGCTTCAAAGGCGAGCATCAAATGGGCATCATATCAACTATATGACTCATGCTTAACCTTTCGGTCTGTGTTCCGAGGCCATGTACATACATGCTAGGCTCGCCAAGTTAGAACCTTAGTATTTTTGCGTGTGTAATCTGTCTTACACCAAGTATGGTCGAGGATCCAAGCACACCCGATCATCACGTGATGTCTTGGAGCGGCGAAAACATAATCGGTGCATACTAAAGGAAGAACACATTCTTATCTTGATATTTAAATGAGGGATCATCTTATTATGCTTAACAAAGCGCCAAATAAGCAATATAAGATGCAATCAAACATCATATGTTTATTAGTGAAATTATATGGTTCCCGAGATGATCTCTATCATGTGCATCGTGGTATGATCACTATCATACCTATATGTAAATCCACGTCTATGGGTTTTACACGCTATGTGTGTGTAAGAGTATCATCTCATACTTCTACTTACAACACTACCATATCATAACACTAGCCCAGCAACAATCTAAACTAGGCGCCTCTAATTTATCCATTGCAAGTTTTACGTGTGAGGGCTTCGAGATAGAACCGTTCTTACCTCAACATGAACCACAATGAGGATAATCAAATTGTTGACAACTCGCTTGCAAAATAGATATTGACTATAGTAGGAGAGACAGACACCCGCTAGCCACTTATGCAAACTAGTTGCATGTCAAGCGTGGAACAGGTCTCATGTGCGAGGACATGTAAAGTTTGTCCGGGCCGCTTCATCCCACTATGCCACCAATATCCAAAATCACAAGAAAGGAGCAACAACATGATCATCATCGCCCACATACTCATATGTGTACTACCCGTGTAAAGTATCTACGCATAGATCCGGCTCTGATACCACTGAAGGGTTCGCAGCATAGAAAACAAAAAATTTTCCTACGATGTGAACTATATACCAAGATCTATTTATACTAGATACAAACAACGGGCGGATGTATATCCGTAGAGAACATACCCTTGAAGACCGACAAAGTTTAACGAGTCCAAACTCGTGGTTGATGTGAGCGATCTCTTGCCGATCTCAAGATCGAGAGGAAGTCCTAGCGCCGCAAATCAGCCGCATCCGTGCTCGCACACGTTCGAGGCACCGAGCAACATCCGCCTCGCTCCAGCGATGCAGCGGAAGCACAACTCTTTCTTGCCGAAAAGCCACGGAACATGTATCTCGCTAGTCCGAGACCATGGGGATAAATTCTAGAGGGAGAGAGATCCTTCACGAGGAGGTGTGAGTGAGAAGTGAGAGGAGGGCTCCTTTATAGGAGGGGGGGAACCCCAAGGGGTGGCTTCGCATGGGGGCTGCCCCTTGCCCTCCCTCTTCATGTGGGTGGACACTCCACTCACAAAACTCCTCCAAATTCCTCCACTCAAAATCCCACTCAAAGATCCCATTAAATTTCCACCAAATTTAATGCAAACTCTCATTAAATAAAACTCTTTTATTTTATTCAGAATTTTGTCAATTACTTTAATGACAAAAATTCACAAATAACCCCTTGCTAGAATTCTATTTCACATGCATAACCACTCTATGCAATTTCACCCGAAAACCTGTTTTGTATCTAGTGAAATAAATTCCTGCTTGTTTATTCTTTCGGCATGAAACTTTTGCTCCAATTGGATGTCGGTGTCTCTTAAGTGTGTCACCCTACGGTTCGTGAATAATGCGGACATGATCGAGACCCCTCTCGATCAATAATCGAGCGGGATCCGAGACCCATACCGACTCCCACACATTCAACGATGACTTTCTTATGATCGCTGGAACCTTTTACGCTAGTATCTTAATCCCTTTGTCTCACGATATATTACATGTCCGAGATTCGATCATCGGTATCTCCATACCTAGTTTGATCTCGCATCGACATGCACTCTTTTCTCGTTCCCGTGATATAACATTCTAGTGATCAAAATCACTTGCTTGCAAGCTAATCAATGTGATATCACCGAGAGGGCCCAGTATATCTATCCGTCATCGGGATGAACAAATTCCACTCTCGATCCATGAGCCTCAACATAACACTTTATTAGTTCGAACCCATCTTTATAATCACCACATTACGGTGACGTTTGATGTTATCAAGAAACTCTTAGGTGTTAGTGATTGACATGATCTCATGGTCTAAGGATTAGGATCACTTCGTAAGTTGTTATAGCAATATAAACTCAATGACTTTGATCGTAATGCTATACTTCGGATGAATGTTCATCACATCATTACACTAATGTTGTGATCCCGTTATTAACAACATCCAATGTCCATGATCAGGAAACCTTGATCATCTTGTTAATCAACGAGCTAGTTTATAAGAGAGGCTTAACTAGGAACTTTCTGTTTGTTTATTAAACACACATGTATTAACGTTTCCGTATTAATACAATTATAGCATGCAAAATAAACATCTATCATATACTTGGAATACACATAATAAACAATTTATTATTGCCTCTCAGGGCATATTCCCTTCAGTCTCCCACTTGCACTAGAGACAATAATCTAGTTACATAGTGATATATCTAACACCCATTGAGTTCTGGTGTTGATCATGTTTTGCTCTAGGGAGAGTTTTAGTCAACGGATCTGCTACATTGAGATCCGTATGTACTTCTAAATCTTTATATCTCCATCCTTGACATGCTCATGGATGGAGTGAAACCGCGCTTAATATGCTTGGAATGCTTGTGAGACCTTGGCTCTTTGGCATTGGCAATGGCACCATTGTTGTCACAATAGATCACCATTGGGTCCAACGCTTGCCACAACTCCTAGTTCGGATATGAACTCCTTCATCCAAAGCTGCTTCCTGAGCTCAGCAAAGCAACATATTCGCCTCCGTTGTTGATCCCGCTACCACAGGTTGTTTGGAGCTCCTCCAACTAACGCTACGCCATTCATGAGAAATACGTATCCGGATTGAGACTTAGAGTCATCCGGATCGGTGTCAAAGCTAGCGTCGACATAACACTTAGCGACGAGCTCTTCTTCACCTCCGTATACAAGAAACATATCCTTAGTTCTTCGTAAGTACTTAAGGATATTCTTGACCGCTATCCGATGTTCAACACGGATCCGATTGGTACCTACTAGTCAAACTAATAGCGTGTGACACATCCGGTCTTGTACATAGCATGGCGTACATAATAGAGCCTATGGCTGAAGCATAGGGGACTTTGTCCATTATCTCTCTTTCTTCCTCCGAAGCCGGACTTTGAGTCTTACTCAATGTCTTGCCTTGCAACATAGGTAAGAACCCCTTCTTACTTCCATCCATTTTAAACTTCTTTAAAATCTTATCAAGGTATGTACTTTGCGATAGCCCTATTAGGCGCCTAGATCTATCTCTATAGATCTTTATGCCTAATATGTATGACGCTTCACCTAGGTCCTTCATTGAAAATTTCTTTGTTTAGATAACTTTTAACACTGTTTAAAGTTCTATATCATTTCGATCAATAATATGTCATCCACATATAATATCAGAAATGCCACATTGCTCCCACTCACTTTCTTGTAAATACAAGCTTCTCCATAAGTTTGGACAAATCCAAACTCTTTGATCACCTCATCAAAGCGGAGATTCCAACTTCGTGATGCTTGCTTCAATCCATAGATGGATCGTTGAAGCTTGCACACCTTGTTAGCATCCTTAGGATCGACAAAACCTTTGGTTGTATCATATACAACTCTTCTTCAATATTACCATTGAGAAACGCGGTTTTGACATCCATCTCGCCATATTTCATAATCGAAATATGCAATTGCTAACATAATCCTAACTGACTTTAGCATCGCTACGGAGAAAAAGTCTCATCGTAGTCAACTCCTTGAATTTGTCGAAACCCCTTGCGACAAGTCGAGCTTTATAGATGGTCACATTACCATCAGATCAGTTTTCCTTTTGAAAATCCATTTGTTCTCCACGGCCTTTCGGTCGGGGTAATTCCACCAAGTTCCAAACTTGATTTTCATACATGGATTCCATCTCGGATTTCATGGCTTCTAACCATTTGTTGGAATCCGGGCTCATCATCGCTTCTTCATACGTCGCAGGTCATTATTTTCATCAACCATGAAATTTATGACAGGATTTCCGTCAGGAGTCGGGGCTGCAGCGTCTGTTTGACTGCGAGGTTCGGTAGTACTCTCTTCGAGTTTCATGATCATTATCATTAGTTCCTTCTTCAGCGTGGAGCCAACTCCGGAGCGACTTCCGCGCCGCTACTCGCCATACTTTGAAGAGAAGGTTCCATAACCTCTTCGAGTTCTACCTTCCGACTACTCACACCTTTCGAGAAACTCTTTCTCTAGAAAGGATCCATTCTGGCAACAAAAACCTTGCCCTCGGATCTGTGATAGAAGGAATACCCAATAGTTTCTTTAGGGTATCCTATGAAGACGCATTTTCCGCTTTGGGTTCGAGTTTATCCGGTTGAAGTTTCTTCACATAAACATCGCAACCCCAAACTTTAAGAAATGACTTAGGTTTGTTTCAAACCACAATTCATACGGTGTCGTTTCAGCGGATTTAGATGGTGCCCGATTTAAAGTGAATGCAGCGGTTTCTAGTGCATAACCCCAAAATGACAATGGCAAGTCCGTCGAGACATCATAGATCGAACCATATCTAATAAAGTACGACATAACGTTCCGACACACCATTTCATTGTGGTGTTCCGGCAGGTGTGAGTTGTGAAACAATTCCACACTCTTTCATGTGAGTGCTAAACTCGTAACTTAGATACTCACCTCCACGGTCGTATAGAAATTTGATCTTTCTATTACGATGATTTTCAACTTCATTCAAATTCCTTGAACTTTTCAAAGGTTTCAGACTTGTGTTTCATCAAGTAGATATAACCGTATCTACTCAAATCATCCGTGAAAGTAACAAAATAACGATATCCACCTCGGCGACACACTCATTGGACCACATACATCGAATGTATGATTTCCAATAAATATCATGCCTGCTCCATTGAACCGAAAACGGCGTTCTAGTCATCTTGCCCATAAGGCATGGCTCACATGTATCAAATGATTCATAATCAAGTGATTCCAAAAGTCCATCCGAATGGAGCTTCTTCATGCTTAATGCCAATATGACCTAGACGGCAAGTGCCACATATATGGATATATCATCATTAAGTTTAATCCTTTTAGCATCAATATTATGAATATGTGTAACATTATCATCGAGATCCAACAGAAATAAACCATTCAACATTGGTGCATGACCATAAAAGATTTCATTCATATAAATGGAACAACCATTGTTCTCAGATTTGAATGAAAAACCACTTTGCATCAAACATGATCCAGATACAATGTTCATGCTCAGTGCACCAAATAAGCTTATTTAAGTTTATAACTAATCCCGACGGTAAGTGGAGAGGTAGCGTTCCGACTGCGATCACATCAACGTTTGATCCATTGCCGACACGCATCTTGACCTCACCCCTTGCTAGCGGTCGCCTGTTCCGCAGCCCCTGATTCGAGTTACAAATATTAGCAACTGAACCGGTATCAAATACCCAGGTGCTACTGCGAGCACTAGTCAAGTACACATCAATAACATGTATATCATATATACCTTTGTTTGCCTTGCCGGCCTTCTTGTCCGCCGATACTTGGGGCGATTCGCCCGATGGCGGTCCCTTACAATAGTAGCACTCATCGGACTTAGGTCCAACTCGGGTTTCTTTTCAGCGCTGCAACAGGCTTGCCGCCGCCTTACTTCCTTCCGCTTTTCCTTCTTGTCTTTCTTGAAACCAGTGTTCCTATTGATCATCAACACTTGATGTTCCTTTTGATCTCCACTTCGCAGTTTTAAGCATTGTAAGCTCGGGAGAGACTTCTTCATGCCTTGCATATTATAGTTCATCACGAAGTTCTTATAGCTAGGTGGCGTAGAACACGATGGATGCCTAAGTCAATGGGAATCGTTATTCCCAAGGACATAAGCTTATCGGCGTAACCCGACATCTTGAGTACATGCTCACTAACGGAGCAGTTCTCTTCCATCATGCAGCTAAAGAACTTTTCTGAAGCATTGTAGCTCTCTACAGAAGCATGTGTGTCGAAAATCATTTTCAACTCACCCATTGTATCAAAAGAATTGCCGTTTTAAACGCTTTGAAGTTCGGCTCTAGCCCATACAATATGCCGCAATGAACTAAGTTGTGGTCCTCCGACGAGTCGATAGACATTCTTCTCCTCGTCAGGGCATCGTCAAAGGTGGGGCCTAACGGCGCTTCTAGCACATATTGCTTTTGTGCAAGAGAGGAGAATCCTCAAATTCATGGCCCATTCAAGAAAGTTGCTACCGTTTGCTAGTTTCTCTTTCTCCATGAACGCATTGAAATTAAAATGTGGTGCCATCTACAACAGAATTTGTAAAGTTTAGACTAAGTGTATGATAGATTGAGTTCAACTAATCTATATTACGAATGAACTCCCACTCAAAGCGACATCCCTCGTGTCCTTTTGGTGATTACATGAACCAAATCCACTACACCAAGTCCGATCATCACGTGAGTCGGTATAGCTTCAAAGGCGAGCATCAAATGGGCATCATATCAACTATATGACTCATGCTTAACCTTTCGGTCTGTGTTCCGAGGCCATGTCTGTACATGCTAGGCTCGCCAAGTTAGAACCTTAGTATTTTGCGTGTGTAACTGTCTTACACCCGAAGTATGGTCGAGGATCCAAGTACACCCGATCATCACGTGATGTCTTGGAGCGACGAAAACATAATCGGTGCATACTAAAGGAAGAACACATTCTTATCTTGATATTTAAATGAGGGATCATCTTATTATGCTTAACAAAGCGCTAAACAAGCAATATAAGATGCAATCAAACATCATATGTTTATTAGTGAAATTATATGGTTCCCGCAGATGATCTCTATCATGTGCATCGTGGTATGATCACTATCATACCTATATGTGTAAATCCACAGTCTATGGGTTTTACACGCTATGTGTGTTGTAAGAGTATCATCTCATACTTCTACTTACAACACTACCATATCATAACACTAGCCCAGCAACAATCTAAACTAGACGCCTCTAATTTATCCATTGCAAGTTTTACGTGGCTGAGGGCTTTCGAGATAGAACCGTTCTTACCTACGAACATGAACCACAACGAGGATAATCAAATTGTTGACAACTCGCTTGCAAAATAGATATTGACTATAGTAGGAGAGACAGACACCCGCTAGCCACTTATGCAATCTAGTTGCATGTCAAGCGTGGAACAGGTCTCATGTGCGAGGACATGTAAAGTTTGTCCGGGCCGCTTCATCCCACTATGCCACCAATATCCAAAATCACAAGAAAGGAGCAACAACATGATCATCATCGCCCACATACTCATGTGTACTACCCGTAAAGTATCTACGCATAGATCCGGCTCTGATACCACTGAAGGGTTCGCAGCATAGAAAACAAAAATTTTCCTACGATGTGAACTAAATACCAAGATCTATTTATACTAGATACAAACAACGGGCGGATGTATATCCGTAGAGAACATACCCTTGAAGACCGACAAAGTTTAACGAGTCCAAACTCGTGGTTGATGTAGACGATCTCTTGCCGATCTCAAGATCGAGAGGAAGTCCTAGCGCCGCAAATCAGCATCGCATCCGTGCTCGCACACACGTTCGAGGCACCGAGCAACCTCCGCCTCCTCGCTCCAGCGATGGAGCGAAGCACAACTCTTTCTTGCCGAAAAGCCACCGGAACATGTATCTCGCTAGTCCGAGACCATGGGGATAAATTCTAGAGGGGAGAGAGATCCTTCACGAGGAGGTGTGAGTGAGAAGTGAGAGGAGGGGCCTTTTATAGGAGGAGGGGGAACCCCAAGGGGTGGCAGCGCATGGGGCTGCCCCTTGCCTCCCTCTTCATGTGGGTGGACACTCCACTCACAAAACTCCTCCAAATTCCTCCACTCAAAATCCCACTCAAAGATCCCATTAAATTTCCACCAAATTTAATGCAAACTCTCATTAAATAAAACTCTTTTATTTTATTCAGAATTTTGTCAATTACTTTAATGACAAACATTCACAATAACCCCTTGCTAGAATTCTATTTCACATGCATAACCACTTTATGCAATTTCACCAAAACCTGTTTGGTATCTAGTGAAATAAATTCGCGCTTGTTTATTCTTTCGGCATGAAACTTTTGCTCCAATTGGATGTCGGTGTCTCTTAAGTGTGTCACCCTACGGTTCGTGAATAATGCGGACATGATCGAGACCCTCTCGATCAATAATCGAAGCGGATCTGAGACCCATCTCGACTCCCACACATTCAACGATGACTTTCTTGTGATCGTCGGAACCTTTTATGCTAGTATCTTAATCCCTTTGTCTCACGATATATTACATGTCCGAGATTCGATCATCGGTATCTCCATACCTAGTTTGATCTCGTTACCGACATGCACTCTTTCTCGTTCCGTGATATAACATTCTAGTGATCAAAATCACTTGCTTGCAAGCTAATCAATGTGATATCACCGAGAGGGCCCAGAGTATATCTATCCGTCATCGGGATGAACAAATTCCACTCTCGATCCATGAGCCTCAACATAACACTTTATTAGTTCTGAACCCATCTTTATAATCACCGTTACGGTGTGACGTTTGATGTTATCAAGAAACTCTTCCGTGTTAGTGATTGACATGATCTCATGGTCTAAGGATTAGGATCACTTCGTAAGTTGTTATAGCAATATAAACTCAATGACTTTGATCGTAATGCTATACTTCGGATGAATGTTCATCACATCATTACACTAATGTTGTGATCCCGTTATTAACAACATCCAATGTCCATGATCAGGAAACCTTGATCATCTTGTTAATCAACGAGCTAGTTTATAAGAGAGGCTTAACTAGGAACTTTCTGTTTGTTTATTAAACACACATGTATTAACGTTTCCGTATTAATACAATTATAGCATGCAAAATAAACATCTATCATATACTTGGAATACACATAATAAACAATTTATTATTGCCTCTCAGGGCATATTCCCTTCATATTTGACATAAATGACCAGGATACTCATCATTTTCTCATTTTTATGTCCATGTTCGAGGGGTATTGCCCACAAGTTTGGGGTTCCGAGCGATTTACAAGGTCCATGAGACCTGCTCCATTTTTTAGAGTCATGACCAAAAACTTGGATTTTCTCGTTTTATGTCCATTTTCATAGGCTATTGCCCAAAATTTTAATGATCTGGGTGATTTACAAGGCCTGCGACCCTATATATGTTTGAGAGGCATGACAAAAAACTCATGGTTTTCACGTTTTATGTCTGTTTTCATGGGTTATTTCCCACAATTTTGATGATCCGAGGCGATTCACAAGGCCAATGAGATCTAGTACATGTTTGATAAGAATGAACCAAAACTCATCGTTTTTATGTTTTATGAGCATCTGAGATTATTTACATGCCTTGTGATATCCGGTACATTATTTAGAGCTCTGACCAAAAACTTGTAGTTTTCTTGTTTTATGGTCATTTTCATGGGCTATTGCCCATATTTTTTAGGTTTCGAGCTAATTTTCAAGGTCCATGAGACTTCGTATATGTTTGAGCAGCATGACCAAAAACTCATCATTTTCTCATTTTATGTCCGTTTTTATGGGCTATTCCCCACAATTTTTAGGTTTCGAGGCGATTTACAAGGTCCGTGAGACTTGGTACATGCTTGAGAGGCATGATCAAAAAACTCATCATTTTGCATCTGATGTATGTTTTTATGGGTTATTGCCCACAATGTTCAGGTTCTGGGGCGATTTACATGGTCCGCGAGACATGGTACATGTTTGATACACATGACCAAAAACTCGTCATTTTCTCATTTTATGTCCGTTTTTAGGGGCTATTTACCATAATTTTTAGGTTCCGGGGTAATTTAGAAGGTCCGTGAGACTTGAAATATGTTTGAGAGGCATGGCCAAAAACTCGTCGTTTAGCATTTGATGTCCGTTTTTATGGGCTATTGCCCACACTTTTTAGGTTCCGGTGCGACTTACAAGGTCCACGAGACTTGGTACATGTTTGAGAGGCATGACTAAAAACTCGTCATTTTGTCATTTTATCTCCGTTTTTATGGGCTATTGCCCATAGTTTTCAGGTTCTAGGCCATTTACATTTTCCATGAGACTTGGTAAATTATTGAGAGGCATGAACAAAATTATTTTTCTTGTTTTTTAGTTGTTCTCATGGGCTATTTCCCACAGTTTGGAGGTTTCGAGTGATTTAGAAGGTCCATGAGACTTCATACATGTTTAAGAGGCATGACCAAAAACTGGACATTTTCTCTTTTTAAGTCCATTTATGGGCTATTGCTCATAATTTTCAGGTTCAAGGGCAATTTACAAGGTCCATGAGACCTGTTACATATTTGAGAGGCATGAACACAAACTAGTTTTTTTTGCATTTTATGTCTGTTTTTGTGGGATGCCAACAATTTTTAGGTTCCAGGCGATACACGAGGCTCGTGAGACCTAAAACATGTTTGAGATAAATGACCACAAAACTCGTCATTTTCTCGTTTTATGTCCGTGTTCGTGGGGTATTCCCCATAATTTTGGAGTTCCGAGCGATTTTCAAGGTGCATGAAACCTGCTACATTTTTATAGGGATGACAAAAAATTCGTCTTTTTCGTCTTTTATGTCCATTTTCATTGGTTATTGCCCATAATTTTGATGATCTGGGTGATTTACAAGGCCCATACGACCCTATATATGTTTGAGAGGCATGACAAAAAACTTATCATTTTCACGTTTTATGTCTTTTTATGGGTTGCCCACAATTTGATCATCCGGTCCGATCCACAAGGCCCATGAGACCAAGTACTAGTTTGACAGGAATAACAAAAACTCATCGTTTTCACGTCCCACATTTTTGGAGCATCCAGGGTGATTTACATGCCTGTGAGATCCGGTACATTATTTAGAGGCGTGACTAAAAACTTGTCGTTTTCTTGTTTTATGGCCATTTTCATGGGCTATTGACCAAAATTTTCAGGTTTCGAGGTGATTTATAAGGTCCATGAGACTTCATACATGTTTGAGCGGCATGACCAAAAACTCATTATTTTCTCATTTTATATCCATTTTTATGGGCTGTTGTCCACAATTTTTAGGTTCCGAGGCGACTTAGAAGCTCCATGAGACTTGATACATGTTTGAGAAGCATGATAAAAAATCTCATCATTTTGCATTTGATATCCCTTTTTATGGGTTATTGCCCACAATTTTTAGGTTCTAGGGCGATTTACATGGTTCACGAGACATGCTACATGTTTGATAGGCATGACCAAAAACTCATCATTTTCTCATTTTATGTCCATTTTTGAGCTATTTCCACAATTTTCAGGTTTCGGGGCGAATTACCAGGTCCTTGAGACTAGGTACATGTTTTGAGAGGCGTGACCGAAAAACTCCCGGTTTTGCTTTTTTATCCGTTTTTATGGGCTATTCCCACAATTTTCAGGTTCCGGGGCGATTTAAAATGTCCGCGAGACTTGGTACATGTTTGAGAGGCATGACCAAAACTCATCATTTTTACGTTTTATATCCGTTTTTATGGGCTATTGCCCATAGTTTTCAGGTTCTAGGGAGATATACAAGGTCCGTAAGACTTGGTACATTATTGAGAGGAATGAGCAAAAACTTGTTGTTTTCTTATTTTATGGTTGTTTTCATGGGCTATTCCCCAAAGTTTTTTTTTGGTTTCGAGGAGATTTACAAGGTCCATGAGACTTCATACATGTTTGAGATGTATCACAAAAAACTCGACATTTTCTCATTTTATGTCCGTTTTGTGGGCTATTGCCAACAATTTTTAGGTTTTCAGGATGATTTACAAGGTCCATGAGACTTGGTATATGTTTGAGAGGCCTGAACAAAAACTCGTCGTTTTGCATTCTATGCCCCATTTTATGGCCTATTGCCCACATTTTTCAGGTTCGACTTCCCAGGACCGCGAGACTTTGTACATGTTTGAGAGGCATGATTAAAAACTCATCATTTTGTTGTTTTATTTCCGTTTTATGGGCTATTGCCGATTTACATGGTCCATGAGACTTCATACATGTTAATATGCATGACCAAAAACTCTACATTTTATCATTTTATGTTCGTTTTATGGGCTATTTCCCACAATTTTCAGCTTCCCGGGCAATTTACATGGTCCATAAGACCCGGTACATGTTTGAGAGGCATGAACAAAATCTCATATTTTTTTGTGTTTATGTCTGTTTTTGTGGGTTGCCAACAATTTTTAGGTTCCATGCGATACACAAGGATCGTGAGACACAAAACATGTTTGAGAGAAATAACCAGAAAATTCGTCATTTTCTCGTTCTATGCCCACAATTTTGGGGTTCCGAGCGATTTGCAAGTCCCATGAGACCTGCTTCATTTTTACAGGTATGACCAAAAACTGGTCTTTTCGTGTTTTATGTACATTTTCATGGGTTATTTCTCATAATTTTGATGATCTGGGTGATTTACAAAGCCCATGCGACCCTATATATGTTTGAGAGGCATGACAAAAAACTCATCATTTTCACGTTTTATGTCCATTTTTATGGGTTATTTCCCACAATTTTGACGACCCGGGCCAATTCACAAGGCCAATGAGACCTAGTACATATTTGACAGGAATAACCAAAACTCATCATTTTCATGTTTTATGTCCATTTTCATAGGCAATAGACCACAATTTTGAGCATCTGGGGTGATTAACAACCCTTGTGAGATCCGGTACATTATTTGAAAGCGTGACCAAAAACTTGTCGTCTTGTTTTATGGTCAATTTCATGGGCTATTCCCAATAGTTTTCAGGTTTCGAGGCGATCTACATGGTGGATGAGACTTCATACATGTTTGAGCGGCATGAACAAAAACTCATTAGTTTCGCATTTTATGTCCGTTTTATGGGCTATTTACCATAATTTTCAGGTTCTGAGGCGATTTACAAGGTCCATGAGACTTGGTACATGTTTGAGAGCCATGAACAAAAACTTCCCATTTTGAATTTCATGTCCATTTTTATGGGCTATTGCCCACAATTTCCAAGTTCCGGGCCGATTTATAAGGTCTGTGAGACTTGGTACAAATTTTAGAGGCATGACCAAAAACTCGTCATTTTCTCATTTATGGGCTATTGCCCACTATTTTCAGGTTCCAGGGCGAACTACAAGGTCTGTGCGATTTGGTAGATGTTTGAGAGGAATGATGAAAAAACTCATGGTTTTGTATTTTTTTTCATTTTTATGGGCTATTGCCCAGAATTTTCAGGTCCAGGGGCTATTTGCAAGGTTCGCTAGACTTGGTACATGTTTTATAGGCATGATAAAAACTCATCATTTTCTGTTTTATGTCCGTTTTTATGGGATATTGCCCAATATTTTCAGGTTCCGGAGCGATTTACAAGGTCTTTGAGACTTGCTACATAATTGAGAGGCATTAACAAAAACTTGTTATTTTCTTGTTTTATGGTTGTTTTCATGGGCTATTACCCACAGTTTTTAGGTCTCAAGGAGATTTACAAGGTCCATGAGACTTCGTACATGTTTAATAGGCATCACCAAAAACTCAACATTTTCTTATTTATGTACGTTATTATGGGCTATTGCCTACAATTTTCAGGTTTCAAGGCAATTTACAAGGTCCGTGTACATGTTTGAGGTTGGGGGCGACTTATCAGGTCCGCGAGACTTGGTACATGTTTGAGAGACATGACCAAAAAACTCATGGTTTTACATTGTTTTTCCCGTTTTATGGGCTATTGCCCACAATATTCAGGTTCCAGGGCAATTACAAGGTTCGCGAGAGTTGGTACATGTTGCAGATGAATGACGAAAAACTCATCATTTTCCATTTTATGTCTGTTTTTATGGGCTATTCCCAATAGTTTTCAGGTTCCGAAGCGATTTACAAGGTCCATGAGACTTCATACATGTTTGAGCGGCATGAACAAAAACTCATCATTTTCGCATTTTATGTCCGTTTTATGTGCTACTTATGACAATTTTCAGGTTCTGTGGCGATTTACAAGGTCCATGAGACTTGGTACATGTTTGATAGCCATGACCAAAAACTTCCCGTTTTGCATTTTATGTCCATTTTTATGGGCTATTGCCCACAATTTCCAGGTTTCGACCCGTTTTATGAGGTCCGCGAGACTTGGAACATATTTGAGAGGCATGACCAAAAAATCGTCATTTTCTCATTTTATGTCCATTTTTATGGGCTATAGCCCACTATTTTCAGGTTCCAGGGCGAATTACATGGTCCGTGCGACTTCGTATATGTTTGAGAGGAATGCCCAAAAAACTCATTGTTTTGTATTTTTTTATGTTTTATGGGCTATTGCCCAGAATTTTCAGGTTTAGGGGCGATTTATAAGGTTCGCGAGACTTGGTACATGTTCTATAGGCATGACCAAAAACTCATCATTTTTTGTTTTATGTCCGTTTTTATGGGCTATTGCCCATACTTTTCATGTTCCTAGCGATTTACAAGGTCTTTGAGATCGACTTGCTACATTATTGAGAGTCATGAACAAAAACTTGTTGTTTTCTTGTTTTATGGTTGGTTTCATGGGCTATTCCCAGAGTTTTCAGGTTTCGAGGCGATTTTCAACGTCCATGAGACTCCGTACATGTTTGAGAGGCATCACCAAAAACTTGACATTTTCTTATTTTATGTCTGTTTTATGGGCTATTGCCCACAATATTCAGTTTTCAGGGTGATTTACATGGTCCATAAAACTTGGTATATGTTTGAGAGGCATGACCAAAAAACTCATCATTTTGCATTTTATGACCATTTTTATAGGCTATTGCCCACCCTTTTCTCGTTCCAGGGGGACTTACAAGGTCCGCGAGACTTGGTACGTGTTTGAGAGGCATGACTAAAAATTCGTCATTTTTGCGTTTCATGTCCGTTTTTATGGGCTATTGCCCACAAATTTTAGGTTCCAGGTCTAATGACAAGGTCCGTGAGACTTGGTACATGTTTTAGAGGCATGACGAAAAAACTCATAGTATCGATGTTTTTCCATTTTTATTGGCTATTGCCCACAATTTTCAGGTTCCGAATAGGTTTACATGGTTCACGAAACTTGGTACATGCTGTAGACTCATGAAGAAAAACTCATCATTTTTCTGTTTTATGTCCTTTTTATGGATTATTGCCCATAGTTTTCAGGTTCCGGGGCGATTTACAAGGTCCATAAAACTTGCTACATTATTGAGAGGCAAGAATAAAAACTTGTTGTTTTCTTGTTTTATGGTTTTTTTAATGGGCTATTCCCCATAGTTATAGGGTTTCGAGGCGATTTACAAGGTCCATGAGAATCTCTACATGGTTGAGAGGCGTCACTAAAAACTCGAGATTTTGTCATTTCGTGTCCTATCTATGGGCTATTGCCCACAATATTCAGGTTTCGAGGCGATTTATAAGGTTTATAAGACTTGGTCTATGTGTGAGAGGCATGAAAAAAAATCATCGTTTTACATTTTATGACCGTTTTTATAGGCTATTGCCTACACTTTTCTGGTTTCGGGGCGACTTAAAAGGTCCACGAGACTTGGTACATGTTTGAGAGGCATGACGAAAAACTCGTCATTTTTACGTTTTATGTCCATTTTTATGGGCTATTGCCCACAATTTTCAGGTTCTAGGTCGAATTACATGGTCTGTTAGACTTGGTACAGGTTTGAGAGGCATGACCAAAAATCCCATGGTTTTGCATTTGTTTTTCCGTTTTATGGGCTATTGCCAACAATTTTTAGGTTCCGGGGCGATTTACAAAGTTTGCGAGACTTGGTACATGCTGTAGAGACATGACCAAAAACTCATCATTTTCCGCTTTCTGTCCGTTTTTATGAGCTATTTCCCGTTTTTATGACCATAGTTTTCAGGTTCCTGATTCAATAATAAGTTCAGATCTGAGATCATGGCACTCGGGCCCTAGTGACAAGCATTAAGCACAACAAGTTGCAACAAATTCAAATAGCACAAGAGATACTAGGCACTATGCCCTAACAATCATATTCGATTACATGATAGAACTCATCCAATCCCTACCATCCCCAAGCCTACAGCGGGGGATTACTCACTCATGGATGAGGGAAACATCGGTGGTTGATGGAGATGCGTTGGTAATGATGATGGAGATGATCCTCTCAAAATTCCCCGTCCCGGCAGGGTGCCAGAACGGAGTTTCTGGATCCGAATCTTGGTTTCTGGTGGCGATGACGGAGCGGAACTCTTTCTAGAAAACTATCGAACCCCCCTCGGTTTTTAGGTCGAAAGGCAACTTATAGGCGCAGAGGGAGGCCGAGGAGCTGCCTGGGGAGGCTGCACCCCCTCCAGGCGGGACTAGTGGTGGGCCCGCGCCTGGGGTGGGTTTGGCCCCCCCAGGCCCCCTCTCCGTCTCTCCTTCTAGCTCCATGGATATTCTGGTGAAATATAGTTTTTGGCATATTTTTTGGGATTTTCCTGATAGTTGATTTTCTGCACAAAAACAAGACACCAAGGTAATTCTTCTGAAAACAGCGTTAGTACATGTTAGTTGTATCCAAATCACACAAGTTTAGAGGAGAAACAATAGCAAAGTGTTCGAGAAAGTAGATACGTTTTGGACGTATCAACTCCCCCCAAGATTAGCTTATTGCTTGTCCTCAAGCAATTCTATTGAAAACTGAGTGCGATAAAAGAACTTTCACGAACACAATGCTTCATATGATGGAAATATTCTCAGCACATGAGTAGATGCTTAGACAATTCATAATAAGAAGTATGCAACTAAGTCTACTCAAAAGTCATTGCAAGCTATGAAGAGAAACCAACTCAAGAATAATAAGTAGCATGAAACATAAACATAAGCAACATTGCAATGCTCATAATAAGGTATGATAAAGTGGTATCTCGTTTGCCTTTGTTTTAAGAGCACAATATAAATGCCAAGGCACCTCTGAAGTTCAAGTGAAGACTAGAGATAAAGATATCAGAGATACAAGCATCAAAGTCATGACATAATTAACCAAGTTTTGAGGCAAACACAAGAATGGCAACTATGCTCTCAAGAAGGTGCTCATAGAATAGGTGGTGACTCAAAAAGGTTGTGAAAATGGTTTTGAAAGGTTTGAAAGGCTTCCAAATGCTGAAAGGAAGGTACTCATTAGCTTTGAGCTCTCATTGCCCCTATCATAAGCATCTTTATGTGGTTAAGGTGAAAGTGAGGTACACTCTGAATTATATGCTTGACAGACCATAGACTGGAAATCTCGAGTCCCTTGAGTGCGAGGGCCACTCCGCATACTACTCAACTTTGGGTCCAGGCAAGTTCTTGTCATTGTAAGTATTTGCATATCATCGAGAACCGCCAACGGGGTACCCCTTGCATATGGTACATGGGCTTTCCCATAACCAAAATGACAAGGCAAGCAGACAATGAGCATCTCAGTAATCTTTTTATTTACTATATGCATAGTTTTTTATTGAGGATGCTTCATAGTAGACTCACAAGTCCCCCTTTCATTTCGCATCGTTGACATCCGCAAACAAAAGAGCAAAGTATCAACTAGATATGAATATATCTAAAAGGTGTTGAAAGCGTTCCCCGTGATATCACGATTTTGCTGACTCCCAACATATAATTTGCAAGCATATAACTTTCATGGACTAGTCACAATGGTTTAGGATTATTAAGTGCACAGAATAAAGTGTGCCATCAAGTTCGTGAGAGCTTTACTAACTAACTTTCTCAACACAGACAAACATTTTATTTTGGAAGAAAACACGGCATATAGAATATGCACTGAAATAGCAAATGATGCTAATAGGTAGTTATGGTGGACATAGCTGGCAATATTGTTTTTGGGGAGTTGGGAGCATAGGTAGAGCACATACTCACTACAAGTGAAGGCTAGCAGTAGAAAGGGAGTGCTAACGAGAGAGCAATAGCTGCCATAATCGTGCTTGCAACAAAACATGACTAATTATGGCATGAAAGTGATACAAGAACTCTGAGGCAAAATAAATCGTCGAGGATTAGTGACTATTGATTATTCATGTGCATGCGTGAGCATGTGCCAAGTCGATTCACATGAACAGTCAGAGGAGGATACCACAATATCATACCAAAGTATGAATAAAACAATGCAAGCAAACATTCATATGACATGCTACAAACTATTAGCAAGCTAGAGATAATCATAGACAAGCAAGAACTACTAAGCATCCATAATGACATACACCTTACACAAAGAGGCTAAGCATGCTCACAATGATGAGTATATGTACAAAAATGAAACAAATAGAGTTCGTTACCAGCCTCTTACCACTCCTCGAGTTGTCTTAATCTTCATTATTGCTCTTCACTTGTGTGAGTTGAATGATAACATGAAACCAAAATCCACTAAGAGCGGCTGAACCCTGCAAAGAACTCACAAAACCAAAGAAGAACAACAAATATTTTCGATGTTTTCGTTTTTTTAGAAACAAGCAAACAAAGAAAAACCAAGCAAACAAAACAAAGCAAACAAAGCAAAATCTTTTTGGATTTTTATTTTAAGGCAAACCAAAGCAGAAAGCAAAGAAACAAACCAAGAGAAACAATGAAAATATTTTTGGTATTTTTGTGTTTTTGAGAAAGAAGCAACAAGAACCAAAAAGAAACTGAAAACAATGGATATACAAAGAACCGACCGAACATGATATATATATATATGAGTGTGATGTCGGTATACCCCCCGCCAAGCTTACGCTTTTGGCCTAAGTGGGGCTCAATAGCGCGGGTAGTAACCCCATGCTGGTGGGTCATCATAGGAATGATCATAGGCAGGCGCCTATGATGGAGAAGAAGACGCGCCCCAATCAAATGAGGGTTGCTGGTATGAAGACTCTCCCAAGTTGGAGGGCTGAACCGAATTGTCTTTGTCATCCTCTTCAACATTCTCTTCTTGCTAGTAGAGTTCCCCCACATATGTGTCAACCTCCTCCTCCGTAAGCGACCATCCTTGCCTTATATCAAAATTAAACAAAGCAGGTGCAGGCAAATAAACTATTTTCTCAGTCCTACCCTTTCTCCGTCCTTGGGCAAAATACAATTCATACGGTAGACTTCTTATGTTAGCCCCCAAAGAAACAAAACCATGTTGAACCTTGGATTCAATATCAAGCCTCTCTATGGGAAAACGAAAATCTGAATAGTGAGGCTCTAAACCATGGAAAGCTAGCAACTTAGAAGCAATGAGACCTCCACAAATTCCACCCTTCTCACGGTTAGTGGTGAGACGGTGAGCTATCAGAGCACCCAGGCTATAAGATCTATTCCTATTCAGAGCAGCTGCAATAAAAGCTAGATCAAAAGAAGACAACTTTCTAGCAATGTTTCTAGCAAGAACACACTTGGTAATGAAATAGGCAAAGTATCTAATAGCTGGGAGCTAAATGTTCCAAATTTTACCACTTTCCTTTGAGAAGTCGAAACCCTAGCAAATCTCAGTATACAAATCAATAAGTGACTTGGGCCTTTCCTTGATCTTCTCGTAAGATCCCCACTGAGGTACTCTAATGGCTGCACAGAAAATAGCAAGAGGCAGGTCGACAGATATATTATATATTTTGTAATGGACCATGGGATTAGAAGTTGACCAAGTGAACCAGAAGTCCTGCACAAAAGCCATGGTTAGCTTAACATATTGGAATGGTTCACCTTCAACAAATTGTTTTAGCCCTGCATTTGTAACCATAGTTTGGAAATCTTGGAGGATTCCCGCAGGTCTGATAAATTCATGACATGGATATATGGAAGGAAAAACTGCCTCCTCACGATGAACCTTCATTGGCTCATGCACCATCAAGTCATATTGGTTCAGTGGATAAGCACTCATCTTCCTTGCTGAAATTTTTAGACAACCATCAAACCAAGTGATTTCTAAGTTGATAAATGATGAGCAACCACTATAGGAACTTGCTAGAGGACTACACATGCATCAAAATAAAGTTTCTAAGCATAGAACAAGCATGCAAGCTCAAACAACCTGACACCTATAGCAGCAAAATACTCAAAATACAATCTACCAATCACAAATCTATTTCGACAAGTGGAGGAGGCACATACCAAGGAGCAATCCCTCCAAAAATCAGCACTTGAGATGGGATGAACAAGGAGATCAAAATCTCGAGTAAGAACAACAAGAACTCGAGCTTGAACAAGATTTTCGGTGTTTTTCGGGAGAGAGAAAGAAGATGACTTTGAGGAGGCAGCCTGGAGGGGCCCAGGTGGGCCAGAGCCCCCTAGGCACCATCCCCTGGTAGGCCGCGCCTACCATGGGTGTGGTGGCCTGGGGTGTCCCCTGGGTCACTTCAGGTACCTCTCTGCCCCTTTTTTTGAGTTGAATTTTCTGGGATTTTTTGGGAACTTTATTTTGGCCAATTTTCATGGTATGAAAATTGATTTTCTCGCAGAAACAGTTTTTACAAAAGAAGCAAAATCAAACCAAAAGCCAAACTACAGGAGCTCTAAGAAACTCAAACAAACAAACAACTAACAAAACTAAAACTAAAGCAAATACTAGGAAGGAGAAAAATAAAAGAAAGAAAGAATAACCACAATCAGAACATTATTTTGTTCATTGAAATCCTTTTGTTAACAATGTTGATCAAGTCTTTTTACCAAAACAATCTTATATGAAGCAAAAAAAATTATTCCACCAAGTGATTATGTTACCTCAAGCTTGATAGCAATGGTCCCAATCATAATAGTTTTTAAATTTTCTTGTGGAATGGGACAATATATTTCTCCAACCTTGATGCTCTCAATATTTTCAATGGAATTCAGGCAATATCTCTTAGCAACCTTCTTGGGGAAATAGAAAGTGTGCTCTTTGTCATTAATATTGAATGTTACTTTTCCTTGATTACAATTGATGACAGCACCTGCAGTATTAAGAAAAGGTCTTCCAAGAATAATAGACATATTATCATCTTCAGGCATTTCAAGCACAACAAAATCAGTTAAAACCATGCAATTATGAGCTACTTGAACAGGAACATCCTCACATATACCAATAGGAACAGTAGTTGACTTATCAGCCATTTGCAAAGATATATCAGTTGGTATCAACTTTTCTAGCCGGAGTCTCTTATAGAGAGAAAAATGCATAACACTAACTCCAGCTCCCAAATCACATAAAGCAATTCTAACATAATTATTCTTAATAGAGCAAGGAATAGTTGGTATACCTGGATCACCAAGTTTCTTTGGAACCTTACCATTGAAGGAGTAATTAGCAAGCAAAGTAGAAATCTCCTCATTAGGAATCTTCCTTTTATTATAGATAATATCCTTCATATACTTTGAATAAGGAGGCAACTTAATAGCATCAGTGAAAATAATTTGCAAAAATAAATGTTTCATCCACTCACAAAACTTGTTATAGTATTCTTCCTCCTTTGACTTGTGTTTCTTACCTGGAAAACGCATAGGTTTTTGCACCCAAGGTTCTCTCTCTTTACCATGTTTATTAGCAATGAAATCTTCCTTTGTGTACCTAGTGTTCTTAATGTGCTTCTTAGGTTCTTACTCAATTTCTCCCACAGGAGCATCATTTTTATCATTACCACTCTCAGTTTCAGCATCAAAGACAAATATACTATTAGGATCTACAGCAGGTTCAAGTGGTTCCTCAACTATTTTATGTTTCTTTTTCTTTCTCTTACGAGGACTACCACTATCTTCAACTTGTTGGGAATCATGTTCTATTCTTTTAGGGTGTCCTTCAGGATATAAAGGATCTTAAGTAGCCATACCACTCCTAGTTCTAATTCCATAAGCATGTTTATCTCCTGAAGCATTAACTAACATATCCTTTTGTACCTTAACAAGTTGATCAAGTTGGGTTTGAACCATTTGAAAGTGTTTACAAAGTATTTTAATATCATAAGAAGTTCTTTCCACAATATCTTTCAACTCATTGATAGCTCTAGAGTTTTCCAATAAATGTTTCTGAACTTGTTTATTAAAATTACCTTGCTTAACAATAAAAATGTCAATTTCCTCTAAGCATTGAATAGGAGGCTTACTATAGGGAATATCACCTTCATCAAAGTGTTGGAGAGAGTGTACCTCAATAGTAGATGAGCGGGGAATCGGCTTGCATAATTCTTCTATAGGAGGTAGATTCTTCGCATCTTCAGCTCTAATACCTTTCTCCTTTAGACACTTCTTAGCTTCCTTCATCACTTCATCATTTAATGCAATAATTCCTCTCTTCTTTGGTGTTGGTGTTGGTGTTGGAATTTGTTCAGGAACATCTGGTTCAGGAGTAATAGGCTCAGGTTTATTCAGCTCAGTTGAAGTCCAATCATCATAATTCTTGCTTATCTTAGCCATTAATTCTTCAGCATATGTAGTAGTTCTTTTCCTGAAAACACAATCAGCAAAGCTATCTAGGTAGGTCCTAGAATCATCAGTTAGTCCATTATAATAAATATCAAGCAAATCATTCTTAGGTAATGGACATCCAGGATATGCATGAATCAAGGCACATAACCTTGTCCATGACTCAGGCAATTTATCTTCTTCTCCCTGTTTCAAATCAAAAAGTCTTTGCAAAGCAGCATGTCTAGCACTGGGAGGAAAATATTTCTGGAAGAAATAAGAAATCAAACAATCAGGGCTATCAATGGAACCAGGAGGTAATCTATTAAACCAAGCCCTAGCTTCTCCTTTTAGTGAAAAAGGGAAGATCTTAGCATCAAAGTACTTGTGCATCTTAGAATCATCAGAGAATAAAGCACTCATAGTAGAAAGCTCATTCATATGAGCCACAACACTCTCATTTTCAGTCCCACAGAAAGGTTCTTTCTCAACAATATCTAAATAAGACAAATCAAGAGAGAAATCATAATCTTTATTTTTAATATCTGTGGGAGAAGTAGCAAACTTAGGATCAGAGGACAACTTAGGAATAATAGTACGTCTAGCAAGGAGACTCTTAATAGCACTAGTACCATGTGTGTTTCGACACTCTTAAACAAAATCATCAGTGAGATCAATGTAACCATCATTAATATCATAATTCTCACTAGACTCAGGTGTAACAGTGTCTTCACTAGGAGTTTCGGTATTTCCTAGACTAGCCATAGTAGCATCTAGAAAAGGACCTAATAAACCACTCGCATCAAGCACAGTAGAAGTAACATGATGAGTATCAAAGGACGTTTCAGATTCAGCAGTAGTAGCAGTGTGTGTAGCATGAGCATGTGGTGGTGGTGTGGCAAGCTTACTTATAACAGACGGTGAATCAAGAGCAGCAGAGGTGTTTAGGACTGTATCTCATCTTGTAGTGGATGGTAAAATAGGGAACTTTCCAGAATGAGTTTTCCCCATGATGAAAGGAGTAGAAGTGAACAATAATAGATCCAAGTGAACTTACAAATAAAGCTATGCTCCCCGGCAACGGCGCCAGAAAATAGTCTTGATGACCCACAAGTGTAGGGGATCGCAATAGTCTTCACGGGTAGTATTACCCAATTTATTGATTCGACACAAGGATAGCCACAGAATACTTGCAAGCCTTAACAACTAAGTTGTGAGTTCAAGAAGACTGAAATAGTTCTTGCTCACAGAAGTTTATCAGTAGCAACAGTTTGGTAGTAGCAACAGCAGCAGTAACAACAACAATGAAATAAGAGCAATAGTAACAGTAACGGTAACCGTAGGATTCGAGTGCGGTAGGCATAGGGATGGTAGACGGGCGTTGCATAGACGAGTCTAAACATGTAATTTCAAGATCTAGGGCATTGCAGATAAATAATAACAAGCATCCAAGTACTAAACAATCCTAGGCATATGCTCCAAATATAGTCATACGTGCTCGCAATGAGAACTTGCACAACATCTTTTGTCCAGCCAGCCCGTGGCAACAGGGCCTCTAGGGAACTACTGGCAATTAATGTGCTCCTTTTAATAGAGGACCGGAGCAAAGCATTAACACTCCGTGAACACATGTGATCCTCACACCACAGCCATCCCCTACGGTTGTCCCAATTATTGTCACTTTGGGGACTTTGGATCCAGACAATGATATGTGTACACAAATTGCAGATAAGATCACAAACAATACTATCATAATGATTCAATAATAAGTTCAGATCTGAGATCATGGCACTCAGGCCCTAGTGACAAGCATTAAGCACAACAAGTTGCAACAAAGTCAAATAGCACAAGAGATACTAGGCACTATGCCCTAACAATCATATTCGATTACATGATATAACTCATCCAATCCCTACCATCCCCAAGCCTACGTCGGGGGATTACTCACTCATGGATGAGGGAAACATCGGTGGTTGATGGAGATGCGTTGGTGATGACGATGTCAATGATACTCTCCAAATTCCCCGTCCCAGCAGGGTTCCAGAACGGAGTTTCTGGATCCGAATCTTGGTTTCTGGTGGCGGCGGCGGAGCGGAACTCTTTTTGGAAAACTATCGAACCCCCCTCAGTTTTTAGGTCGAAAGCCAACTTATAGGCGCAGAGGGAGGACGAGGAGCTGCCTGGGGAGGCTGCACCCCCTTCAGGCGCGACCAGTGGTGGGCCCATGCCTGGGGTGGGTCTGGCCCCCTAGGCCCCCTCTCCGTCTATCCTTCTTCCTCCGGGGATCTTCTGGTGAAATATAGTTTTTGGCATATTTTCCGGGATTTTTCCTGATAGTTGATTTTCTGTACAAAAACAAGACACTAAGGTTATTCTCTAAAAACAACGTTAGTCCGTGTTAGTTGTATCCAAATCACACAAGTTTAGAGGAGAAACAATAGCAAAGTGTTCGAGAGAGTAGATACGTTTTGGACGTATCAGTGGGTAGGTATTCATGATCTCGAGATTAAGAATATAGCCCTGATTAGTAAATGGCTCTTCAAGTTATTAACTAAAGAAGGGATATGGCAAACACTTATCAAAAGAAAGTATGTTGGTTCAAAAGTATTATCCCAAATGGTTTGGAAACCTAGTGATTCTCACTTTTGGGCTGGACTAATGGCGTCAAAGAAACACTTTCTTCGCTTTGGAACTTTCTCTATTAATAATTGGTCCCATGTGAGGTTTTGGGAGGATAAATGGCTAGGTAGTGCTACCCTCCAAGAACAATATCATGCTTTGTATTCCATTGTCCATTATAAGGAGGTAACGATCGCCACGGTGCTAGAATCGTTTCCCAAGATATAACCTTCGAAGAAGTCGGTAGGTGGTAGACTCGACGCTTGGGTCAGTTTGCTACATCGTTTGTCGCATGTTCAATTGTCAGAGGAGCCAGATGAATCCCGATGGAATATAACTAATGATGGATGTTATTCTGTTAGCTCTTTATACAATGCTTTAGCTCAGCCTGCTATACCAGTTTTAGATAATAGAATGATCTGGAAGATGAAGATACCATTGAATTTTTTTTGTCTGGTATCTACGAGGGGTTATTCTTACAAAAGACAACCTTATTAAGCGGAATTTTCATGGGAATCTTGGGTGTGTGTTTTGTCATCACGACTTGACAATCAAACATTTGTTTTTCCAATGTTATTTTGCACGATCTATATGGTCAGTCACCCAAGCAGCTTCTGGCTTGTATCCACCACGTAGTATTGCTAACATTTTCTGGAAGTGGTTACATGGTATTGATAACAAGTATATGGTTCTTCTTAGGGTCGAAGCGATTGCCATTATTTGGTCGCTATGGCTACGTAGAAATGATAAGGTTTTTAATGATATAAATTGTTCTCTTCTGCAGGTTATCTACAGGTGCACAAATACTCTTCGGGCTTGGTCGGCATTACACCGTGTGGAGTATCGCGACCTCTTTACGAAGGTGTGTGTGTGCGGTTGCAGGATACGGCACGGGACTTGTTTACCAATCATGGTTGGCAGCATAATCTTTGGATAGATCTGCACCTTAGGTCATATTACAATTTCTCATTTTGTTATGTAATATGTCTGGAACTTTTTATTTTATGTTGGATCTTATGGACTGGTGGCTGTGTGCATCCTAGTTATGCAAAGACCGGGTGTAATACTTACCTTGAGTAATAAAAGCGCCCTTTATCGAAAAAATATAAAGTGTGCTAACTCAGCGTTCACAAGCGTGCCAAGCCTCGATCTTGCTCCAAAACTTAAATTATTCTCCTAACACAGCTGGTATATAGCTTTTCTTTTCTCAAACACGCATCTACACTTGCACGCCCAAGATAAATCAAAATATTTTGCATAAAAAGCACTTGCAACCTTCTTCTGGATAGCACTCGGTGGCTGGATTGACGCCGCAACCTGGGCACATATGTGTACGCCCCAACTCTGTCTGGCACGCCGTCTTACAAGCCTCATCAGTACATGTGGATGATGCCAGAGGATAAAATAGATTTTGCACATGCCTTCTGCGTCTGTAAAGTTGAAACATCACATGATCACACCATGAAGAAAAAGGTACAATTAGGAAAACATCACACCATATAGACTATCAAAACACGAAACGTGACCACACGATGGTAAAATTGGTGGGTACCGGATGAAAGCATGGTGAATACGATGATCAAGAGCAACATCGGAATTGTGGACCTCCTAGCCATCTTAGTTAGATCCGGCACTGATCAATGCATGGGAAATGTTGTATATGGTTGGTTATCTAACATATGGTTGGTGGAATAGATCAATCTTTATAGGACATGTGACATCAATGCTCGTTATTAATGAAATATTCTATAGGATTTGAAGATTTTGAAAGACATCAATGTTAAGTATTACTGTAATAAATGGGGAATAATGTTTGAAGATCCTTTAAGGTTTTTCATGTTTTTCCATCTAACCAATGCTAATAAACTGAATGTCTTCCCTCATGAGGGAATATCAAGGAAATCTCTAACCAAGATCTCTGACTTTATCTTTTCTATGTAGCCTGGAACACAAATTATTTTGGATTGAAAATTTGAATTTTTTAGATTTTTTACAACTTTAGAACACATATTTTTGGATGTTCAAAACAAAGGTTTATATAGAGCACTGGTGTATACACTCACGCGTGAGTTAAGTTAGGACACATGAGCCTAAAATTAATGTATCATAAACAGGTGTTCTCTTATTTAACAAATCTGTATGTGTGTTGTACTGGCAAGCTTCTGCTAATTTAGTGACATGGTCCTGACTTTGACCCCCACAATTGCAATTATAGATTTTATTATTTGATCACTCACAAGTGGGCCTGCCTATACACGGGTCATTTTGCAAAAATCTCTAGAATGAGTTCACTACAAGTGGATGAATTCACTAAATTTACTGAAATCCGACTAAATTGGGCTGAAATACTCCTCGGATGCAAGTTGTAGGACTAGTTTTGCTCACTTTGCAAGATGTGGTACTAAACGCTCCAGCGGTGCAAGATGTAGGATTAAAATGTATATACCTCTTGGTTATGTTACCTGTGGATGGTGGAGGACATCAACCTTTATAGGCAATGTGACATGAATGCTCATTATTACTCTAACGTTCTATAAGATATGAGGATTTTCAATGACATCAATGAGAATAATTACCTTAATTGATGGAAATAAAAGATTCTAAGATTCTATTAGATTTTTAATGATTATTCCAACAAACCAAAGATAATCAATTGAATTAATATCCCAAGATAAGAAAATATCATTGGAAACTAATAAAACTTCTCGAAAATTAATTAGTTGACACTAGTGCAGAGAGGCTCATTGGTCCCGGTTGGTAAGGGGCTTTAGTCCCGGTTACCCAACCGGGACGGGGCAATCGGGACTAAAGCCCCAACCTTTAGTCCCGGTTGCCCCACCAACCGGGACAAATGGGGTACACGCGGCATCGTAGCGCGAGGGTGGAGCATTAGTCCCGGTTCGTAACAACCGACAATAACCTTCTGCCGCGCAGAGATTTGGCCATTTCCGTGCGGCGTAGAATTCATTTTGCACATTTTGTTGCCGCGCAGCATTTTCGCCACTTTTTGTGCCGCGGCAGAGAATTCATTTAGATTGTTTTATTGTTTATTTAGTGTTTTGCACTTATCAATGAAGGAACCGTTATATTACACAAGATCATCATGACAATATTACATTCGATACATGGATCGAGTGCATGCACTACATACAAAAGTTGCTCTTTTTACAATCCCTATTGTCTATATACAGCCGAATAGTATTCCCCTTTTGGGTTTAGGACTTCTGCATCCAAGAATCCCGCCAATTCTTCCTGAATTGCTCGTACGCGATCCTTTGGCAGAAGATCGTCCCGTAGACATTCGATCTGATTTAAAAAAGGAGTCAGCCTATATGAATGAAACTAAACACAATTTGATTGTAATTAAAAACTATAGAAATTTTTTATGTACGTGGAGTTGCTCTAAACTTCTGCCCTTCTCATCGCACGCCTGCTGGATGAACTCGCAAACATAGTATCCACATAGATTGTTACCTGGTCCCTGTGTCAGGCACTTTACGAGAACATAGTTCAATCAAAATAATAATCAAGCATGATAATAACTGTATCAAAACTAGAATCAAAGAGATGCGCGGAGATAGCTAGTGTTGCTTACATCTAGTGCTTCAAATGTAAGCTCCTCTTTCCAAACACCCCTAGCCTTGTTGGTGAACCGTTTCCAAGCGCTGCCCGGCGAAGAAAACGAATAAAAGAAGTTATTAATTACTTGATATCATAAAATTCACGAACGTTGCCGATATATTGTCGTAATGATTAGAATTACCACTGGAGGATCATCTACATGTCCTTCCACTGCTCAAGGGGTTTATGTTTCGAGTCCATGACTAGTACACGCCCTTTTTCAAGTTGAATGATTAACAAAATATAGTGGAAGCTGCTAATGCATAACTAATTAATTATATACTTAACATCGAGTAAGCGAAATAGAAAGTGTATAGAAGACAATAACACTCACCCGAAGTTGTAAGGAAAAAGTATTTCCCTTCTGGTTTCTTGAAACCTTAACGCGTGTACTATATTATCCTCCGTATCCTGGGGGCTTGTTTTGAGATTATCTTCATGAACCCAATATGGGTCAATGAAGCCAATGTCATAGATTTGTTCTCTGCTGCATTCGAGAATCTTCATTCTGCATATTACATTATGATTTTATACATGCAATAAACAAGGTGAGATAGCTGGAGACTAAATTAATTACGGAATTAGTACTTACAGACAATAGGCACTGATGATCGATTTGTCCAAGGCGTCTTGATTGAATAATTGAAATAGTTCATCAAATTCAATGGATATCATGTCATCCTTTTCTTTCCCATGATGCTTTTTTGTAACCCTCAGCACTATCCAGTTAGCCCCGGCCTTTGTGGCATGCATGTACCAGTTATGCAATCTTCGCATTTTTGTTGGAAGATTGTTTACCTCCTCAGGTTTGACGAGAGGTTTGCCGTACTGGTATGTGTATGCTACTTCACTCACGGGGATGTACTCTAACAGGGATAAGTACTGGGCAATACTCATACCTTGAGCAGCGGCAGCTCAGACAGTAACTACCGGATCATACCGCTCTTCGGCCCCACATTTTCTCGACCCCACATTGGTTTGGGAAATCACCTTGAGAGGGGCGCAAGACTGTTTTGCTTGTTCTCCGAGCTAGGCAACAGATTTCTTGCTTGCATCAGTACTACTCTTCGAGGCTTTTTGTGCCGCATGTGACTTGAGAATAGAAGGCTCATAGTCTGATGACAGCTTTGGCTCGGGTTGATGAAGAGTCTTTAGCATTTTCAACACTTTGGCTTTTTCTTCTTTGGTGCTGGGGAACTCTGGCTCTTTCGGCCGCCTCAGCTTAGCGAAAAACGCTGTCGTTTCCGCATCAACGATCGCCGCAGTCTCCTCTTCAGTACAGTCATAAGCTCTCTTGGGAGGAACCTTTGGTACTTTTGGAAGAGGCTCTTGTTTATGTTTCGGCGATCGCTTACCACAACGCAGAGTAGCGGTACGCTTACGCTTTTTATCCTGAGGCGCCGGCGATGGCTCCCGCGGCGATGGCTGCGCCGGAGATTGGTGAGGCGACGGAGCCGGGTGAGGTGACGGAGCCGGGTGAGGCGACGAAGACGGCTGCCGCGGCGGTGACGACCTCGCTGGAGACGGGTGAGGCGGCGGCGAAGATGGCCTTGGCGTGTGATTTCGAAGCACGATACATTCCTTTGGCCATAGAATGGTGACGTTTTTTGCGTCTCCCAGTACAGTCACATCCCCTTCACCTGCAGGATAGTCAAGATCCAAAACTTCAAAGGTGAGCATGATTTCATCCACCCCGACAACAGCGTAGCCCTCTGGAACCGGACGACAGTGGTAAGTTGGTGTGGGTCCAATTGGTAAGGCATAGCCGACCGCCACCTTCATTGATATGTTCACAACTTTGACATGTAGCTCGCAGTGTGTCATCTCTGTGATATCATCCACTGGGTAGCCAACAGGAGCCATCGTCGGTGCACCATCGTCATCGCCATTGTCATCACCCGGGACCTCGGTGGAAGCCACACTGCTTTTTCGATTATTCGATAGGCTGGTAGCATCGAATGCAGTGTGCTGCTGAGATGGGCCGGTAGTACTTTGCTCTTTAAGTGCATTAATTTCATCTTGTTGTTGCTTTATTCGTTCTTCAATTATACGCATTCACTCTTTTTGACTATCTGCTTCAACTTCCGCCCTGTCCTTTCTCCTCTGACGGCTTCTATCAGGATATTTCTTCCTCTCTTCGGGAAACCCAGTCCTCCATGGTAGGGATACTCTTGTGCCTCGTGTTCGTCCATCATGTTCCTTATTTCCAAGGGCGAGTGTGAGCTCATCATTCTCTCTATCGGGAATGAAGTCCCCATCTTTAACAGCATTTACTGCTTTTCTCATCCTCTCGATTGGCAAGGGGTCTTCTTTATGTCGTATGTTATATATACACATCCCTTCTGAGTCCAACGTGCCCCCATGCCCGTAAAACCAATTCCTTGCACGTTCTACCCAATAAATGCATCTGGGTGATCTTTTTAGCAGTTCATTCTCAAGTTTCTCCCACTTAGGAATGCCATACAGCCACCTTGCCCCATAGTATGGTGATACTTCTTGTTAGCGAGATTCACTTATTCATTGTAGACATTTTCTTAGCTTTCTCTGATGTCTTGTATTTCACAAACTCAGCCTGGAATGGTTTTATCTTCTTAAACTGAATATTCTTGAAATCAGGAGTCTTCTCTTTCACGACATATTCAAGGTGCAATCTTTTCTTCCAGTTGGTGAAACTGGGCCATCTTCTTCAAAGCCCACTCCCACGACCTTAGCCTCCATGGCTCTCCCATGTTCTAAGGCGTCCTCAACTGGATCCTCCGCATTTGGATCCAGCTCTATCTTCGGTAGTTTGAAATTAACCATGAGCCTCTTCCACAGTAAATCTTTGGCGTGGTTAGGGACAAATAAACACGTTCCCTCTTCTTCTGCATCAGTAGGCCTATTCAAATTTCGAATGGTGATCGGGATTAAGTCCCTAACGATTACTCCGCATTGTGCCACAAATTTGTTTGCGACAACTTCGGGAGCCGTCGGTTTGCCATCTTCAGCGACATCTTCGATGCTGAACCTCTCATGGTTTTCCAACTTTTTGGTTGGGCCTCGTCTGCTCTTTTCAGTAGATTTCTTCGATCCGGAGGGCTAAAAGAAGAAAGATCATCGTTACTATTTCTATATAGATAGCAGATTATTAATTAATGAATTAAATTATATTACATGCACCTCGCCGGAGCGGTCATCTTCTCGATCACACAAGGCATCGCCTTCTCCCTCGCGGAAGGCATCACCTTCAACCTCAAACAAGTCGTCTCTTTCGGCAAAAAGAGGATCACCCTCACCGGAGTTGTTCAGAAACGTCGATACATCTAAATTTTCTTCCCCGCGGATCACACCTTGGATCAACTCTTCCTTTTCTTCGTCTCTGTCGTGTGGGTCCATATTTTTTGCATAGGTGGAAAAACGGATAAGTCAAAGCAGCTAAGGCAGAATGTTAGGTACGGTGTTGAGAGATATAAACCCTAATTCGGAGAAACCCTAATATATACATACACAATAATAAAAATGAATTTATAATATCAGAAACCCTAATTCGTAGAAACCATCGGGCTCGGATCCTATCACGAAGAACCAATACCAAAAATAAAGGCGGCAATCAATCAACCCTCGGGTTCAGGATGCCCTGGCGAGGACACACAGGTAACCCTAGGTGCAACATCGATTCAACTGGGGTCTATGACAACTAATATCATGGCTAAGCATCTACAATGCGATGGCTATCAAGAAATCTTCGATCTTCGATGGTGTTGACCTCGGTCTTTGATCTCGATCTCGTATTCTACCGCGAAGAACCGAACGCCTAGCTTGTTCAACACATGGCATCGATGCAATGCTCAAGCAAGTATGATGATATGACAAGTTAATTTGCATTGGAATGTAACCCTAAGACATGCTCGACGATTTAATCGGGGTTCCGAGGGTGAAAACCCTAACTCGGGGAAAATCCGGAACATATGAGAGGGTTCCATTTGTTCTTCTAATTATACTTGTCATTTAAGTTGTTGAACAATGCATGATTATAGGTTAAATAGATAGGTTTCATTTTTTTGAACAATTTGAAATATTATTTGTATTTTTCTGACTTATAAACAATAAGTTATTGATTTTACAATATTAAATCATTTTCTGGAATTAAAAAAAAGGCAAATAGTTTTTACACCGGGGCGACCCCTAGCCAGTGAGACTGATAGAAGGGCCCCAGTGCCAACTCAGCCTCCACGCATACAGATCATTTTTATACCACAGAGGAGCCTACCCACTGAGGCTGACTGATGGGCCCTAGGGCACATCAGCTGGCACGCGAGTAAGGTGACGCACGAGTGACGTCAGCACGACCTCACGCTGGCGGTGAGCTCCCAGGCAGCGGCAGCGGGCACGCCTGGACACGCGGATGGGCGCGTTAGAGAGAGAGCGATGCAGGGAGCAAGAGAGTGGCGACGCCGCTCCTTCTTGGTCACCGGAGCGTCGCCTCCGTCGAGCTCGAGCGGCGTCGGGCACACGCGGGGAGAATAGTACAGGAGGAGAGGGATAGAAAAGAAACACGTGAGGATCGGCAGCTCACCAGAACACGACAGAGGTGGTGGCGAGGCCGGGCGAGCTCGGGAGACGGAATCGAGGAGATGATGGCGGACGAGCTTCAATCCAGGCGATTGAGGTCACGCGCGAGGGGGAAAAGTAGCCGGGGCGCACGCGGACGGAGGCAGCGATGGTGGCGGATGGAACGCGTGGGTGGCGACGAGCTCGGGCAGCCTGCCGGCGTCGGGAGCGGTTCCTGTGCGCGCGTCGCTGAGAAGCAGTGAAGTTAGATGGGAAAGAAGAAGAGGAGGCACATGAGTTATAAACGAAGGGCCTCATACGTCCGGTTGGAGCCACCAACCGGACGTATAGTCCTATTTTTTCATCAGCCCAAGGCGTAGAGTCTTTAGTCCGGTTGGTGGCACCAACCGGGAAATATGACCTTGTTTTCAAAAAAATTCAGCAATTTTCTCTCTGTTTCCCGCCTTATTTTTTATTTTGGGGTTTAAATTTGTATTTTTTTTAAATGATAACTACTTTGGAATTTAGAAAAACTTTAAACATAAAAGGTTTTGAATTTGAATAACTAATTCAAAACCAATTTCTTTTTTTAAAAATAATTAATGTAACCATTTAAAATATGAACCATTTAAATTTAATAATGAATTAACTTATATTTTTTGAATATTAATTTGGAATTTAGAAAAACTTTAAACATAAAAAGTGTTTGAATTTGAATAACTAATTCAAAACCATTTCTATTTTTAATAAATAATTAATGTAACCATTTAAACTATGAACCATTTAAAATTAATAATGAATTAACTTATATTTTTTGAATATTAATTTGGAATTTAGAAAAACTTTAAACATAAAAAGTGCCTGGATTTGAATAACTAATTCAAAACCATTTAATGTAACCATTTAAACTATGAACCATTTAAAATTAATAATGAATTAACTTATATTTTTTGAATATTAATTTGGAATTTAGAAAAACTTTAAACATAAAAAGTGTGTGGATTTGAATAAATAATTCAAAACCATTTTATATTTTTAAAAAATAATTAATGTAACCATTTAAACTATGAACCATTTAAAATAAAAAATGAATTAACTTATATTTTTTGAATATTAATTTGGAATTTAGAAAAACTTTAAACATAAAAAGTGTCTCGATTTGAATAAATAATTCAAAACCATTTTCTATTTTTAAATAATTCAAAACCATTTTCTGTGTTTTATTTTGAGGTGAATTAACTTTTATTTTTATATATTAATGGGCGGAAAAAGGATGGGAAATAATGGTGAAAGAAAATTTTATTAGGATAGAACGAATTAAAGTACATAACTCAACTAACACAAAGTTACATAGAAGAACTGAAAATTAAGATACATGGCCGATTAAGCCACAATTGGCCAAACTTGTTTTGCAATGTTGGAGTGATTCATCATGCTCCTGCTACACTGTAATACTACATGCTTTGTAGTAAATGCATCATGTCGTCGTCGTCGGGGTCGCCGTAGTTGAACCTTGAAGGCTGAGTACGAGTGGGCTGGACTTGAGGGTAGCGCAGGTGAGGGCTAGAGTCGGCGGCCGTGTCGTAGGCCATGACGCTCTGGAGAGTCCGACCGCGCCACCACAACCGACGGCCGGCCTCGTTGAAGTTTGGAGGAGGTGGGCCATCCTCCTCGTGCCTGGTGAGCGCCCTCTCACGCCGATCCACAAGAAGGCTTCCCAAGTCGGGAAATAGTCGGGATGCCATCTGGGATTCCTCCGCTGCTCCGGCGTGAGCTCGAAGTAGTAGTGGTTCGTGATGGCCATCCGACGCCACACCTAGAGGGACAGAGGAACTGCATGCCTCCCTCGGCCAAGATCTAGGACGGGGACACGAGACTGGCGGGCAGGGGTAGTTCGAGGCGCAAAGCGCCTTCGCCTCCCTGGGAGTTAGTGCTACGATGGAAGTCATGGGAAAGAGTGATAAGGTTGCAGATATGAGTCTAGAGATGTCCAATGACAATGGAGGCTAACCCTACACACATATATATAGTGAGAAATGGCAGGAAGATAACTGGAGGGAAGAACTGGCGGGAGAAATGCCGGGAAAAAATGGCGGGAAGAAGAAATGGCGGGAAGAAAAATGGCTCATTTAGAACTTGCATTGGATCTCTGAACAAACCACATATTGCGAGTCTAAAAATGATTTTTTTCAAAAAATCACGAGCGATAGATCATGTACCTGTAGTACAAACCGGACCCACTTCCTACCGATTCGGCAGACATTTGTCCTTTTTACCCGGGATGGACGAAAAGGTTTGACATGTCCCAGTTGGGAGATAGTCCATGTAAGGTGGTCTAGTATTTTAATAAAATGGGACGGTAGCATTCTGACACGGCATCTTGGTGGTTACTTCACAAAATGACCCGTTTTTTGCGCTCAGAAAATGGAAAAGGGCTTTTCCGTGCGACAAAAAGGAAAACTTCCTCTTGCAACATTGTTCTCCATACCAATGTACACACGCATGCATAATATGGGCACATCATCACAAACTATGCCGTGATTCAGCACATAACATCGGTCATTTGGACCGAAAGCCATGAAACCTCGAACATGATAGGTCATTTTGTGAAGGTTTTTTCGAGACATGATCAATATACCAAGTCTGGTATTTTTCCTTTCAACTATGTCACATAATATGACACCACGCGAAGGATTTTCATTGTTCGGATTTTTTTGAATTTATTATACCCGTTTTGAATTATCTGAATTTCTAACAATGGTCGAACCGGCGTGCATGAAGATAGGGGACGAGCATCGTTAGAACTTGCATTGGATCTCTGAAGAAACCACATATTGCGAGTCTAAAAATGATTTTTTTCAAAAAACACGGGCGATAGATCATATACCTGTAGTACAAACCGGACCCACTTCCTACCGATTCGGCAGACATTTGTCCTTTTTACCCGGGATGGACGAAAAGGTTTGAGATGTCCCGGTTGGGAGATAGTACATGTAAGATGGTCTAGTATTTTAGGAAAACGGGACTATAGCATTTTGAAACGGCATTTTGGTGGTTACTTCACAAAACGACCCGTTTTTTGCGCTCGGAAAATGCAAAAGGGATTTTTCGTGCGACAAAAAGGAAAACTTCCTCCTGCAACATTGTTCTCCATACCAATGTCCACACGCATGAATAATATGGGCACAACATCATAAACTATGCCATGATTCAGCACATAACATCGGTCATTTGGACCGAAAGCCATGAAACCTCGAACATGATAGGTTATTTTGTGAAGGTTTTTTCGAGACATGATCAATATACCAAGTCTGATATTTTTACTTTCAACTATGTCACATAATATGACACCACGCGAAGGATTTTCATTTTTTGGATTTTCAATATACTAAAGGTTCATCTTTAGTCTCGGTTGGAGGGATTTCGGCAGGCTGGGCCAGGCAGCACTAATGATAGGGGTGAGTGTCGACATTATGTCGTGCGGCGTGTACCTTGTCCCGGATGGTGTCACCAACCGGGACTAAAGATGACACCAACCGGGACAAAACACGAGTCAGCACTAATAATAGGGGTGAGTGTCGACATTATTTCGTAAGTGTCGACACTATGCCGAGCTGCTTGTACTATAAATAGGCCTCCTTGTGAGTCCATCCTCCACCAGTTTGAGGCATCTCCAAGATGGTTTTCGAGCGAGGACACGACTACGGCCATTTGTGGAGATGTCGATGCAGCCCGATCCTCGGCATCTCCGAAACTGGTCATAGAGGCGCCCTAATATGTGAAATTAGTTAGCTCAGGCGTATTGATCTAGTCGAGAAGTTACAAGCTGCAAGATGGTTTTCGAGCGGGGACACCACTACGGCCAGTTTAGGGAGATGCGCCATCGATCCTCGGCATCTCTGAGAAACTGGTCATCGAGGCACTCCCTAATATGTGAAATTAGTTAGCTCCCAGGTGTATTGATCTAGTTAGAGAAGTTACAAGCTGCAAGATGGTTTTCGAGAGCAGGGACACCACTACGACCAGTTTCAGGGAGATGCCGCCGGATCTCAGTCCTCCGGCATCTCCAAGAAACTGGTCATAGAGGCACTCCCTAATATGTGACCCCACGCGTTTGGAGATCAGATCTTAATGGTTAGTACGAATCGGGACAACTTCTTCATAGTCCCGGTCCAGCCACAAAACGGGATTAACACTCAAGATATTTATTAATATTAAAAACTGATACTACAAAACCGGGACTAAAGGCCCCCTATATATAGTCCCGGTCAAGCCACAAACCATGAAAGATATCCTTCGGTGAAGCCACAACCCGCGAAAGACATGAACTAGAGTTACATAATATGAGCATGAACTTCTTGGCATATGTCCTTCTCCCCAAGGGAATATGCCCCGAGAGGCAATAATAAAGTGTTTATTATGTGTATTCCAAGTATATGATAGATGTTGATTTTGCATTCTATAATTGTATTAATACTGAAACGTTAATACATGTGTTTAATAAACAAAGCGAAAGTTCCTAGTTATGCCTCTCTCATAAACTAGCTCGTTGATTAACAAGATGATCAAGGTTTCCTGATCATGGACATTGGATGTTGTTAATAACGGATCACAACATTAGTGTAATGGTGTGATGAACATTCATCCTAAGTATAGCATTACGATCAAAGTCATTGAGTTTATATTGCTATAACAACTTACGAAGTGATCCTAATCCTTAGACCATGAGATCATGTCAATCACTAACACGGAAGAGTTTCTTGATAACATCAAACGTCACACCGTAACAGGGTGATTATAAAGATGGATTCAGAACTAATAAAGTGTTATGTTGAGGCTCATGGATCGAGAGTGGAATTTGTTCATCCCGATGACGGATAGATATACTCTGGGCCCTCTCGGTGATATCACATTAATTAGCTTGCAAGCAAGTGATTTGATCACTAGAATGTTATATCACAGGAACGAGAAAAGAGTGCATGTCGGTAACGAGATCAAACTAGGTATGGAGATACCGATGATCGTATCTCGGACATGTAATATATCGTGAAACAAAGGGATTAAGATACTAGCGTAAAAGGTTCCGACGATCACAAGAAAGTCATCGTTGAATGTGTGGGAGTCAGTATGGGTCTCCAGATCCCGCTTCTGATTATTGATCCGAGAGGGGTCTCGATCATGTCCGCATTATTTCACGACCCGTAGGTGACACACTTAAGAGACACCGACATCCAATTTGGAGCAAATGTTTCATGCCGAAAGAATGAACAAGCGCAGGAATTTATTTCACTAGATACCAAACAAAGTTTTCGGTGAAATTGCATAAAGTGGTTATGCATGTGAAATAGAATTCTAGCAAGGTTATTTGTGAATGTTTGTCATTAAAGTAATTGACAAAATTCTGAATAAAATAAAAGAGTTTTATTTAATGAGAGTTTGCATTAAATTTGGTGGAAATTTAATGGGAATTTGAGTGGACTTTGAGTGGAGGGATTTTAAAGGGCATTTTGTGAGTGGAGTGTCCACCCACATGAATGAAGGAGGGAGGGCAGCCCCATGGCGTGCCACCCCCTTGGGTGCCCCCTCCTCCTATAAAAGGAGCCCCTCCTCACTTGTCTCTCACACCTCCTCGTGAAGGATCTCTCTCCCCTCTAGAATTTATCCCCCATGGTCTCGGACTAGCGAGATACATGTTCCCGGTGGCTATTCGGCAAGAAAGAGTTGTGCTTCCGCTGCATCGCTGGAGCGAGGAGGCGGAGGTTTCTCGGTGCCTCGAACGTGTGTGCGAGCACGGATGCGCTGCTGATTTGCGGCGCTAGGACTTCCTCTCGATCTTGAGATCGGCAAGAGATCGTCTACATCAACCACGAGTTGAACTCGTTAAGCTTTGTCGGTCTTCAAGGGTATGTTCTCTACAGATATACATCCGCCCGTTGTTTGTATCTAGTAGATAGATCTTGGTATATAGTTCACATCGTAGGAAAATTTTTGTTTTCTATGCTGCGAACCCTACACTTCCTTATGATCGCTTCAGACGTAACCATGGAGCATCTTATTTACTTAACGGAATGCTTGGGTCAGTTTTTACTGTGAAGGGCGGAATTTCATCAAACTTATTATAATATTCTGACATGTCTGTCTTGTCCTCGATTCCCACGATGTTTCTTTTCCCTGAAAGAACCATGTGACGCTTTGGATCATCATATGATGTATTCGTTTGCATATTTTTTCTTTTTTTCGGTTTGGAGGACATGTTTTTCACATAGAAAACCTGAGACACATCATTGGCTAGGACGAATGGTTCATCTCTATAACCAAGGTTGTTGAGATCCACTGTTGTCATTCCGTACAACTGGTCTATCTTTACCCCTTCTCCATTCAGGTTGACCCATTTGCAGCGAAACAAAGGGACCTTAAAAGAGACTCCATAGTCTAGTTCCCATATCTCCTCTATGTAACCATAATATGTGTCCTTTTGTCCATTCTCGTCTATTGCATCAAAGCGGACACCACTATTTTGGTTGGTGCTCTTTTATCTTGGGCGATCGTAGAATGTATTCCCATTTATTTCGTACCTAGGAAATTCAATATAATAGAAGATGGTGACGCCAACAAGTATAGCTGATCTCCAACAGTGGTGTCATTCAAGAGATGTGTCCGCATCCAACCACCGAAAGACTTCATGTGTTCATCTCAGAATCCATGATTCAGGCTTCCCCGGGTTTTTGGAGCATACAATATTCTTGTGTTCCTCGATATACGGAGCTGCCAAGGTGGAATTATGTAGAACTGTGTAGTGTGCTTTAGTGAAAGAATCCCCGTCCCTACATATCATTGCTTTCTTTCCCAGCGTTTTTCCACTTAGTCTTCCCTTATGCCATGAGTCGAAACACCAATCGGCTTAAGGTTAGGAATAAAGTCAACACAAAACTCAATGACCTCCTCTGTTCCATATCCCTTGGAGATGCTTCCTTCTGGACTAGCACGGTTATGAACATATTTCTTTAAGACTCTCATGAACCTCTCAAAGGGGAACATATTGTGCAGAAATACCGGACCGAGAATGGCAATCTCTTCCACTAGGTGAACCAGGAGATGCATCATAATATTGAAGAAGGATGGTGGGAACACCAATTCAAAACTAACAAGACATTGTACCACATCCTTCTGTAACCTTGGCAGAATATCTAGATTGATTACCTTTTGAGATATTGCATTGAGGAATGCACACAACTTCACAATGGGTACTCGAACATTTTCCGGTAGAAGCCCCCTCAATGCAATCGGAAGCAACTATGTCATAATCACGTGACAGTCATGAGACTTCAGGTTTTGGAACTTTTTCTCTGCCATATTTATTATCCCCTTTATATTAGATGAGAACCCAGACAGCACCTTGATACTGTAAAGGACTTCAAAAAATATTTCCTTCTCGCTTTGGTAAGAGCATAGCTGCACGACTTAAGTGACTCCCTTTATCCGTCTTGATCTGGGTATGCATGTTCTTTGGGTCTTTCATAATTTGTTGGTCCTCCCGTGCTTCTGGTGTATCTTTTGTCTTCCCATACACGCCTAGGAATCCTAGCAGGTTCACGCAAAGATTCTTTGTCACGTGCATCACGTCGATTGAAGAGCGGACACGCAGGACTTTCCAATATGGCAGCTCCCAAAATATAGATTTCTTCTTTCACATGGGTGTGTGTCCTGTAGCGACGTCGTTCGGAACTGATTGACCGCCGGGACCCTTTCCAAAGATTACTTCTATGTCCTTGACCATACCAAATACATCATCACCAGCAGGGAGTTCAGGCTTCTTCCGGTGATCTGCCTCACCTTTGAAATGCTTGCCTTTCTTTCTTACGGGATGATTGGTCGGAAGAAATCGTCGATTCGCCAGGTACACAACCTTCTTGCATTTATGCAAATATGTACCTTCAGTATTATCTAAACAGTGTGTGCATGCCTTATATCCCTTGTTTGTCTGTCCTGAAAGGTTACTAAGAGCAGGCCAATCATTGATGGTTACGAATAACAACCCTCGTAGATCAAATGGCTCCTGTTTGTTCTCATCCCACGCACGTACACCTGGTTTGCCCCACAACTATAAGAGTTCTTCAACTAATGGCCTAAGGTACACATCAATGTCGTTGCCCGGTTGCTTCGGGCCTTGGATGAGCACTGGCATCATAATGAACTTACGCTTCATGCACAACCAAGGAGGCAGATTATAGATACATAGAGTCATGGGCCAGGTGCTGTGATTGCAGCTCTGCTCCCCAAAAGGATTCATGCCATCCGTACTTAGACCAAACCATAAGTTGCTTGCGTCACCTGCAAAGTCTGGGAAGTCTCTCTCGATTTTTCTCCACTGTGACCCATCAGCAGGGTGTCTCAACTTCCCGTCTTTCTTACGGTCTTCTTTGTGCCATCGCAAAAACCTGGCATGCTCTTTGTTTCTAAACATGCGTTTCAACCTTGGTATTATAGGAGCATACCACATAACCTTAGCAGGAACCCTCTTCCAGAGGAGCTCTCCCTCAACATCACCAGGGTCATCTCGTCTGATTTTATACCGCAATGCATTGCATAACGAGCATTTATCTAAATTCTCATACTCCTTACCATGGTAGAGGATGCAGTCATTAATGCATGCATGTATCTTTTGCACATCTAATCCTAGAGGACAAAGAGTCTTCTTTGCTTCGTAGGTACTCTCGGGAAGTTCGTTATGTTTTGGAAACTTCGGCTTCATTATTTTCAGCATCTTTTTAAATGAGGAGTCAGTTAGACCACACTCTGCCTTCCATCGCAACAATTCTAGTGTGGTACCGAGCTTTGTGCTGCCATCTTCACAATTTGGGTACAACAATTTCTTGTGTTCTTCTAACATGCCCTCTAACTTCAACTTCTCATTTTCTGTTTCACAGTCTCGCTTTGCATCGAAATGACCCTACCAAGTTCATCACCGGCTCATCCGATGCCCGTTCTTCACCTCCTTCCTCTCCATTGTCTTCCATTGCAATATCATCAGATTCAGGAAACATATGATAATAGTTGTTATCATCATGTTCTTCTTCACCATCTTCCATCATAACTCCTCTTTCCTCGTGCTTGGTCCAGCAATTATAGTTGGGCATGAAACCTTTCATAATCAGGTGGCCGAATGATTTTCGAGGAAGAGTACTCCTTGTTGTTCCGACATTGAACACATGGACAACGTATAAAACCATTCTCTTTGTTTACCGTAGCCACATCGATAAATTTATCCACGCCTTTCATATACCCGGCTACGCGCCGGTCACCGTTCATCCATTCCCGACCGTTCATCTGCATCATATAAGTAAGTTTATCAAAAAAAGGACATCATAAATAGTGAAATGACCAATTCACATCGACACATGCACTGTATCAATGACAGAGAAAAGATACGATTGCTAACCTCGATCGAGGAAAATAAAGAGGATAAAGCTCAAGTGCGTCTCGGACACCTTCTATATTTTTGTTTTATGAGAAATTGAACGGGATCATTCACTCAAACATTTCATCAAACACCTTGAATGCATGCATAGGAAAAAAAAAGTAGCACACCCCTCACACCTTCCACCAAGAAAAAACAGAGTGAAGGCAGAGGGCTAAGGCGTTGCATTTATAGAGGGCGAGGGACTAAAGGTTGGACGTCAGCACCTTTAGTCCCGGTTTGTGTTGTCCCCTTACCAACCGGGATGCATGCCTCCGGTCCCCGTGCCCGCTCGAACCGGGACACGTGCCAGCATTAGTTCCAGTTCGTGGCGCAACCGGGACTAATGCTTTGAGGGGGCGCGAACGGATGGCCTGTTTTTTACTAGTGGCCTTTCCTGCGCTATAGCCCGATGCTATTAACTGATTACTATAGGCCGTTGCCTGGCCCAGCTTACATGTTATCCCATGTGTTTTTCACTATCCCCAACATAAAATCTAAAATTGAAGTAGGTAAAAGGGTTGGCAAGGGACACTGTGGGTATTACACAATTTTCTATCTATACCATCAGTTCTGCCCTCCTCCTCTTCTCTAGACTTTGGAAAACAGAAACGTATGGTAACGGTCGGGATTGCATGATGCCGTCTTGGTGCAAAGGCCTTACGAACCCACCCGTAGCCTGTACAGCCAACTTGGACGTATACGCACAGTACAATGGATGTATGTGTGCGGGTGTGTAGGAGGCGGAAAGTCAGAGTGTACATAACTTAGTCGCCCGCATCGCCCTGATATGGGGACGCGTAGTATACCCAACTCTACCTCGTATACAGATATGAGGTTATATAGAGCCGGGATACGGGTTTCGTTGGGCCAAAAATCCTGTCCATGACAAACTTACCTATCCTGGGTACGGGTTTGGTTGTAAGTATGAGAATCCGGTAAGCATCGCACAACTGGCCGGGGACGGCAACGGTCATGCTATCAACAACACACCGTCCCTCCAAACTTACGCGAAGAAAGGGACATGGGCGTCCATGTATATAGTGTGTTAACTCAGCGTTCACAAGCATGCGAGACGTCGATCTTGCTCGAAAACTTCAATTATTCGCCTCACATAGCTATATAGCTTTGATTTTTTCAAACATGTATCTACACATGACCAAGATAAATCAACGTATTGTGCATAAAAAGCACTTGCAACCTTCAATTGGATAGCACCCGGTGGCTGCATTGACGCCGCAACCTGGGCACATATGTGTACGCCCCAACTCTGTCTGGCACGCCGCCATACAATCCTCCTCGGTACAAGTAGGTGATGCCAGAGGGATAAAATAGATTTTGCAAATGCCTTCTGCGTCTGTAAAGTTGAAACATCGCAGCGTGAAGAAGAAGGTATAATTAGAAAAACATCACACCATGTAGACTGGCAAAACACGAAACGTGACCACACGAGGATAAAATTGGTAGCTACCGGATGAAAGCATGGTGAATACGATGATCAAGAGCAACATCGGAATTGTGGACCTCCTAGCCATCTTAGTTAGATCCGGCGCTGATCAATGGGAAATGTTGTATATGGTTGGTTATCTAACATATGGTTGGTGGAAGAGATCAATCTTTATAGGGCATGTGACATCAATGCTCGTTATTAATAAAATATTCTATAGGATTTCAAGATTTTGAAAGACATCAATGTTAAGTATTACTGTAATAAATGGGGTATATTATTTAAAGATCTTTTAAGGTTTTTTCATGTTTTTCCATCTAACCAATACTAATAAACTGAATGCCATCCCTCATGAGAGAATATCAAGGAAATCTTCTGAAACTCTATCAATAATAATCAATTGAGGATTGTTCGTATATTCAAGCATAAGCATGGCATACGAAACTAGGACTCACATTTGAGCCACATATTTGTGAAGGTCTGGCCACACCTTGTCCGATCAGTATCCTTGTGACATGACTACTAGAAAATATGGCTCACCAGTGACAGGCACACAATCGACACTGTCAACGATACATCCGTCCCCTATACAGTGTCTTTGGTAACCTGTTGCTACAAACGTCCCCTATACGCTGATTTCAGAAACCGTCACTGGTAAAATATAAATTATTTTTTATATGAACTGTTTTGTTCGCTGAAGTTGCTCTCAGCTTGGTTTTTCTCCCTAGTGAAGGCGGTCATGGCGCCGATGGAGGTTAGTAGCTCTGCTGCCGCGTAGAGGATCAGCAGGACTGGAGCAAAAGATCCTTAAGGAGACCATCATCATCCTACATTCCTGAAGATCGCAATCCTTAAAATTTGCTAGCTAGAGGATGGAGGAGAAAACTTTCTCGCTACCAGTAGTACTTGGTACATCTTGATGTGCAATAGAAACTAGAAAGTGATTTGTTCAACTATTTGATCAGCGGGCCAAAGGATTATTTCTAAATAACGACTGACAGTCGATACTGAAACAATTTCTTCAGGGTGTGACCACGCCTTGTTCTGCAGCTCCTCCATGAGCTCCCTAAAAGCTACGAGCCCCCGAACTCCCGACCTCCACCGGTAATGACACCGTGCGTATGGGGAAGGGGAGATTCAGGACAGCCATCGTGACATATATAGCTTCCTCTGGTTCTCTGATGTCGCCGGAGTGTTTTCTCCCATTAATGACAGAACGTTTTATAGATCGGCACCATGATCGTGGTCTGCAGGCACGTGGCTAGACGAAGCATCTGCTAGCCGCTGCGCCGTAGCACGGGCAGGCGATGGCGATCAATGGAGTTGAGAAACTCGATATATTCGATGCATGTCTATGGTGCATCCTTTTTTTCTTGAACTACCCAATTATTCATTTTCGGGTCAACCATATATCCATGTACAATGGGGTATTTTATTAACTTGGACCAGTCGTGTTAGCTGTGAATTAAGCTACCGGTCACGGAGACATGACCCAATGTCGTTCTGGCCCTAGAAGTCGATGCATCTGTGAGATTGATTTTTGTTACAAGCATCTATATGTGATAGGTGGATGTTTTGCTAACCCTCATGAAGATTGCTTGACAAGGCACAAACATTATTTCAAAGATCCATATAGATCGAGCACAAAACTTTTACTATTCGTCTTACACAGCTTTATAGCTTTGATTGTCAAGCATGCATCTTCAAAGAGGACAAAGATAAATCAAATATGTGTGCATATGACACAGCTGCAAGCATTTAGAAAGCAAGTGGTGTCAGGACCGACGTCGCAACCAGGGGAGCACCCCATGCGTTCCACCTCTCTCTGGCAAGCCGCCTCACAATCTTCCGAAGTACAGTTAGATCTTGGCTCGGTGAGATAAATGTTACACCCAGCTTTCACATCTGTAAAATAAGAATATTTCACCTTGAAAATAGCTTACAATAAAATAGTCTCAGAACATACAGCTATTGCGAAAAGACGACATGAGTCTGCAGAAGGAACAAATAGGTAGGTACCAGGTGAAAGCATTATGAGTATGAGGATCAGAAGCAGCATCCGAATTGTGGACATTCTCATCATCTTAGTTGGATGCGGTTTAGATCAACCGATAGTTTTTACCGTACGGTTGGTTAAGTTTTTGGTGGTGGAATAGATCAGCCTTTATAGGGCACCTGACAACTCAAAATATTCAAAGATTTACTGACATTAATGCTCATTGTAACTCTAATCAATAGGACAGTAATATTCTAAGATTTTATAAGATTTTTAATACTTATTCCAACTAAACAAACCTAATCAACTGAATTTAATCCATGATGACAAAATATAAAATATTGGCCTCCCCTAATTGTATGGTTAATTACAAGAGAACACTATTGACGTCATATGTAAGGTTGTTTAATTAGTTTGCCTTGCCGACTAGTCAGCACGATTTTCCTGTCTGCTGAAGCATGCATGGACGGCGCCGGGTTGGCAGAGGTCGTGGCCACAAGATTCTCAGGGAAAAACCATCGCCATCGATCACGGTTCTGATGACCAATAATAGAAAGTTTCTCGATATGGACGAATTTGTGTGGACGAAGTAGAAAACTAGCTAGTTCATCCTTATATATGTGGAAGAATTTGTGTCGTATTTTCTCGATGTATGACGCACAATAATAGAAAGTTTAATTTCAATTGATGACAAACTAGCAGCAGAAAGCCTTGATCTACGAGGAGGGCAAGCTACCAGCACGGCAACACCTTGTAGATGTATTGAGAACATACGCTTGGCAGATCGGCAACACCGCCACCCATGTTTTTCAGAATATATTTGAAAGTACGATAAGCTATTTTGTTGACGTTGGCAATCCAGCCCCTAGCTAGGCCATACATACTGGTGTCCATTCACAGGCGCACTTCATGGGCCAGTTTTGATAGAGACTTAGTTAGGAATTTAGATCCCCTAAAAAAAGTTCGGAACAAAGCTACCCAATATATATATATAGAGAGATGTTTTTATTACCATCGATAGAGAGATCCCCTAAAAAAAACATCTGTCCATAGAGAGATGTTTTTATTACCATCGATCAGTGAATCTTTGTTAACTTTGTCTGCATTCTCGACAAAGATGTACAAATTCTCAATAGAACAGAGAGATATAGACCAAGCGCAAAGCTTCAACTATCCATCTTACATGAATTTATGGCTTTAATCTTGTCAAATATGCATCTCCAAACAGGGCAAATATATATTAATTTTTTTCGCATAAAATGCATTCACAACCATCTTCATAGCACCCGGTGACAGGACTGATTATGCAATTTGGGCATGCCTTATGCTCAAACTGCTCCTCGCATGCCGCCGCACAACTTCCCTGATCACATGTAGATGGCAGTGGAATATAATAAACTGTGCACCCAGCTTCCACATCTGTAAAATTAAGTTTTCGCACCATGAAATAAGTATATTATGAAAAATATCACACCATGCAACCTAACTATAGACTGCCGAAATATGAAATGTCCACACACGAGGAACTAATAGGTAGGTACCTGATGAAAGCACGATGAATGCGACAACTAGAAGCAACATCGGGACTGTGGACTTCCTAGCCATCCTAGTTAAATATGGTGTTGATCAACGGTAAAATTTGTATATGGTTGATTATCTTACTTGTGGATGGTGGAAGAGATCGTCCTTTATAGGCCCTGTGGCATTAATGTTTATTATTACTGTGATATTCCGTAAGATTTCAAGATATCCACTGACCTCAATGCTAATTACTACTGTAATGAATGGGAATGATATGCTAAGATTTCCTGTGATTTTTAGTGATTATTCGTACTACTAGTGACCAAAGCTAATTAATTGAATTTAATATCCCAATATAATCAAATATCATGGAACTCATAAAACTTTACAAATAATAATAAGTTGGAAATTATTGTGATATTCAACCATAAGCAAGGCCGACGAAATTAGGACTCACAATTTATCATCCGATTGAAGAAGTTCCTGGTGAAGCCTTGTTTGATGAGTAGTCATGTGACACACTAGTAGAAAACATGCCATCCGTTCGCGCCCTCTCAGAGCATTAGTCCCGGTTGCGCCACCAACCGAGGCTAATGCTGACACGCGTCCCAGTTCGAGCGGGCACGGGGCCCGGAGGCATGCGTCCCGGTCGGTAAGGGGGCATACGTCCCGGCTGGAGCCACCAACCGGGACTAAAGGTGTGTGCCACGCCAGCCACCAACCGGGACTAAAGGTTTGGCGACAGCCACATGGCGTGGCACACACCTTTAGTCCCGGTTGGTGGCTCCAATACTCTGGGCAAAAGCTCATGAAAATGTCCATAAAACGCGAAAACGATGAGCTTCTGGTCATATCTCTAAAACATGTAAGGGTTCTCATGAGGCATGCAAATCCTCCCAGAACCCAAAAACTGTGGGCAATAACTCATGAAAATGACCATAAAACACGAAAACGACGAGTTTTAGGTCATAACTCTTAAACATGTATCGAGTTTTTATGTTGATGTAAATCTCCCTAGAACCATAAAACTGTTGGCAGTAGCTCTTGAAAATGGCCATAAAATGAGAAAACAATGATTTTCTGGTCATATCTATCAAACATGTAAGGGTTCTTACGAGGCATGCAAATCCGACTGGAACCCACAAACTGTGGGCAATAACTCATGAAAACGACCATAAAACACGAAAACGACGAGTTTTTGGTCATAACTCTCAAACATGTATCAGGTCTTAAGGTTAATGTAAATCGCCCTAGAACCACAAATTGTGGGCAATAGCTCATGAAAACGGCCATCAAACACGAAAAGTACGAGTTTCTGGTCATGTCTCTCAAACATGCAATTGTTCTTACGAGGCATGCAAATCCGCCTTGAACCCCAAAACTATGGGCAATATATCATGAAAACGGCCATAAAACTCGAAAACGACGAGTTTCAGGTGATATCTCTCAAACATGTAAGGGTTCTTAAAAGGCATGCAAATCCGCCTAGAACCAAAAAACTGTGGGCAATAACTCATAAAAATGACCATAAAACACGAAAACAACAAGTTTTTGGTTATAACTCTCAAACATGTATCAAGTCTTAAGGTTGTTGTAAATGGCCCTAGAACCACAAAACTGTGGGCAATAGCTCATGAAAACAGCCATAAAACGCGAAAACTACGAGTTTTGGGTCATATCTATCCAACATGTATCAGGCTTTAATGTCGTTATAAATTGCCCGGGAACCCCTAAACTGTGGGCAATAGCTCATGAAAACAGCCATAAACATGAAAACTACGAGTTTTTAGTCAAATATCACAAACATGTGACAAGTCTTACAGGCCTTGTAAATCCAACAGGAACCCAAAAACCGTGGGAAATAACTTATGAAAATGGACATAAAACCAAAAACGACGAGCTTTTGGTCATAACTCTCAAACATGTATCGGGTCATAAGGTCATTTTAAATCGCCTTGGAACTTGAAAACTGTGGGCAATAGCTCATGAAAATGTCCATAAAATGTGAAAACGACGAGCTTCTGGTCATATGTCTGAAACATGTAAGGGTTCTTGTGAGGCATGCAAAAATTCCCGGAACCCAAAAACTGTGGGCAATAACTCATGAAAATGACCATAAAACCCGAAAACGACGAGTTTTTGGTCATTACTCTAAAACATGTATCGAGTTTTTATGTTGATGTAAATCTCCCTAGAACCACAAAACTGTTGGCAGTAGCTCTTGAAAACGACCATAAAATGAGAAAACGACGATTTTCTGGTCATATCTATCAAACATGTAAGGGTCCTTACGAGGCATGCAAATCCTCCTGGAACACAAAACCTGTGGGCAATAACTCATGAAAACGACCATAAAACACGAAAACGACGAGTTTTTGGTTATAACTCTCAAAAATGTATCAGGTCTTAAAGTTGATGTAAATCCCCCTGGAACCCCAAAACTATGGGCAATAGCTCATGAAAACGGCCATTAAACGCGAAAAGGACGAGTTTCTGGTCATATCTCTCAAACATGCAATTGTTCTTACGAGGCATGAAAATCCGCCTGTAACCCCAATACTCTGGGCAAAAGCTCATGAAAATGTCCATAAAACGCGAAAACGATGAGCTTCTGGTCATATCTCTAAAACATGTAAGGGTTCTCATGAGGCATGCAAATCCTCCCAGAACCCAAAAACTGTGGGCAATAACTCATGAAAATTACCATAAAACACGAAAACGACGAGTTTTAGGTCATAACTCTTAAACATGTATCGAGTTTTTATGTTGATGTAAATCTCCCTAGAACCATAAAACTGTTTGCAGTAGCTCTTAAAAATGGCCATAAAATGAGAAAACAATGATTTTCTGGTCATATCTATCAAACATGTAAGGGTTCTTACGAGGCATGCAAATCCGACTGGAACCCACAAACTGTGGGAAATAGCTCATGAAAACAACCATGAACATGAAAACTACGAGTTTTTAGTCAAATATCACAAACATGTGACAAGTCTTATAGGCTTTGTAAATCCAACAGGAACCCAAAATCCGTGGGCAATAACTTATGAAAATGGACATAAAACCAAAAACGACGAGCTTTTGGTCATAACTCTCAAACATGTATCGGGTCATAAGGTCATTTTAAATCGCCCTGGAACCCGAAAACTGTGGGCAATAGCTCATGAAAATGTCCATAAAACGTGAAAACGACGAGCTTCTGGTCATATGTCTGAAACATGTAAGGGTTCTTGTGAGGCATGCAAAAATTCCCGGAACCCAAAAACTGTGGGCAATAACTCATGAAAACGACCATAAAACCCGAAAACGACGAGTTTTTGGTCATTACTCTAAAACATGTATCGAGTTTTTATGTTGATGTAAATCTCCCTAGAACCACAAAACTGTTGGCAGTAGCTCTTGAAAACGACCATAAAATGAGAAAACGACGATTTTCTGGTCATATCTATCAAACATGTAAGGGTCCTTACGAGGCATGCAAATCCTCCTGGAACCCAAAACCTGTGGGCAATAACTCATGAAAACGACCATAAAACACGAAAACGACGAGTTTTTGGTTATAACTCTCAAAAATGTATCACGTCTTAAAGTTGATGTAAATCCCCCTGGAACCCCAAAACTATGGGCAATAGCTCATGAAAACGGCCATTAAACGCGAAAAGGACGAGTTTCTGGTCATATCTCTCAAACATGCAATTGTTCTTACGAGGCATGAAAATCCGCCTGTAACCCCAATACTCTGGGCAAAAGCTCATGAAAATGTCCATGAAACGCGAAAACGATGAGCTTCTGGTCATATCTCTAAAACATGTAAGGGTTCTCATGAGGCATGCAAATCCTTCCAGAACCCAAAAACTATGGGCAATATCTCATGAAAACGGCCATAAAACACGAAAACGACGAGTTTCTGGTGATATCTCTCAAACATGTAAGGGTTCTTAAGAGGCATGCAAATCCGCCTAGAACCAAAAAACTGTGGGCAATAACTCATAAAAATGACCATAAAACAAGAAAACAACAAGTTTTTGGTTATAACTCTCAAACATGTATCAGGTCTTAAGGTTGTTGTAAATGGCCATAGAACCACAAAACTGTGGGCAATAGCTCATGAAAACAGCCATAAAACGCGAAAACTACGAGTTTTGGGTCATATCTCTCCAACATGTATCAGGCTTTAATGTCGTTGTAAATCGCCCGGGAACCCCTAAACTGTGGGCAATAGCTCATGAAAACAGCCATAAACATGAAAACTACGAGTTTTTAGTCAAATACCACAAACATGTGACAAGTCTTATAGGCTTTGTAAATCCAACAGGAACCCAAAAACCGTGGGCAATAACTTATGAAAATGGACATAAACCCAAAAACGACGAGCTTTTGGTCATAACTCTCAAACATGTATCGGGTCATAAGGTCATTTTAAATCGCCCTGGAACCCGAAAACTATGGGCAATAGCTGATGAAAATGTCCATAAAACGTGAAAACGACGAGCTTCTGGTCATATGTCTGAAACATGTAAGGGTTCTTGTGAGGCATGCAAAAATTCCCGGAACCCAAAAACTGTGGGCAATAACTCATGAAAATGACCATAAAACCCGAAAACGACGAGTTTTTGGTCATTACTCTAAAACATGTATCGAGTTTTTATGTTGATGTAAATCTCCCTAGAACCACAAAACTGTTGGCAGTAGCTCTTGAAAACGACCAAAAAATGAGAAAACGACGATTTTCTGGTCATATCTATCAAACATGTAAGGGTCCTTACGAGGCATGCAAATCCTCCTTGAACCCAAAACCTGTGGGCAATAACTCATGAAAACGACCATAAAACACGAAAACGACGAGTTTTTGGTTATAACTCTCAAACATTTATCACGTCTTAAAGTTGATGTAAATCCCCCTGGAACCCCAAAACTATGGGCAATAGCTCATGAAAACGGCCATTAAACGCGAAAAGGACGAGTTTCTAGTCATATCTCTCAAACATGCAATTGTTCTTACGAGGCATGAAAATCCGCCTGTAACCCCAATACTCTGGGCAAAAGCTCATGAAAATGTCCATGAAACGCGAAAACGATGAGCTTCTGGTCATATCTCTAAAACATGTAAGGGTTCTCATGAGGCATGCAAATCCTTCCAGAACCCAAAAACTCTGGGCAATAACTCATGAAAATTACCATAAAACACGAAAACGACGAGTTTTAGGTCATAACTCTTAAACATGTATCGAGTTTTTATGTTGATGTAAATCTCCCTAGAACCATAAAACAATTGGCAGTAGCTCTTGAAAATGGCCATAAAATGAGAAAACAATGATTTTCTGGTCATATCTGTCAAACATGTAAGGGTTCTTACGAGGCATGCAAATCCGACTGGAACCCACAAACTGTGGGCAATAACTCATGAAAACGACCATAAAACACGAAAACGACGAGTTTTTGGTCATAACTCACAAACATGTATCAGGTCTTAAGGTTAATGTAAATCACCCTAGAACCACAAATTGTGGGCAATAGCTCATGAAAACGGCCATCAAACACGAAAAGTATGAGTTTCTGGTCATGTCTCTCAAACATGCAATTGTTCTTACGAGGCATGCAAATCCGCCTTGAACCCCAAAACTATGGGCAATATATCATGAAAACGGCCATAAAACTCGAAAACGACGAGTTTCAGGTGATATCTCTCAAACATGTAAGGGTTCTTAAAAGGCATGGAAATCCGCCTAGAACCAAAAAACCGTGGGCAATAACTCATAAAAATGACCATAAAACACGAAAACAACAAGTTTTTGGTTATAACTCTCAAACATGTATCAAGTCTTAAGGTTGTTGTAAATGGCCCTAGAACCACAAAAGCTGGGCAATAGCTCATGAAAACAGCCATAAAACGAAAACTACGAGTTTTGCGTCATATCTCTCAACATGTATCGAGCTTTAATGTCGTTATAAATTGCCGGAACCCCTAAAGCGTGGGCAATAGCTCATGAAAACAGCCATAAACATGAAAACTACGAGTTTTAGTCAAATATCACAAACATGTGACAAGTCTTACAGCCTTGTAAATCCAGAACCCAAAACCGTGGGAAATAACTTATGAAAATGGACATAAAACCAAAAGCAGCGAGCTTTTGGTCATAACTCTCAAACATGTATCGGGTCATAAGGTCATTTTAAATCGCCTTGGAACTTGGAAAAGCTGGGCAATAGCTCATGAAAATGTCCATAAAATGTGAAAGCGACGAGCTTGGTCATATATACAAACATGTAAGGGTTCTTGTGAGGCATGCAAAATTCCGGAACCCAAAACTGGGCAATAACTCATGAAATGACCATAAAACCCGAAACGCAGCAGTTTTGGTCATTACTCTAAAACATGTATCGAGTTTTTATGTTGATGTATATCTCCCTAGAACCACAAAACTGTTGGCAGTAGCTCTTGAAAACGACCATAAAATGAGAAAACGACGATTTTCTGGTCATATCTATCAAACATGTAAGGGTCATTACGAGGCATGCAAATCCTCACCGAACCCAAAAACATGGGCAATAACTCATGAAAACGACCATAAAACACGAAAACGAGGAGTTTTTGGTTATAACTCTCAAAAATGTATCACGTCTTAAAGTTGATGTAAATCCCCCTGGAACCCCAAAACTATGGGCAATAGCTCATGAAAACGGCCATTAAACGCGAAAAGGACGAGTTTCTGGTCATATCTCTCAAACATGCAATTGTTCTTACGAGGCATGAAAATCCGCCTGTAACCCCAATACTCTGGGCAAAAGCTCATGAAAATGTCCATAAAACGCGAAAACGATGAGCTTCTGGCCATATATCAAAAACATGTAAGGGTTCTCATGAGGCATGCAAATCCTCCCAGAACCCAAAAACTGTGGGCAATAACTCACGAAAATTACCATAAAACACGAAAACGACGAGTTTTAGGTCATAACTCTTAAACATGTATCGAGTTTTTATGTTGATGTAAATCTCCCTAGAACCATAAAACTGTTTGCAGTAGCTCTTAAAAATGGCCATAAAATGAGAAAACAATGATTTTCTGGTCATATCTATCAAACATGTAAGGGTTCTTACGAGGCATGCAAATCCGACTGGAACCCACAAACTGTGGGCAATAACTCATGAAAACGACCATCAAACACGAAAACGACGAGTTTTTGGTCATAACTCTCAAACATGTATCAGGTCTTAAGGTTAATGTCAATCACCCTAGAACCACAAATTGTGGGCAATAGCTCATGAAAACGGCCATCAAACACGAAAAGTACGAGTTTCTGGTCATGTCTCTCAAACATGCAATTGTTCTTACGAGGCATGCAAATCCGCCTTGAACCCCAAAACTATGGGAAATATATCATGAAAACGGCCATAAAACTCGAAAACGACGAGTTTCTGGTGATATCTCTCAAACATGTAAGGGTTCTTAAGAGGCATGCAAATCCGCCTAGAACCAAAAAACTGTGGGCAATAACTCATAAAAATGACCATAAAACACGAAAACAACAAGTTTTTGGTTATAACTCTTAAACATCTATCAGGTCTTAAGGTTGTTGTAAATGGCCCTAGAACCACAAAACTGTGGGCAATAGCTCATGAAAACAGCCATAAAACGTGAAAACTACGAGTTTTGGGTCATATCTCTCCAACATGTATCAGGGTTTAATGTCGTTGTAAATCGCCCGGGAACCCCTAAACTGTGGGCAATAGCTCATGAAAACAACCATGAACATGAAAACTACGAGTTTTTAGTCAAATATCACAAACATGTGACAAGTCATACAGGCCTTGTAAATCCAAGAGGAACCCAAAAACCGTGGGCAATAACTTATGAAAATGGCCATAAACCCAAAAACGACGAGCTTTTGGTCATAACTCTCAAACATGTATCGGGTCAGAAGGTCCTTTTAAATCGCCCTGGAACCCGAAAACTATGGGCAATAGCTCATGAAAATGTCCATAAAACGTGAAAACGACGAGCTTCTGGTCATATGTCTGAAACATGTAAGGGTTCTTGTGAGGCATGCAAAAATTCCCGGAACCCAAAAACTGTGGGCAATAACTCATGAAAACGACCATAAAACCCGAAAACGACGAGTTTTTGGTCATTACTCTCAAACATGTATCGAGTTTTTATGTTGATGTAAATCTCCCTAGAACCACAAAACGGTTGGCAGTAGCTCTTGAAAACGACCATAAAATGAGAAAACGACGATTTTCTGGTCATATCTATCAAACATGTAAGGGTCCTTACGAGGCATGCAAATCCTCCTGGAACACAAAACCTGTGGGCAATAACTCATGAAAACGACCATAAAACACGAAAACGACGAGTTTTTGGTTATAACTCTCAAAAATGTATCAGGTCTTAAAGTTGATGTAAATCCCCCCGGAACCCCAAAACTATGGGCAATAGCTCATGAAAACGGCCATAAAAGCGAAAAGGACGAGTTTACGGTCATATCTCTCAAACATGCAATTGTTCTTACGAGGCATGAAAATCACGTAACCCCAATACTCTGGGCAAAAGCTCATGAAAATGTCCATGAAACGCGAAAACGATGAGCTTCTGGTCATATCTCTAAAACATGTAAGGGTTCTCATGAGGCATGCAAATCCTTCCAGAACCCAAAAACTATGGGCAATATCTCATGAAAACGGCCATAAAACACGAAAACGACGAGTTTTAGGTCATAACTCTTAAACATGTATCGAGTTTTTATGTTGATGTAAATCTCCCTAGAACCATAAAACTGTTGGCAGTAGCTCTTGAAAATGGCCATAAAATGAGAAAACAATGATTTTCTGGTCATATCTATCAAACATGTAAGGGTTCTTACGAGGCATGCAAATCCGACTGGAACCCACAAACTGTGGGCAATAACTCATGAAAACGACCATAAAACACGAAAACGACGAGTTTTTGGTCATAACTCTCAAGCATGTATCAGGTCTTAAGGTTAATGTAAATCGCCCTAGAAACACAAATTGTGGGCAATAGCTCATGAAAACGGCCATCAAACACGAAAAGTATGAGTTTCTGGTCATGTCTCTCAAACATGCAATTGTTCTTACGAGGCATGCAAATCCGCCTGCAACCCCAAAACTATGGGCAATATCTCATGAAAACGGCCATAAAACACGAACACGACGAGTTTCTGGTGATATGTCTCAAACATGTAAGGGTTCTTAAGAGGCATGCAAATCCGCCTAGAACCAAAAAACTGTGGGAAATAACTCATAAAAATGACCATAAAACACGAAAACAACAAGTTTTGGGTTATAACTCTCAAACATGTATCAGGTCTTAAGGTTGTTGTAAATGGCCCTAGAACCACAAAACTATGGGCAATAGCTCATGAAAACAGCCATAAAACGCGAAAACTACGAGTTTTGGGTCATATCTCTCCAACATGTATCAGGCTTTAATGTCGTTGTAAATCGCCCGGGAACCCCTAAACTGTGGGCAATAGCTCATGAAAACAGCCATAAACATGAAAACTACGAGTTTTTAGTCAAATATCACAAACATGTGACAAGTCTTACAGGCCTTGTAAATCCAACAGGAACCCAAAAACCGTGGGCAATAACTTATGAAAATGGACATAAACCCAAAAACGACGAGCTTTTGGTCATAACTCTCAAACATGTATCGGGTCATAAGGTCCTTTTAAATCGCCCTGGAACCCGAAAACTGTGGGCAATAGCTCATGAAAATGTCCATAAAACGTGAAAACGACGAGCTTCTGGTCATATGTCTGAAACATGTAAGGGTTCTTGTGAGGCATGCAGAAATTCCCGGAACCCAAAAACTGTGGGCAATAACTCATGAAAATGACCATAAAACCCGAAAACGACGAGTTTTTGGTCATTACTCTAAAACATGTATCGAGTTTTTATGTTGATGTAAATCTCCCTAGAACCACAAAACTGTTGGCAGTAGCTCTTGAAAACGACCATAAAATGAGAAAACGACGATTTTCTGGTCATATCTATCAAACATGTAAGGGTCCTTACGAGGCATGCAAATCCTCCTGGAACACAAAACCTGTGGGCAATAACTCATGAAAACGACCATAAAACACGAAAACGACGAGTTTTTGGTTATAACTCTCAAAAATGTATCAGGTCTTAAAGTTGATGTAAATCCCCCCGGAACCCCAAAACTATGGGCAATAGCTCATGAAAACGGCCATTAAACGCGAAAAGGACGAGTTTCTGGTCATATCTCTCAAACATGCAATTGTTCTTACGAGGCATGAAAATCCGCCTGTAACCCCAATACTCTGGGCAAAAGCTCATGAAAATGTCCATAAAACGCGAAAACGATGAGCTTCTGGTCATATCTCTAAAACATGTAAGGGTTCTCATGAGGTATGCAAATCCTCCCGAACCAAAAAGCGGGCAATAACTCATGAAAATGACCATAAAACAAAAGCAACGAGTTTTTGGTCATTACTCTAAAACATGTATCGAGTTTTTATGTTGATGTAAATCTCCCTAGAACTATAAAACTGTTGGTAGTAGCTCTTGAAAATGGCCATAAAATGAGAAAACAATGATTTTCTGGTCATATCTATCAAACATGTAAGGGTTCTTACGAGGCATGCAAATCCGACTGGAACACACAAACTGTGGGCAATAACTCATGAAAACGACCATAAAACACGAAAACGACGAGTTTTTGGTCATAACTCTCAAGCATGTATCAGGTCTTAAGGTTAATGTAAATCGCCCTAGAACCACAAATTGTGGGCAATAGCTCATGAAAACGGCCATCAAACACGAAAAGTACGAGTTTCTGGTCATGTCTCTCAAACATGCAATTGTTCTTACGAGGCATGCAAATCCGCCTGCAACCCCAAAACTATGGGCAATATCTCATGAAAACGGCCATAAAACACGAACACGACGAGTTTCTGGTGATATGTCTCAAACATGTAAGGGTTCTTAAGAGGCATGCAAATCTGCCTAGAACCAAAAAACTGTGGGCAATAACTCATAAAAATGACCATAAAACATGAAAACAACAAGTTTTTGGTTATAACTCTCAAACATGTATCAGGTCTTAAGGTTGTTGTAAATGGCCCTAGAACCACAAAACTATGGGCAATAGCTCATGAAAACAGCCATAAAATGCGAAAACTACGAGTTTTGGGTCATATCTCTCCAACATGTATTAGGCTTTAATGTCGTTGTAAATCGCCCGGGAACCCCTAAACTGTGGGCAATAGCTCATGAAAACAGCCATAAACATGAAAACTACGAGTTTTTAGTCAAATATCACAAACATGTGACAAGTCTTACAAGCCTTGTAAATCCAACAGGAACCCAAAAACCGTGGGCAATAACTTATGAAAATGGACATAAACCCAAAAACGACGAGCTTTTGGTCATAACTCTCAAACATGTATCGGGTCATAAGTTCATTTTAAATCGCCCTGGAACCCGAAAACTGTGGGCAATAGCTCATGAAAATGTCCATAAAACGTGAAAACGACGAGCTTCTGGTCATATGTCTGAAACATGTAAGGGTTCTTGTGAGGCATGCAAAAATTCCCGGAACCCATAAAACCCGAAAACGACGAGTTTTTGGTCATTACTCTAAAACATGTATCGAGTTTTTATGATGATGTAAATGTCCCTAGAACCACAAAACTGTTGGAAGTAGCTCTTGAAAACGACCATAAAATGAGAAAACGACGATTTTCTGGTCATATCTATCAAACATGTAAGGGTCCTTACGAGGCATGCAACTCCTCCTGGAACACAAAACCTGTGGGCAATAACTCATGAAAACGACCATACAACACGAAAACGACGAGTTTTTGGTTATAACTCTCAAAAATGTTTCAGGTCTTAAAGTTGATGTAAATCCCCCTGGAACCCCAAAACTATGGGCAATAGCTCATGAAAACGGCCATTAAACGCGAAAAGGACGAGTTTCTGGTCATATCTCTCAAACATGCAATTGTTCTTACGAGGCATGAAAATCACTTTGTAACCCCAATACTCAGGGCAAAGCTCATGAAAATGTCCATAAAACTCAACGATGAGCTTGGTCATATCTCTAAAACATGTAAGGGTTCTCATGAGGCATGCAAATCCTCCCGAACCCAAAAGCGTGAGCAATAACTCATGAAAATGACCATAAAACACGAAACGCAGCGAGTTTTAGGTCATAACTCTTAAACATGTATCGAGTTTTTATGTTGATGTAAATCTCCTAGAACCATAAAACTGTTGGCGGTAGCTCTTGAAAATGGCCATAAAATGAGAAAACAATGATTTTGGTCATATCTATCAAACATGTAAGGGTTCTTACGAGGCATGCAAATCATTTGGAAGCTGTGGGAATTGTCATGGCGAGATCTGTCGGCAGCGAGTAGTAGAACGAGGGCAAGGCGGCCAGCCATCTGCGGTCGAGATGAGGCAAAGACACGTGGTTTTACCTGTGTTCAGCCCCGGAGGGTAAAGACCTCTGCTAGATTGTATTATGGAGGTGTTACAATGGGCGAGCTCGGCTAGGCGGCGAGTCGCTTGGGTGTATGAGGGAACGTGTCTCTACTCGCCCTATTGAGAGGTTTATATAGGCTCGCCTCCCCTAGGGTTTACATATCTCAACCTAGTCGTTTAACCTAGTCCGACTGGGCCTATCTACTCGCCTGGGCCTTCAGCTTCCAGTCGCTCGACTCCTGGCCGGGCTTTGATCCACTCGCCGTTCTGCAGGCCCACTCGCCAGGTCTTGGGCCAGTCGGAATCGTCCTGCTAGGTATACCCCAGTAGGCATATCCCCATCAGTAGTCCCCGAGGCCGTCGTCGATTAGGCATGGGTGGCTACCGGCAGTCTGAGTATGCGGCTTCAGAGTAGGCATCCAGTCGAATCGTCGGCGGGATCCTGTATAAAGGAAACAACCAATGACCCAGGTCGCAGCTTTGGCGAGTCGAGTCAGCGGAAACACTGTCTTAGTGATTGGGTCGGCGAGCCGAGTGGCCGTAGTTGGACCGTCAGGCGTGGTCAAACTAGCCGTTGGGTAATCCAACGGTAACTTTTGGCGTAATCACCGCGCGGTAACGGCTCCCTGATTTGGCGGGTAACTCCCGCTATATAAGGGGAATGGCAGGCAATCGTAGAGCCAACTCCTCACCACTTCTTCCGAGTGCGTGCATTTTCTTTCCTTCGCTCCACGATCCAGCCGACCCGAAATCTTCCGATCTCCAACATCTCGCCATGGCCCTTTCCACCGAGCCGGGGTAGGTCCAAGTGCACAGGCGGTGGCCTCCTTCGAGGAGGGGGTCCCACGAGCCGGTTGGCAGTGATCCCGCAGCGAGAAACGACCCCAAATCCGAGAGAGGGAATTCATCTGTTCACCAGTCATCTCGGCGGGGCTAGGGTTTCACATCCCTATTCTTCCGGCAACCTGCGCCTACTACGAGATCCAGCCCTCGGATCAGGTCCCCATAGCATCGAAGCTCGCCATCTTCGTGGCGTTGCGAATGCTATGGGCTGCCGCCCTACTTCCCTTGTGGCAAGATCATTCCAGACGGATCAGCCGAGCGAGGCAAGCGGCCCAATGCTTGCCGTGGCGGTTGACGTTCAACTCAAGTACAAAGCCTCTTTCTTTGACCTGATTCTACCCACCAAGGCAGCGGCGGCGGAAGAAGTCGTGGTTCTCGTGGCGGCGACCCCGGAGGCGGCGGCGATCCGCGGTACTCCGCTAATCGCCTCCGAGCGCAATCTTCAAGTCGGCAAGCTCCCGGCGACGAGAGGATGGTCGACGAGATGCTCGCACCATCCGCGGTCTGAAAAAGAAGGGCCTTCAAACCATAAACTTGTACAATTGCTGGCTCGGCGGCTCGTCCCACTCGCCCGCGACCACTACATGTACCAGTACAGGCGAGACTCGGCGAAGGCCTGTCTCGACAGTGGAAGCGGAGGATTATCTCCCAGCGTTGAAAAAGATTACCAGTGTGTACGGATGCGCTGGTGGGGTCGCCCTATACCGTGAGCGTCCGGCTCCGGTAATTTTTACCTTGCTCGCGATCGCTGTAAAGCAGTCGGTAATTCTGATTTCGTGTTGTATTTGTTACAGCTATTCCAAGTGGTAGAAGGTGGCTCCCACCCTCGGATGATGAGAGCTTGGGCGGACATAGCGAATCGCCGCCTACCAAGAACAACGACGACGAAGGACGAGTCGACGGAGGTCGCCCCACTGGTCCGAAGACCAGCAACGCGACAGTGAGATCGAGGCAAGCAGAAGCCTCGAACGTCATGACGATGACGACGAGCTTCTAGAGACCACCTCGCGCCGTCAAGCCACCCCGTCAAAGAAGAAGAAGAATAAGGAAAGGGAGGCAAGGACCTCCCCGAAGAACAAAACGAGGCCGTCGAGGACGGCCTCACCGCCACACTCGGCGAGCAGCTCTGATGCTCCCAGCCCATCCGATGACGACGCGCCTCCAGCGACAACCGCTGGCGCTGGGCAGCGTGGAGGTGCCGCTGGCCTCAATGCCTCCGCCATTCGGCCATCTCGGGCTGGGGAGGCTCCCGCCTGGTGACTTCGCCTCGCAGGGGCTCACGGCTGGCGCGCCTCGCAAGGCTCCGCTTCTGGCCAGCCCCAACTCAGGAGGCTCCGAGGATGTCCTGAGGCGCCAGACGGCCTCAACGACGGAAAAGCCGCTCGTGTCTTGGGCACACGACGTCTGGGCGGGGATCGATGTGGGCCCAACTGGCCAGAAAAAACCGGCCGGCCGTGCGGGATGCGTTTCATCCGGCCGCCAAGTGAGTGTGCTCACCCTTTCTTATTCTCCATAACTATTCCAATTGTCTCTGTTGACTTGATTAATGCAGGACGGAGTGAACAGGATGGGCCACCCGGCGTGGCCAGGTATCCTCCGCCAGCGAGGAGGACCCTTCTGCAAGAGGAAGCGGACGAGGTCGACGCCTCGGGTCGGCAGCAAGAAGGCCAAGGGCGATGGCGCCGTCACGATTTAACGGACGCGACGGCGGCGCCGGCGGCCCGCGGTGGAGGCAGCGTCTCTGAAGGAGGGTGCTTCCTTGCTCAGAAGCGCGAGGCGACCTCCCTTGAGCGGGTTCCTCTATCGCCACCTTCCCCGCTTCATGACCAAGGCGGCCCGCGAGTGAGGCTACGCCCTCGAGCCACGCTCCCGACCGCTGTCAAGTCGACCAACGTCGTGGGCATACGCCGGCGTTGCTCGCGTCCGTGGACGCGATACAACTCCATGGCATGCTTGGCGCGGCCATCCAGGTACATCCAGTCCCCGAGGATCAGGTCGGTGCTTTGCAGCGGCTTGATTCTTATTATTTTCGCATCCAGTCCCCGAGTGCGCGCTCGCTGAATTTCAACGAGTGGGCACTTAGGAATTTATTGATCGCCAGTCCACGAGTGCGCACTCGCTGAATTTCAGCGGATGGGCACTTAGGAATTTCTTGATCGCCAGTCCCCGAGTGCGCACTCGCTGAATTTCAGCGAATGGGCACTTAGGAATTTCGTGATCGCCAGTCCCCGAGTGCGCACTCGCTGAATTTCGGCGAGTGGGCACTTTAGGAATTTCTTGATCGCCTAACTTTTTGGTGATGTGCAGGGTCTGCAGCTGGAGTCGGCGGATCGATTGGCCGCGAAGCAGCGCGCGGAGAAGGAGCTCTCCATCATCCAGGAGGCGAACAAGGGGCTTCAGGCTGCTGCTATGAAGGCAGAGGAAGCTCGCCAGGGGCTTGTCCCCGCTGGTGAGTTGGTGGCGGCGCGATCTTCTCTGGGTGCCGCTGAACAGCGGATCGCCGAACTCAAGCGCGAACTGCGAGAGGCGAGAGAAGAAGCGAGATCGGCGGACGGGCGAGCTAAGGCCGCCATTGCGGCCGCTGAAGACGATTGCAAGGTGTCGGAAGTCCTTATTGCTGGGCTTCAGGACGACCACACGTCGCTTCAGTGCTTCATCACGGGACTCGCCCGCCCGTTGCTTGGTGAGTGCATCTCCCCTTTATAATAGTTGTGGTTTTTGTGGTATCCGTCATACTTATCATTGTCTTCTACTCGCAGGTCGCGTCCTTGATATCGAAGAAGAGGAGAGCTCGCTCGACGCAAGGGAGTGCGTAAGCATGCTCGTCGATTCGGCGACGTTGTCGGCGACGTGCATCCGTGCCTACCTCCAAGAAATATCGCCCACAGAAGTGATTCCTAGCGACCTCGTTGAGGTGTGGAAGTACTTGGAGAAGGCGCCCGCAGTCGTTGAGTTCATGACGCGGTCGGCGTTTCGTCGTGGAGCGTCGACGGCACTGAGCCTTGGACTCGCCCAATTCCCCGAGGATTTCGACATTGACGATGTAACGAGTGGGTATCCATCGTCGACTGGCGCGGTGGAGCTGTCCGAGGTCCTCAAGTTGCAAGAACGTGCCGCCACATACCGGGCGCGTGGGCGATGGGCGACCTCTGCCGTGCCAGAGACGGTTGTCGCGCCAACGACCCCGAGCCGCGCGTCGTGACTTCAAGGTCGAGCAGCCTTTTTCGCGGCGATGGCGGGTGAACCGACGACGTATCCATCCAACCCATACACGTTCATTCGTCGCCGAGATGCTGGCGAGTCGTCTTCGAAGCCTGCAGAGTAGAGTAGTTTGCCTTGTGGCGTTAGCAGCAGTTCTGCCACGCGGGCATATTTTGTAACATGAAATAATGCAACATGTGGTTGAATGAGACGTCGTGTGTATTTTGATATTTGTTTGTGTGCTTTTGATTGATTTTGGGAGTCCCGGCGTCCGCCCTTTTGTGGGGTTTACCTCGTGTATGATGTATGTGTTGTTGTTATGTGTTTTAAGTATTTAGTCGACTCGCCCGAGCTCGAAGAGCCAGTCGCTAGGCGACTCCCTTGAGTGCTCTGTACTTTACCGTTTTCCCATGCGCGAACGAGGTCGGGTGGCCGAGTCCCGGCGTGGTGGTAGTTCTAGGTGCGACTCAAGGGTGGTTGAGGATTTAGCGCGTTGGTGTGGCGCGTCACTCCTACTGGCCGTGGGGTCGGTCGCGTGGCAGTCCTGGGCATGCTCTCCTACTTGGCGTTTTCCGACCGCTCGTGAACGGTGTTCAGTCCCGGCGTGGTACTTAGCCGTTCGAGTCGCTATGCCGAGGATGCGGAGGACCAGGGTCGCTGTGAGAAGCGAGGGCAGTTGTCTTGGCTCGTAGAACCAGTCAAGCTAGGCGACTCCAATGGGGCTCCGGGTTGGCGTTATTCGTGGACGATGCAAGACCTGAAGTGATTCAGTGCTCTTGCACCACACTACTTAGCCGCGCCGATCGCTGTACCAAAGGTTGACTTCTGCGTTTAGCATAACACTGTTTTTACGAGTGCGAGTGGCACAAGTCATGGAGAGTAAGCACAAGTTGCAGTAACCATTTCTTTTTATTTCATAGCGACTAGAGAGTACATGTGTGGGGTTCTAGGAGTAGAACTTCCGGAGGAGGTTTACATTCCATGGTCGCTTGACGTTGAGTTCGCCGTCCCCGCGGACGTCGATGAGGTAGTAGGCGTCGTTGCCTAGTACGCGCCCTATAGCGAATGGGCCTTCCCAAGGAGGGGAAAGCTTGTGCATCCCCTTCTTGTCCTGGATGAGGCGTAGAATCAGGTCGCCTTCCTGGAAGGTGCGAGCCACCGCCGGGGTGGTAGCGGCGGAGTCCTTGCTGGTAGATGGCGGTGCGTGACGGCGGTCGCGTGCTTCGTCGAGCTGGTCGACCCCATCTTGGTGGGCCAGCTCGTTTGCAGCCTCCGTAGTGGGCGACTCATGGCGAGTCGTGTTCGGTCGGTGGGCATGGCCTTGCCGTGAGACCAATTCTCGACCCAGCACCGGTGCACTCGAGTGGTACTTGGAGTCGCGGCTTCGTGCCGTGGAGGATGCTTTGGTTGGCTCGTTCACTGGCCGTTGGATTCGGGTGGCGACGCGAGGTCGAGCGGATATGGTGCTCTTCGCAGAATTCGCCATGGCTCCTTGGCGGTTGGTGCCGTTGTCCGTGATGATGCTGTTAGGAACCGTAGGGATATATGAGCTCGCGTAGGAATTTAGTGGCAGTCTTCTCGTCGCATTTCGGACTGGCAGCCTCCACCGCCGTGAATTTGTCGATCGCGACCAGCAGGTGGGTGTAGCCAGAGGGGCCTTCTTGAAGGGCCTACCATGTCCATGCCCCACACCGAATGGCGGTGATGGGGATTGTTTTGGCCGCGAGCTCGATACGCGCATCGCATCCGACATGGCACCGTCGGTCGGCGTCGGCGTGTCGCGATGGGCGAGTAAAGCCGTGTCGCATAACCTTGGCGACCAGGAGCGGCGGCGTGGTGGCGCGATCGCTGTGAATGTCGTGGAGGATTTTCGTCCTTGACCGGTTGAATGGCCGCTGGAACACGCCGGTGACGCTGCGCTTGTGGAGCTCTCCGTCGATGATGGTGTAGGACTTGCATCGACGGTGATCATTCGACGTCTGTCTCATCTGGCAAGGTGCGGATTCGGTAGGCGATGTAGGGCTTGGTCGGTCGTCGGCTCGGTGACGAAGTGCGACCAAGGCTGCCTCTGGTTGAGTGGGACTCGTCGATCTCCCTCGGGAGAGACGGTATGGCTTGAGATTGTGTCGAGGAACACGCCGGGCGGGTGGTGCGAGTCGAGCCGACCCGATCGAGATTGGCGTCGGCCTCCTCGTTTTCCGCTGTCGATCCACTCGACGGAGTAGCCGGTGAAGTGGCGCCAACTTATCCACCGCTTGGCGATGCGCCGCCATGGTAGGGATCTGGCGTCGCGGTGCCGGCGACTTGCCCGCGACAAGGTCGGAATCTCCGTGCAGCGGAGGCGATTGGCGTTCATCTCCTTGGCGGCTCGCATGCCGTGGAGTAGGGCCTCGTATTCAGCTATGTTGTTGGTGCAGGCGTGAAGTCGAGGCAGAGGATGTAGCGAGCTTGTCGCCCTTTGGTGAAGTCAACACTATCCTGCGCTGCGCCATCCGCGTTCTTGGAGCCGTCAAAGTGCGAGCTCGATGGTGGAAAATGGGCGGCTTCTCTGCTCTTGGGCCTCCTCCCGATCGGCGATGAAGTGCTGCGATCGTGACTTGATCGCCTTCGTGGCTCATACTTGATGTTGTGGACGCCGATCTCGGCGTCCCACTTGGCGACTTCGCCCGGTCGCCTCGCGATTGCAGATGATGTCTTGCGGTGGTGCCGAGGAGACGACCGTGATCGGTGTTCTGGAAGTAGTCACGGCGGCTGAGCCGGAAGACCGCGTATACTAGCTTTTGGTACTACGGTACCGCTGGCGCGATCGGTGAGGACCTCTCGATGTAGTACACGGCCGCTGAACGGGCGCCTTTCCTTCCTCTGGTCGCTCTCTCGACCATCACGCCGACGGCGACGCTACCGACGCCCGACGTAAACCAGCATGGGTTCTTTGTCGGCGGGCGGCGGTAGTGGTCGGAGTAGCACCTTTTTGAGGTCGCGGAGCGCGTCGTCCGCCTCCTTGTCCCACTGGAAGGTGGGGTTCTTGCGCATCAGGCGGTATAGGGGCATCGCCTTTTCGCCTAGGCGGGGGATGAAGCGACTGAGAGCCGCTACCCGCCCGGCCAGCTTCTGGACGTCACGCAGGCACTCGGGTTTGCCGAGCCGGGCGATCGTGTCGATCTTTGTTGGGTTCGCCTCGATCCCTCGTTTGGAGACGACGTACCCGATGGTTGTCCGGCGGGTACAAGAAGGTGCACTTACTGGGTTGAGCTTTATCTTGTATCTTCAAGGTTGGCGAAAGTTTCCGCCCAGGTCGGTGAGTAGGTCGCCTTGGCGAGTGGACTTCACGACGTCGTCGATGTAGGCGTGGATGTTGCGGCCAATTTGGCTCATGCATTCTTGCATGCACCGGTAGGTCGCCCGGCGTTCTTGAGGCGAAGGTCATGGCGGTGTAGAAGGCTCGAATGGCGTGATGAACGCCGTCTTGACGACCATTTTGATCTGGTTGTACCAGTAGGCGTCGAGGAAACATAGCGACTCGAGCCAGCGGTCGAATCGATTATCTGGTCGATCCGGCGGGAGGACGAACTGCTCCTTTGGGCGGCGCTGTTCAGGTTTGTGTAGTCGATACACATTCTCCGTGTCCGTTTTCTTCTCGACCGGGACTGGGTTTGCCAGCCACTTGAGTACTTTATTGGCGGATGAAGCGGCAGCGGACGCTGCACTTCCTCGGCGATTGCTCGGCGCGTTCTTCATTGAAGGGCGGCGGCTATGACGGTCGCACTTTGGGGTCGGCGTTTAGCTTGTGCTTAGCGAGCTCCCTAGGGACACCGGGCATGTCGGAGGGTTTCCATGCGAAGATGTCCCTGTTCTCACGGAGGAACTTCGATGGCGCGCCTTCCTCGCTGGGCTCATGCCGTCCGATCGTCACCGTCTGGCGGAGTCGCTGGTACCAGCTCGGCGGCGCGTGTGCGTCGTGGCCTCGAAGGTTGAGGTGCCTGCGCCCTCGAGTTGGGCTTCTTGAGTATGGTGGGGTCGTAGTTGTTGACCCGCTCGCGTACTGGCGAGCTCGTCGGTGGTTGGTCTCCGCCCGCGATGGCGGTGTCGGCGAGCTCGGCTCCTTTGGCCTCGCACTCGGCGGCCATGTCGGTCGCCGTTGATGGTGATGACGCCGCGGCCTGGAGCTTCATCGCGTTATGCAGCGTGGGGCGCTGCCATGAATTTAGCGAACGCCTGGCGCCCCAAGACGCAGTGGTAGGGGCTGTCGAAGGGCACCAGCTCGAAGATGATCCGCTCGGTGCGGAAGTTTGCCGGTGTGCCGAAGGTGACTAGTAGCGTGACCTTGCCGATCGGATACGCCTTCCCACCGGGGACGATGCCGTGGAATGTGGTGTGGGTCGTCTCGATCATCGACTGCGGGAGCCGCAGCCGCCTGAAGGTGTCGAGGTAGAGGATGTTGATGGAGCTGCCGCCGTCCATCAGTGTCTTGGGGAGCGATGTCGCCAACCTTGGGCTTGACCACCAAGGCGACTCGTCACTGGTACTCGATCGCGGCGAGTGGTCTTGGCTCGGTGATGGGCTGCTCCGACCGGACAGAGGCGGGGGCGTCTTTTGGGCCACCGTATTGGCAGCGGCGCTGGCGATGACCTTCTTCTCGGCCGTGTTGAAGCCTGTGAAGGTGTGGAAGCGAGCGGCTACTTTGCGAATTTTCCGCCGTTTGGCGTATCGTTGTCGGGTCCTCCCGCTTGCCGTGCCTTCTCGATTTCCACGAGGGTGTGGCGTCGGCGGTGGTGTGCGTTGGCTTTCCTTCCCTGCTATGGAGCACATGGTTGGTTAAGGAGGCGCGGATCGAACCTTGGCTTGTTCTTGTAGTTGCCGCCGTCAGCGCGTTGCCCTCCGTCAGCGGTAGCTCTGGGCTCGCTGCTGCGTTCGGCGTTAGCGACAATCGACTTCGCCCGTCATTCGGCGCTTGCCGGTGAGGCAAATGCGCTATGCGTATCGTCGATTCGGCGTCGCCGTCGTTACCGCCGTGCGGCGTTGACCTCCTGACTCGTCGTCAGTTTCTTGGTTCGGATCTTCCTCGGCGTACCGTTTGGCGATCTCGAGGAGGTCGGGGATGTTGTCGAGTGTGCGGGAGTGTCGCTTGAGCTTGGCGACTAGAGGCTCGTAGCGGCACGAGGTCTTGAAGCAATGGATCGCGGTGTCCGGGTGGATGCCGACCGCGTTGTACCAAAGCTCTTGCCACCGTTGGACCCAGTTGCGGGTCGACTCGCGGGGTCCCTGGACGCACGTTCAGGTCCTCAATAGTGGTGGCGCGTGTAGGAGCACTCGAAGTGCACGAAGGCGTCGCGCATTTCCTCCGGTCGATCATCACGGGGAGAGTGTTGATCCGCCGCACGTCCCCTCCATCATCGGGGAGGTAACGGGCGGCGAGTAGGTCAGTGTGACCCGCGATCCCCATTGCCATGAGGTATGTGTCGAGCCAGACGGCGGGGTCGTACGAGGAATCGTACTTTTCTATCTCTTTTGGCGCCTTGAAGTTTGGCGGGTACTTCTTGACTCGGATCATTGGTCCGGCACTTGGTCGTCATTGAGCGACCCCATAGGCTCACCGTCATGGGCGATTAGTTAGGGTGTGTGCCGCAGAAGTCGTCGGTGGCGTGCACGCCAGCTTTGGTTGTTGATGATGTGGGTGCGGGCGTCGATGGGTTGCCCGTGGCGGCGACAAGGTTGGTTGCCGGCCCGGGTCGTTAATTGAGAGTGCGCGTTCGCGGTCGGTGTTGGAGCCAGCGGCTCTGGGTGGCAGTTGAGGGTGTTTGCCGCGCTGGGCGCTGGAGGCCGCTCCGCTTCCGAGGAACGCGAGTATACTCGCCTGCGTCGGCGCGCCTTTTTGCTGCTCGAAGGCCTTTGGCGGGGCCACGACGTATTGGATCAGAGGGCCGTCACGGTGGCGGTGATGGTGTCGGCTGCTCGACCTGCCACGAGGTTGTCCATTGGGGTGGAGAACAGTGGGAGGCCGTTCGCATCTCGCTCCCGTGAGAGACTACTATCGCGGCTGGTCACAGGAGGGTGCTTTGGTGGAGTGGGGCTTCGCCGTTGATCTGGCGGGGCGCTTCCTCTGGTGGCGCGTTCTCGCGGATCGCGCGTTGACGCCTTGGGCTGGGTCGTTTTGCGTCCGAAGTTCGTGGCGCCCTGAATGGTGGGGTTCAGCGTGACCTGATCCGCTGCTGGTGGTAGCGTGACGGCTCTGCCGTCACTGCTTTCGGCGAAATTTTTCGCGCTCGGCCTGCTCTTTGCGTACCGCCTCCGCCAGTTTCAGGCGGAGTTCCTCGACCTCCGTTGCCGTGGCGTTAGGAGGGATTGGGGTGGAGAAAGGATCCTCCGGCGGATCGGCGCCGGTGGCCATGTAGGTCGCGGCGTGGCGACCGGTTCCGTCGCGGAGGTCGGCGGAGTTCTCCGACCCGGAGTCGAATTCGAAGATCCCGAGGATGGAGGGGTCCTCGAAATCTCCCGCGTTGGAGACCTGGGCGATGGAGCCCGCGGATGAGGCCGCGGTGATGGATCCGGCGAGTGACGCCGGGGTCGCCGAGTCGGCGTCGTCGGTGAGGGCCGCATCCTCTGCGGCCACTGAATTCCCGGCCACGTCGCTGTGGGCCGAGTTGTACTCGGAGGCGAGGCGGTGGATCGTGCGGATCTGGCTCTCGGAGAGCCGATCGCGTGGCGGCGACTCGCGGATGCGAGCCGAGTCCTCCGAGATGATTACGTCGGTGAGGCCGACGAAGACGCTGATCGTGCCGATAGGCAGGATCACGCTGTGCGTGACGGGTCGCGCCGCCGGGATGTAGCTGCTCGGCAAGATCTGGAGCATCTCGCCGATTGCTATCATGCGGCCGGTGGCGACCGTCTCATTGATGGGAAGATTGGATCTCGCCGCAGAACACCGGCCAGACCGGCCAGGCCCCACGGTGGGCGCCACTATCGTGGGAATTGTCACGCGAATCTGCAATCGGCGAGTAGTAGAAACAGCGGCAAGGCGGCCAGCCATCTGCGGTCGAGATGAGGCAAAGACACGGTTTTACCCAGGTTCGGCCCCCGAGGGTAAAGACCTACTCTGCTAGATTGTATTATGGAGGTGTTACAATGGCGAGCTCGGCGGCTAGGGCGAGTCGCTTGGTATATGAGGCGTGTCTCTACTCGCCCTATTGGGAGGTTTTATAGGCTCACCTCCCTAGGGTTTACATATCTCAACCGATTGATTCTGCTTTAGTAGTCGTTTAACCTAGTCCGATTTGGGCCTATCCACTCTTTGGGCCTTGACTTCGATCGCTCGACTCTGGTGGGCTTTGATCCACTCGCCGTTCTGCGGGCCCACTCGCCGTGTCTTGGGCGGTCGGAATCGCCTGCTAGGTATACCCGGTGGGCATATCCCATCGAACCCTGAACCCACAAATGGGCAATAACTCATAAAGCGACCATAAAACACGAAAGCAGCAGTTTTGGTCATAACTCTCAAACATGTATCAGGTCTTAAGGTTAATGTAAATCGCCCTAGAACCACAAATTGTGGGCAATAGCTCATGAAAACGGCCATCAAACATGAAAAGTACGAGTTTCTGGTCATGTCTCTCAAACATGCAATTGTTCTTACGAGGCATGCAAATCCGCCTGGAACCCCAAAACTATGGGCAATATCTCATGAAAACGGCCATAAAACACGAAAACGACGAGTTTCTGGTGATATCTCTCAAACATGTAAGGGTTCTTAAGAGGCATGCAAATCCGCGTAGAACCAAAAAACTGTGGGCAATAACTCATAAAAATGACCATAAAACACGAAAACAACAAGTTTTTGGTTATAACTCTCAAACATGTATCAGGTCTTAAGGTTGTTGTAAATGGCCCTAGAACCACAAAACTATGGGCAATAGCTCATGAAAACAGCCATAAAACGCGAAAACTAGGAGTTTTGGGTCATATCTCTCCAACATGTATCAGGCATTAATGTCGTTGTAAATCGCCCGGGAACCCCTAAACTGTGGGCAATAGCTCATGAAAACAGCCATAAACATGAAAACTACGAGTTTTTAGTCAAATATCACAAACATGTGACAAGTCTTACAGGCCTTGTAAATCCAACAGGAACTCAAAAACCGTGGGAAATAACTTATGAAAATGGACATAAACCCAAAAACAACGAGCTTTTGGTCATAACTCTCAAACATGTATCGGGTCATAAGGTCCTTTTAAATCGCCCTGGAACCCGAAAACTGTGGGCAATAGCTCATGAAAATGTCCATAAAACGTGAAAACGACGAACTTCTAGTCATATGTCTGAAACATGTAAGGGTTCTTGTGAGGCATGCAAAAATTCCCGGAACCCAAAACTGTGGGCAATAACTCATGAAAATGACCATAAAACCCAAAAACGACGAGTTTTTGGTCATTACTCTAAAACATGTATCGAGTTTTTATGTTGATGTAAATCTCCCTAGAACCACAAAACTGTTGGCAGTAGCTCTTGAAAACGACCATAAAATGAGCAGCGATTTTACGGTCATATCTATCAAACATGTAAGGGTCCATACGAGGCATGCAAATCCTGGAACACAAAACCTGTGGGCAATAACTCGGGAAAAGCGACCATAAAAACGAAAGCAGCGAGTTTTGGTTATAACTCTCAAAAATGTATCAGGTCTTAAAGCTGATGTAAATCCCCGTGGAACCCCAAAACTGTGGGCAATAGCTCATGAGAACGGCCATTAAACGCGAAAAGGACGAGTTTCTGGTCATATCTCTCAAACATGAAATTGTTCTTACGAGGCATGAAAATCCGCCTTCAACCCGAATACTCTGGGCAAAAGCTCATGAAAATGTCCATAAAACGCGAAAACGATGAGCTTTTGGTCATATCTCTAAAACATGTAAGGGTTCTCATGAGGCATGCAAATCCTCCTGGAACCCAAAAACTGTGGGCAATAACTCATGAAAATGACCATAAAACACGAAAACGACGAGTTTTAGGTCATAACTCTTAAACATGTATCGAGTTTTTATGTTGATGTAAATCTCCCTAGAACCATAAAACTGTTAGCAGTAGCTCTTGAAAATGGCCATAAAATGAGAAAACAATGATTTTCTGGTCATATCTATCAAACATGTAAGGGTTCTTACGAGGCACGCAAATCCGACTGGAACCCACAAACTGTGGGCAATAACTCATGAAAACGACCATAAAACACGAAAACGACGAGTTTTTGGTCATAACTCTCAAACATGTATCAGGTCTTAAGGTTAATGTAAATCGCCCTGGAACCACAAATTGTGGGCAATAGCTCATGAAAACGGCCATAAAACACGAAAATTACGAGTTTACGGTCATGTCTCTCAAACATGCAATTGTTCTTCGAGGCATGCAAATCACTGGAACCCCAAAACTATGGGCAATATCTCAAAGCGGCCATAAAACACGAAAGCAGCGAGTTTACGTGATATCTCTCAAACATGTAAGGGTTCTTAAGAGGCATGCAAATCCGCCTAGAACCAAAAAACTGTGGGCAATAACTCATAAAAATGACCATAAAACACGAAAACAACAAGTTTTTGGTTATAACTCTCAAACATGTATCAGGTCTTAAGGTTGTTGTAAATGGCCCTAGAACCACAAAACTATGGGCAATAGCTCATGAAAACAGCCATAAAACGCGAAAACTACGAGTTTTGGGTCATATCTCTCCAACATGTATCAGGCATTAATGTCGTTGTAAATCGCCCGGGAACCCCTAAACTGTGGGCAATAGCTCATGAAAACAACCATAAGCATGAAAACTACGAGTTTATAGTCAAATATCACAAACATGTGACAAGTCTTACAGGCCTTGTAAATCCAACAGGAACCCAAAAACCGTGGGCAATAACTTATGAAAATGGACATAAACCCAAAAACGACGAGCTTTTGGTCATAACTCTCAAACATGTATCGGGTCATAAGGTCCTTTTAAGTCGCCCTGGAACCCGAAAACTGTGGGCAATAGCTCATGAAAATGTCCATAAAACGTGAAAACGACGAGCTACGGTCATATGTACGAAACATGTAAGGGTTCTTGTGAGGCATGCAAAATTCCGGAACCCAAAAACTGTGGGCAATAACTCATGAAAATGACCATAAAACCAAAAGCGAGTTTTGGTCATTACTCTAAAACATATATCGAGTTTTATGTTGATGTAAATCTCCTAGAACCACAAAACTGTTGGCGATAGATCTTGAAAAGCGACCATAAAATGAGAAAAGCGACGATTTTACGGTCATATCTATCAAACATGTAAGGGTCCTTACGAGGCATGCAAATCCTCCACGGAACACAAAACTTGTGGGCAATAACTCATGAAAGCGACCATAAAACACGAAAGCAGCGAGTTTTGGTTATAACTCTCAAAAATGTATCAGGTCTTAAAGTTGAAGTAAATCCCCCTGGAACCCCAAAACTATGGGCAATAGCTCATGAAAACGTCCATTAAACGCGAAAAGGATGAGTTTCTGGTCATATCTCTCAAACATGCAATTGTTCTTACGAGGCATGAAAATCCGCTGAACAATACTCTTGGCAAAGCTCATGAAAATGTCCATAAAAAGCGCAACGATGAGCTTCTGGTCATATCTCTAAAACATGTAAGGGTTCTCATGAGGCATGCAAATCCTCCCAGAACCCAAAAACTGTGGGCAATAACTCATGAAAATGACCATAAAACACGAAAACGACGAGTTTTAGGTCATAACTCTTAAACATGTATCGAGTTTTTATGTTGATGTAAATCTCCCTAGAACCATAAAACTGTTGGCAGTAGCTTTTGAAAATGGCCATAAAATGAGAAAACAATGATTTTCTGGTCATATCAATCAAACATGTAAGGGTTCTTACGAGGCATGCAAATCCGACTGGAACCCACAAACTGTGGGCAATAACTCATGAAAACGACCATAAAACACGAAAACGACGAGTTTTTGGTCATAACTCTCAAACATGTATCAGGTCTTAAGGTTAATGTAAATGCCTAGAACCACAAATTGTGGGCAATAGCTCATGAAAGCCATCAAACATGAAAATACGAGTTTACGTCATGTCTCTCAAACATGCAATTGTTCTTGAGGCATGCAAATCCGCTGGAACCCCAAAACTATGGGGAATATCTCATGAAAACAGCCATAAAACACGAAAGCACGAGTTTACGGTGATATCTCTCAAACATGTAAGGGTTCTTAAGAGGCATGCAAATCCGCGTAGAACCAAAAAACTGTGGGCAATAACTCATAAAAATGACCATAAAACACGAAAACAACAAGTTTTTGGTTATAACTCTCAAACATGTATCAGGTCTTAAGGTTGTTGTAAATGGCCCTAGAACCACAAAACTATGGGCAATAGCTCATGAAAACAGCCATAAAACGCGAAAACTACGAGTTTTGGGTCATATCTCTCCAACATGTATCAGGCATTAATGTCGTTGTAAATCGCCCGGGAACCCCTAAACTGTGGGCAATAGCTCATGAAAACAGCCATAAACATGAAAACTACGAGTTTTTAGTCAAATATCACAAACATGTGACAAGTCTTACAGGCCTTGTAAATCCAACAGGAACCCAAAAACCGTGGGCAATAACTTATGAAAATGGACATAAACCCAAACACGACGAGCTTTTGGTCATAACTCTCAAACATGTATCGGGTCATAAGGTCCTTTTAAATCGCCCTGGAACCCGAAAACTGTTTGCAATAGCTCATGAAAATGTCCATAAAACGTGAAAACGACGAGCTTCTGGTCATATGTCTGAAACATGTAAGGGTTCTTGTGAGGCATGCAAAAATTCCTGGAACCCAAAAACTGTGGGCAATAACTCATGAAAATGACCATAAAACCCGAAAACGACGAGTTTTTGGTCATTACTCTAAAACATATATCGAGTTTTTATGTTGATGTAAATCTCCCTAGAACCACAAAACTGTTGGCAGTAGCTCTTGAAAACGACCATAAAATGACAAAACGACGATTTTCTGGTCATATCTATCAAACATGTAAGGGTCCTTACGAGGCATGCAAATCCTCCTGGAACACAAAACCTGTGGGCAATAACTCATGAAAACGACCATAAAACACGAAAACGACGAGTTTTTGGTTATAACTCTCAAAAATGTATCAGGTCTTAAAGTTGAAGTAAATCCCCCTGGAACCCCAAAACTATGGGCAATAGCTCATGAAAACGTCCATTAAACGCGAAAAGGACGAGTTTCTGGTCATATCTCTCAAACATGCAATTGTTCTTACGAGGCATGAAAATCCGCCTGTAACCCCAATACTCTTGGCAAAAGCTCATGAAAATGTCCATAAAACGCGAAAACGATGAGCTTCTGGTCATATCTCTAAAACATGTAAGGGTTCTCATGAGGCATGCAAATCCTCCCAGAACCCAAAAACTGTGGGCAATAACTCATGAAAATGACCATAAAACACGAAAACGACGAGTTTGAGGTCATAACTCTTAAACATGTATCGAGTTTTTATGTTGATGTAAATCTCCCTAGAACCATAAAACTGTTGGCAGTAGCTTTTGAAAATGGCCATAAAATGAGAAAACAATGATTTTCTGGTCATATCAATCAAACATGTAAGGGTTCTTACGAGGCATGCAAATACGCCAGGAACCCACAAACGTAGGCAATAACTCATGAAAAGCGACCATAAAACACGAAAGCGAGTTTTGGTCATAACTCTCAAACATGTATCGGTCTTAAGGTTAATGTAAATCGCCCTAGAACCACAAATTGTGGGCAATAGCTCATGAAAACGGCCATCAAACATGAAAATCTGAGTTTACGGTCATGTCTCTCAAACATGCAATTGTTCTTGAGGCATGCAAATCACTTTGGAACCCCAAAACTATGGGCCATATCTCATGAAAAGCGGCCATAAAACACGAAGCGAGTTTTGGTGATATCTCTCAAACATGTAAGGGTTCTTAAGAGGCATGCAAATCCGCGTAGAACCAAAAAACTATGGGCAATAACTCATAAAATGACCATAAAACACGAAAACAACAAGTTTTGGTTATAACTCTCAAACATGTATCAGGTCTTAAGGTTGTTGTAAATGGCCTAGAACCACAAAACTATGGGCAATAGCTCATGAAAACAGCCATAAAACGAAAACTAGGAGTTTTGGGTCATATCTCTCAACATGTATCGAGGCATTAATGTCATGTAAATCCGGGAACCCCTAAAGCGTGGGCAATAGCTCATGAAAACAGCCATAAACATGAAAAGTACGAGTTTTAGTCAAATATCACAAACATGTGACAAGTCTTACAGCCTTGTAAATCTAACGAGGAACCCAAAACCCGTGGGCAATAACTTATGAAAATGGACATAAACCCAAACACGACGAGCTTTTGGTCATAACTCTCAAACATGTATCGGGTCATAAGGTCCTTTTAAATCGCCCTGGAACCCGAAAACTGTTTGCAATAGCTCATGAAAATGTCCATAAAAGCGAAGCAACGAGCTTACGGTCATATGTCGAAACATGTAAGGGTTCTTGTGAGGCATGCAAAAATTCCGGAACCCAAAAGCTGGGCAATAACTCATGAAAATGACCATAAAACCCGAAAAGCAGCGAGTTTTGGTCATTACTCTAAAACATAAATCGAGTTTTATGTTGATGTAAATCTCCTAGAACCACAAAACTGTTGGTAGCTCTTGAAAACGACCATAAAATGACAGCAGCGATTTTACGGTCATATCTATTAAACATGTAAGGGTCCTTACGAGGCATGCAAATCCTCCTGAACACAAAACATGTGGGCAATAACTCATGAAAAGCGACCATAAAACACGAAAAGCAGCGAGTTTTGGTTATAACTCTCAAAAATGTATCGGTCTTAAAGTTGAAGTAAATCCTCACGGAACCCCCAAAACTATGGGCAATAGCTCATGAAAAGCGTCCATTAAGCGAAAAGGGCGAGTTTACGGTCATATCTCTCAAACATGCAATTGTTCTTACGAGGCATGAAAATCCGCTGTAACCCCAATACTCTTGGCAAAGCTCATGAAAATGTCCATAAAAGCAAAAGCGATGAGTTTACGGTCATATCTCTAAAACATGTAAGGGTTCTCATGAGGCATGCAAATCCTCGAACCCAAAAACTGGGCAATAACTTATGAAAATGACATAAAACACGAAAAGCAGCGAGTTTGAGGTCATAACTCTTAAACATGTATCGAGTTTTATGTTGATGTAAATCTCCTAGAACCATAAAACTGTTGGCGATAGCTTTGAAAATGGCCATAAAATGAGAAAACAATGATTTTGGTCATATCAATCAAACATGTAAGGGTTCTTACGAGGCATGCAAATCCTGGAACCCACAAAGCGTGCAATAACTCATGAAAGCGACCATAAAACACGAAAGCAGAGTTTTTGGTCATAACTCTCAAACATGTATCAGGTCTTAAGGTTAATGTAAATCGCCCTAGAACCACAAATTGTGGGCAATAGCTCATGAAAACGGCCATCAAACATGAAAAGTACGAGTTTCTGGTCATGTCTCTCAAACATGCAATTGTTCTTACGAGGCATGCAAATCCGCCTGGAACCCCAAAACTATGGGCAATATCTCATGAAAACGGCCATAAAACGAAAGCAGCAGTTTCTGGTGATATCTCTCAAACATGTAAGGGTTCTTAAGAGGCATGCAAATCCGCGTAGAACCAAAAAACTGTGGGCAATAACTCATAAAAATGACCATAAAACACGAAAACAACAAGTTTTTGGTTATAACTCTCAAACATGTATCAGGTCTTAAGGTTGTTGTAAATGGCCCTAGAACCACAAAACTATGGGCAATAGCTCATGAAAACAGCCATAAAACGCGAAAACTAGGAGTTTTGGGTCATATCTCTCCAACATGTATCAGGCATTAATGTCGTTGTAAATTGCCCGGGAACCCCTAAACTGTGGGTAATAGCTCATGAAAACAACCCTAAACATGAAAACTACGAGTTTTTAGTCAAATATCACAAACATGTGACAAGTCTTACAGGCCTTGTAAATCCAACAGGAACCCAACAACCGTGGGCAATAACTTATGAAAATGGACATAAACCTAAACACGACGAGCTTTTGGTCATAACTCTCAAACATGTATCGGGTCATAAGGTCCTTTTAAATCGCCACGGAACCAGCTGTTGCAATAGCTCATGAAAATGTCCATAAAAGCGAAAGCAACGAGCTTACGGTCATATGTCGAAACATGTAAGGGTTCTTGTGAGGCATGCAAAATTCCGGAACCCAAAAACTGTGGGCAATAACTCATGAAAATGACCATAAAACCAGCAGCGAGTTTTGGTCATTACTCTAAAACATATATCGAGTTTTATGTTGATGTAAATCTCCCTAGAACCACAAAAGCTGTTGGCGGTAGCTCTTGAAAGCGACCATAAAATGAGAAAGCAGCGATTTTGGTCATATCTATCAAACATGTAAGGGTTCTTCGAGGCATGCAAATCCTCCTGGAACACATAACACGTGGGCAATAACTCATAAGCGACCATAAAACACGAAAGCAGCGAGTTTTGGTTATAACTCTCAAAAATGTATCAGGTCTTAAAGTTGATGTAAATCCCCCGAACCCCAAAACTATGGGCAATAGCTCATGAAAGCCCATAAAACGCGAAAAGGGAGTTTAAGTCATATCTCTCAAACATGCAATTGTTCTTACGAGGCATGAAAATCCTATAACCCCAATACTGGGCAAAAGCTCATGAAAATGTCCATAAAGCGAAAGCGATGAGCTTGGTCATATCTCTAAAACATGTAAGGGTTCTCATGAGGCATGCAAATCCTCCGAACCCAAAAGCGTGGGCAATAACTCATGAAAATGACCATAAAACACGAAAGCAGCGAGGTTTAGGTCATAACTCTTAAACATGCATCGAGTTTTTATGTTGATGTAAATCTCCTAGAACCATAAAACTGTTGGCGGTAGCTCTTGAAAATGGCCATAAAATGAGAAAACAATGATTTTACGGTCATATCTATCAAACATGTAAGGGTTCTTCTGAGGCATGCAAATCCAGAACCCACAAGCGTGGGCAATAACTCATGAAAACGACCATAAAACACGAAAGCAGCGAGTTTTTGGTTATAACTCTCAAAAATGTATCAGGTCTTAAAGTTGATAAATCCTGGAACCCCAAAACTATGGGCAATAGCTCATGAAAACGTCCATAAACGAAAAAGGAGTTTGGTCATATCTCAAACATGCAATTGTTCTTCTGAGGCATGAAAATCACTGTAACCCCAATACTCTTGGCAAAAGCTCATGAAAATGTCCATAAAAGCGAAAGCGATGAGCACGGTCATATCTCTAAAACATGTAAGGGTTCTCATGAGGCATGCAAATCCTCCGAACCAAAAAGCGTGGCAATAACTTATGAAAATGACCATAAACACAGCAGCGAGTTTTGGTCATAACTCTTAAACATGTATCGAGTTTTTATGTTGATGTAAATCTCCCTAGAACCATAAAGCTGTTGGCGGTAGCTTTTGAAAATGGCCATAAAATGAAAACAATGATTTTACGGTCATATCAATCAAACATGTAAGGGTTCTTACGAGGCATGCAAATCCAAGCTGAACCCAACTATGGGCAATAACTCATGAAAGCGACCATAAAACGAAAGCAGCGAGTTTTGGTCATAACTCTCAAACATGTATCAGGTCTTAAGGTTAATGTAAATGCCTAGAACCACAAATTGTGGGCACTAGCTCATAAGCAGCCATCAAACATGAAAAGTACGAGTTTACGGTCATGTCTCTCAAACATGCAATTGTTCTTCTGAGGCATGCAAATCGCTGGAACCCCAAAACTATGGGCAATATCTCATGAAAGCGGCCATAAAACACAGCGACGAGTTTACGGTGATATCTCTCAAACATGTAAGGGTTCTTAAGAGGCATGCAAATCCTAGAACCAAAAAAGCTGGGCAATAACTCATAAAAATGACCATAAAACACGAAAACAACAAGTTTTTGGTTATAACTCTCAAACATGTATCAGGTCTTAAGGTTGTTGTAAATGGCCCTAGAACCACAAAACTATGGGCAATAGCTCATGAAAACAACCATAAAACGCGAAAACTAGGAGTTTTGGGTCATATATCTCCAACATGTATCAGGCATTAATGTCGTTGTAAATCGCCCGGGAACCCCTAAACTGTGGGCAATAGCTCATGAAAACAGCCATAAACATGAAAACTACGAGTTTTTAGTCAAATATCACAAACATGTGACAAGTCTTACAGGCCTTGTAAATCCAACAGGAACCCAAAAACCGTGGGCAATAACTTATGAAAATGGACATAAACCCAAACACGACGAGCTTTTGGTCATAACTCTCAAACATGTATCGGGTCATAAGGTCCTTTTAAATCGCCCTGGAACCCGAAAACTGTTTGCAATAGCTCATGAAAATGTCCATAAAAGCAACTGAGCTTACGGTCATATGTCTGAAAAATGTAAGGGTTCTTGCGAGGCATGCAACAATTCCTGGAACCCAAAAACTGTGGGCAATAACTCATGAAAATGACCATAAAACCCGAAAACGACGAGTTTTTGGTCATTACTCTAAAACATATATCGAGTTTTTATGTTGATGTAAATCTCCTAAAACCACAAAAGCTTGGCGATAGCTCTTGAAAACGACCATAAAATGAGAAAGCAGCGATTTTGGTCATATCTATCAAACATGTAAGGGTCCTTACGAGGCATGCAAATCCTCTGGAACACATAACACATGGGCAATAACTCATGAAAGCGACCATGAAACACGAAAGCGAGTTTTGGTTATAACTCTCAAAAATGTATCAGGTCTTAAAGCTGATGTAAATCCCCCTGGAACCCCAAAACTGTGGGCAATAGCTCATGAAAACGGCCATTAAACGCGAAAAGGACGAGTTTCTGGTCATATCTCTCAAACATGCAATTGTATTTACGAGGCATGAAAATCCGCCTGTAACCCCAATACTCTGGGCAAAAGCTCATGAAAATGTCCATAAAACGCGAAAACGATGAGCTTCTGGTCATATCTCTAAAACATGTAAGGATTCTCATGAGGCATGCAAATCCTCCCGGAACCCAAAAACTGTGGGCAATAACTCATAAAAATGACCATAAAACACGAAAACAACAAGTTTTTGGTTATAACTCTCAAACATGTATCAGGTCTTAAGGTTGTTGTAGATCTCCCTAGAACCATAAAACTGTTAGCAGTAGCTCTTGAAAATGGCCATAAAATGAGAAAACAATGATTTTCTGGTCATATCTATCAAACATGTAAGGGTTCTTACGAGGCACGCAAATCCATGGAACCCTGGCGGGCAATAACTCATGAAGCGACCATAAAACACGAAAGCAGCAGTTTTTGGTCATAACTCTCAAACATGTATCAGGTCTTAAGGTTAATGTAAATCTCCCTAGAACCACAAATTGTGGGCAATAGCTCATGAAAATGGCCATCAAACACGAAAAGTACGAGTTTCTGGTCATGTCTCTCAAACATGCAATTGTTCTTCTGAGGCATGCAAATCGCCTAGAACCCCAAAACTATGGGCAATATCTCATGAAAGCGGCCATAAAACACGAAAGCGAGTTTACGGTGATATCTCTCAAACATGTAAGGGTTCTTAAGAGGCATGCAAATCCCTAGAACCAAAAACTGTGGGCAATAACTCATAAAATGACCATAAAACACGAAAACAACAAGTTTTTGGTTATAACTCTCAAACATGTATCAGTGTTAAGGTTGTTGTAAATGGCCTAGAACCACAAAACTATGGGCAATAGCTCATGAAAACAAAACAGCCATAAAACTACGAGTTTTGGGTCATATCTCTCCAACACGTATCAGGCATTAATGTCGTTGTAAATCGCCCGGGAACCCCTAAACTGTGGGCAATAGCTCATTAAAACAACCATAAACATGAAAACTACGAGTTTATAGTCAAATATCACAAACATGTGACAAGTCTTACAGGCCATGTAAATCCAACAGGAACCCAAAAACCGTGGGCAATAACTTATGAAAATGGACATAAAC